>CM065698.1:41648094-41653094 GCA_017654935.2 Phymorhynchus buccinoides | reverse complement strand
ATCTATTACAATCTTAAAGCCTAGAGGATACAGGTGATAACAACAAAATAGAGTGTATCATTATGTTACGCCCAATCCGTGAAAATGCCCATTTCAAGAAATGCGCAAAATGGTTTCCCCCACTTCGTGAAACGGCCAATTCATAACTTGCGCTTGAGATAAGCAACATGAATAAAAAATAGTTTTTGCTCATTAGCACACATAGATCAAGAGTTGGTTCAAACGAAAGATAAATCACGCCGGTAGATGAGTGTATAAGTCTTTGATTTAGATTTCATTTGATAAAACGTTTGGGCAAAGGTGCCACCCCCCCCCCCCCCACCCCCCCTGCATTTCTCGGTTAATTCTATTTTTCCGTTTTTGCCTTTCTTACCATACATAAAGCTGTATTTTAGGAACATATTCAGCTAATAACCTTTTTGGAATACTAACCCTAACCCTAACCCTAGCCCTAAACCTAACCCTACCCCCCACTATGTACTGCAGTACACCGCGATTTGTCACAGTTGTGGTTCGTTGCGTTTTTCCGTCTTATAGAGTGGGGGGTAGGGTTAGGGTTAGGGCTAGGGTTAGGGTTAGGGTTAGTATTCCAAAAAGGTTATTAGCTAAAAATGTTCCTAAAATACAGCTTTATGTATGGTAAGAAAGGCAATAACGGAAAAATAGAATTCACCGAGATAGGTAGGGGGGGGGGGTGTGTGGCACATCTTGACCTTTACCAACGTTTGATATAACACGTGGTTCAGGTATGCCCCAGAGTAGCATTTGGTAGAGATGGGGGACAGGATGGGGATGAAAATATAATGCAGTAAGGTATGCTACTGTTGAATTTTAACCCTTTCGCCGCCAGCCATTTTTTAGCCAAAATTATCCAATAAAATTGGGTACAGAAAATAATATTTTGTCTGAAATATTGGGGACTCCTTTACTGCATGCTTGACAAAAGGCCTATCCTGAACTCCCCAAATCAAGAACACAAATATCAGTGGATAACAGACCCTGAATTCAAGGTTTGTACTGACATTGGTGTTCAATCATTGTGGTGCAAAAATGCGACGTTGGCGGGGAAAGGGTTAATCAATACCTGTGTGAATGGAAATTGAAAAATGTGATATACGTTGTCCATTTCATGAACTGGGCAAAGTATTTTGCCCATTTGGTTTAAACAAGAATTTATTCAAGAATATAAAATCATAACAAAGCAGCAATACATTTATGAACTTCGAGTACAACAAGCTAAGAGCTTATAAAGCGTACTCTAATATTTCAGTTACACAGTAAGGACTGCACACGCAAAACTAATCTAACATTGAAAAAATAATAACATAAAAGCAACAACAGTAGTAAACACTTATATACAAAAAGGAAAAAAAAAAAAAAAAATAACAGAAAAAAAGAAAATACACAACAAAATTAAGTAAATCTAAACTACATGAATTTTAGGGGCAATATAAAACATAATGTCAGCGTGCATTGAATCAGAGTCATCACAAAGCTATACCTACCAGGGCTAAATAAAACACCAAAAACAAATGGGATTGTAAAGTCATGTCAAGAGCAGAATAAATATTTTGCCCATTTCATGAAATAGGCAATTTTACGGATTGGGCGTAGCATATATATATATTCCACTACCCCCCCCCCCCCCTCCGCCACCCACCCCCACACACACACATGTCACACACCAAAGACATTAATGTTAACTCAGGGTGGGAGAGAGAGCAAGAACATAACGGATGTTTCAATGCATCCTATTTTCTGCCAGAGACCGAGCGAGAAAAAGACAACAAAATTGCAGCCATTCTGGTTGTTTACGATGGTCGTTCGCATCAACACTGCGACAACTTTGAAAGTTCAACGACATAATTCGCAGCACGAACAACAAATTCGTTTTCTGTGCGTGGGTTGGGGGCGAGGGCTTAGTCTAAAATTTACGAGACATTAAGAAACATTTAATCTCTCTTAATCTCTCTCTCTCTCTCTCTCTCTCTCTCTCTCTCTCTACCATCAATAAAACATTCGTATTCGTATTCGTGATTATCTCTCTCTCTCTCTCTCTCTCTCTCTCTCTCTCTCTCTCTCTCTCTCTCTCTCTCTCTCTCTCTCTCTCTCTCTCTCTCTCTCTCACACACACACACACACACACACACACACACACACTCTCTCACACGCACGCACGCACGCACGCACGCACGCACGCACGCACGCGCGCGCGCGCACGCACGCACACGCACGCACACCTACACCCTTACAAAACAAACGCTGTTATGTTAGGGTTTTGTATTTTTCCAATTTACCAGGCATGCAAAAATCGATAGGAATATTGTTTTTCACTCTCAAAACACAACAGCCACAGGAAATCAGCGGGGAATGACAGGGGGGAGAGAGAGGGGGGGAGGGGGGACGGTGGTAGAAGATTGGAAAGGAAGGGAGCGGGAAGAGGGGGTGTGGTGGGCATCAAGGTGACGAAAGAACAAAGGACCGTATTAATAGAGACAAGGAGAAAGAATGCAATGAACTAGAATGCACGATAAGAGAGAGAGAGAGAGAGAGAGAGAGAGAGAGAGAGAGAGAGAGAGAGAGAGAGAGAGAGAGAGAGAGAGAGAGAGAGAGAGAGAGAGAGAGAGAGAGAGAGAGAGAGAGAGAGAGAGAGAGAGAGAGAGAGAGATCTCGACACATGACTTAAACAGGCTAATAACAGACATAAAAGAGAAGAAATTTTTTTTTAAAAAAAACACCCAAGGGAAAAAACAAACAAGCAAGCAAACAACAGACAAGCTGTAAGGGGTGTATGAGACTGAGAGAGTTACTTACCTTGTATTGGTCATTAATCTCAGAGGTGTGCTTCGTACTTCAGTATAGAAACAAAAGAATTGTGTATGTCCCTATTGTATGTGAAAGCAGGGCCGGATCAAATGGGGGGGGGGGGGGGGGGGTCCTGATTTTTGGACCCCCACCCCCTCTACGCCAAGCATGTACTTTATACAAGGGTGAAAAGTAAGAACATTGCTCGAATTTTGCCATAATTAGTAGATATAAAGATGGTGGGAACGATCCTGGAGGCAATGCCCAGAGGCAGTGCAACACCATTAAGGTCCCGAATGTATATATCATGTATGAGTTATATAAGGACGTACGTTTTGATAAGGGGTGGGCGGGAGGGGGGGGGTGGCAGCGCAAAATGTTACAACGTTAGAATTGTAACATTTTGCGCGAGGCGCCCACCTTTGATTGAAAGTTTTCAATTGTAACATTTTGACGCTTTGTAACATTTTGCCCGGGGCGCCTCGCCCAAAATGTTACAATTCTAACAAAATTGGAACATTTTGCCACAGGCTTTCCGTGCAAAATGCTACAACGCCCCGGGCACCTCACGCAATTTGCTACAATTGTAACATTTTGGACGCGTTGTAACATTATGCGCTGCCACAGGGTGTCCTATTAAATAACGGCCTTTACCATGACCGCGATTAATTATTCAACAAAGATAATTAGCTTTTTAAAAAAAGTTGATAAAATACAGCTGAATATTTTGCTAAGAAAGGCAAGTCTGAAAATGCGAGAAGAGCCGAGAAATCGAAGGGAGTGTGTGTGGGTGGGTGTCAATCTTCACCTTTACCCTTGTTGGTTTTGTCTATGTGCCCCAAAAGAAAATTCAAATAATAAAATTTTAAAAACCAGACAAGACGCACGAACAGGCAGACACAGGCAGACACCTAGTCAAACAGAAGCAAACATTTGCGTTGGCGATGCAGTCTCCGCTACATCAAACAGAAAACTCTTAAGTACATTTTGGACTAGAAAGAAACGTAGACTAACACTAACACCAAAAAGCCTGAATATACAAAGAGCTCGCACTGAGCAGCTGACTGAAGTCGGGTTTTTTTAAACTCCCACCCTTTTCACCTACATTACAGGTGGGGGTCGTTATGAACTCATAATACGTAGATCTTTATCGTTAAAAATTCGGGACTTTCCTGGGGTTGCACTGCCTCCGGGCATTGCCTCCGGGGTCGTTCCCACCATCTTTCTATCTACTAGTGTCCCATATGTGTCTGTTTCAGACCGGAAGACGTTAAAGGGATTTTCATGCGAACTTACTCACTGCCTACAACAACACCGACACTTCCCACCTTCCACCTTTTCGCCTTCCAGGCGGGAAGTGAGAAAGTTGGCTTCATTCTTTGCAAGGCTGGTAGGCTGCGAAGTTCTCACTCTTTGTGACATTTAGGCTTTTTTTTTGCGAACTCTTTTAGTTTGACATGTACTGCTACTTCTGCGGCACACACCCTTCGGGCACACACACATTGAGCAAAGATGCAGAATAACACCCCCCTCTCTCCATGTTCTCGGTTATTTTCGTGTTTTCAGTCTTGCCTTTTTTTTTTACTGCAGCTTGAGCACATAAGCTCCTTCATTTTTGGCTCACGTCGTTTTTTAAAACAAAGTGAGTCTATAGTATCGTACATGTTCGGTTGTGTGTCTGTGTGTATGTATGTGTGTGTGTGTGTGTGTTGCGTCCGTGGCCCCGACCTTTAACCTTAACTCAAAACCTTAACGTTGTCATTTTCTCTAAACATATAAGGCGTTAGAGGGTTAAAGTTAGCAGGATACTTGATTTTGACGTGAGCCTTCAAGTCACGACGATCAAAGCAGTCAGATACATTGATAAAGAACAAAATAAAGATAATCATTTGTTGCAGAGATTACTGTTGTGCAACCTTTAACCTTGACTCAGTCACACTCTGCAAACTAAAGAAGACTCTCACTCTCCACTGAAACTTTAACGTTGTCATTTTCTCAAAAAAAACATAAGATGTTAGAGGGTTAAAGTTAGCAGGATACTTGATTTTGACGTGAGCCTTCAAGTCATGGCGATCAAAGCAGTCAGATACATCGGTAAGGAACAAAAGAAAGAAAATCATTTGTTGCATGCAGAGATTACTGTTGTGTTGTACCGAGTAGGAGATACTGGAAAGAAGACTCTCCATTAGAAAATT
>CM065698.1:41598094-41605594 GCA_017654935.2 Phymorhynchus buccinoides | reverse complement strand
GGGATGAAAAGTTCCAGAATTGAATTAGACGACATTCGTTTTGCAATGTACGTACGCGTGTATCAGGACCCCCAATCGTCCCGCAAAACAAGGGGTCCCATGGACTCCTTCACCTACAGCATAGAGGCTCCTAGAGGAGGGATAGAGGGTCCCAATAACATTGTGAACGCTAAAAATAATTTTGACAGTGCATCCCTGGGACCCCCAAACATTCTTTTAGAGGGTCCCTTAGAATGATAGTACTTCACAGACCCCCAAATGGGGGTCCCTGTGAGCCCTGGTATATTATTAACAAAAAGAGAAAAATGACTGCTTGGAAAAGAAGACACACAATTTATGAGTAGACAAAGATCAAATCCTCACACAATGAGTACAGGACAGAAGAATAGCAAGGTGGTGGGGGTGGGGTGGGGACTTCCAAGATGCATAGAGATACGGAGAGACGAACAAACACGCGTACACATATTAGAGAGAGAGAGAGAGAGAGAGAGAGAGAGAGAGAGAGAGAGAGAGAGAGAGAGAGAGAGAGAGAGAGAGAGAGAGAGAGAGAGAGAGAGAGAGAGAGAGAGAGAGAGAGAGAGAGAGATCAGAGAGAGAGAGAGAGAGAGAGAGAGAGAGAGAGAGAGAGAGAGTGAACGAACGAACGAAATTTTGTTTATTCAGGGTTATAAGATAAGCAAACATTGCTTTTTTACACTCAGCCCTGAGGCAAAACAAAGGTTAACAAAAAATATACAAAAAAATGAAGCGCTTGCGTAACAAATACTACTACTACTACAAAGCATTCAAGAAAAGTAAATCCCTGGGATTTATGATTTATGATCTCTCTCTGAGAGAGACAGAGAGAGAGAGAGAGAGAGAGAGAGAGAGAGAGAGAGAGAGAGAGAGAGAGAGAGAGAGAGAGAGAGAGAGAGAGAGAGAGAGAGAGAGAGAGAGAGAGAGAGAGAGGGAGAGAGAGAGAGAGCGAGCGACGGGGGTGGACACGGAGACAGACAGACGGGCAGACAGACATAAAGAAGAAGTAAGATTGAAAGACGAAACGAGGAAACAGAGAAGAAAGACACTCGTGTAACAGAACAGACAGACAGACAAACAACACACTCACATAAACTGTGCGCATTCTCCACTGTGGTGTGCTTCAGAGTGTGGGAACAAAATAGTGATACAGGTGAAAAGGCAGAGGAGGAAAGAAAACATAAACGAATGGAGATTAGACATCAAAGATAGGAAGGGACAGAACAAAAAGACAGTTCTTCTTCTTCTTCTTCTACTTCTTCTTCTGCGTTCCCAGGCCATCAGGCCACAATGGGTACATATGTGTCCGTTTTCCAGTGTTCACTGGTCTCCTCGCTGCATTCGTCCGACACATTCCGATTTCGGAGGATCTCAGAGGAGAAAACTAGAAGATGGTGGGTTTTTTGGGGGGAAAGGCAAGAGAATGGGCCAAAAAGTCAGAAGGATAGTAGATGACACAAAGCAAGGACAAAGGCAGAGTCAGAGAGAGAGAGAGAGAGAGAGAGAGAGAGAGAGAGAGAGAGAGAGAGAGAGAGAGAGAGAGAGAGAGAGAGAGAGAGAGAGAGAGAGAGAGAGAGAGAGAGAGAGAGAGAGAGGACGTTACAAGCACAGAACTTCCAGAAGGTGGGGGGGTTATTTGTACGGAAGATCCCCGCCAGTATCCCCACTGGGGGGGGGGGGGGGGGGGGGGGGGGGGGGACAGTGAATCATCAGACCTTTTTACCCCCTACACAAGTCTTGAGTATTCTGGATAGCTGAAATGAGTAGTTTTCGTGCACAATGTGTAGTTGTATTCATTAAACCATCAAAATAATGTTCACTAAAAATGAGTAGGGGAAGACGGGGTAAAAAGCGCATGGATGTCTCAGGATAGGCCTTATGAGTTGGATAATTTGCTTATTTCGTGCACAGGAAGCCTCTGAAACATTGCAAAATATGCAGGAATAGTTATTCTATACATCCATGAATTTTTAGGCGAAAAAAACAAAGGATTTTGATAGAAAATGCTTTTTCTTTGCAAACATATTACAGGTGCGCTTTTTGCCCCGTAGTCGGGAATACGCGCACCCCACCCCAGGTCGGGTAAAAAGCGCACCCCCCCCCCCCCCCCCCTCTCTAAGTTGAAAAGTCACCGTCACTCTCCCAACGCGCCATGCTAGGCCCTACCATCGACGCCATTTTGTCTCGACTGAAACAACGAAGTTCTACGCGTGTTGCCGTTTTGACACAGTGTGTATTCTTCAATCCCTGTTGTAGGCCTACTAAGTTAAATAGTCTGCTTCAGTTCAAGATATTTAGAATACAAAAAAATGGATCGGATTTGCAATTATTATACACTTATAAATGTCTCCATTACATTAAAAAAAAAAAAAAAAATGAAAAAGGAACGTGTACTCACAAAACTTAAAAAAAAATGTGGCCTTGCGCAGTATCGAACTCGCAGATCCGACATGCTGTAACATTACGAGGCACGCATTATACCATTGTACCAAGGAACCGTCATACGATGAGGAAACATTTTATATATTTATACATTCGACAATGGAAGATTAAATCGGTTGTGAATGGATGAAGCAGTGCGCGGAATAAGATTTTCACTTAAATTCAAAGCTGAAACTGTCATATAATTGATCTTAATGAATAATGCTTGTGCTGATAGGCACCTTTGAACATTGCAGAACGTGTTCGCTAATCATTTAAAAACTTAAATACAACGTTTGTCAGGATATGTGGCAATAAAAAAGATGACCATCACCTACAATTATAGGCGTGCAAAACGTGCATGGGCTTCTTTCCCGTGGGCGTTTTTCCCCGTCACAGTCAGCTAATTCATTTCAGTCTGTGTGGCTGACAATCACAGTGTTGTTAAAAAAGAAAAGTATCGTTCAAAAGCCCATAGAATAAGCTTTGTATAAATATAAAAATATGGAGGTAGTTTGCTGTTGTTGGTTTTTTATTTAACTTTTCCAAGGACAGAAAATGAAAAAGAAAAAAAAAGAACGTCAACAAATATTCAAAAACTCATATTATTGACCACAACATCATGAAACTTAAATATGAGGTATTTTAAAAGACGTGCAAAGGAACATGGGCAAAATTTAACTGAAATTTGCTTCATTTCATGAGATAATTGGGGTGGGCTTCTTACCCGCCCATGGGCTTCTTACCCCGGTAGGATGCGCTTTTTACCCCTCTTTCCCCTAGTAATCAAGAATAAAAGAGCTTTATTTTCAGTTTTGAAGAGTAGTGGAGGTCCAAAATGAGTAGAATACTACTCGAAAAGAGTAGAGTAAACGGGTCTGAATCATTTGTCCCCAAATCATCCGTGGTTAGATAGTCTTCGGCTAGAGCTACACGTGGTAAAGCTCATGCCATGATCACAATCCACAGAGTATGCAATGTGTAACCATGTATGCCTGTCCACTGTTTCCGACAATGACTGCCAGATAGCAGAGGGGGCAGCTGCTATTCCGGCGGGCTGGGCTAAAACTTGTTAATAGTGGAGACGCTTTGCCCATGATATATTCCCACGCTCTCGGAATGAGCGACGTAGGACGCCCATTTCACCGAAACCAGTAGGGGCTTAGCGCGTGATATTCTTAGTTGTGGGTAGAAAGAAAGAGAGATGTGGAGATGAGCCCCTCCCTCTCTCTCTCTCTCTACCCCCAGCTAAGAATATCACGCGCCATGCCCCTACTGGTTTGATTGCCACCTGGCGGTGAAATGGGCGTCCTAAGTTGACCATCGGCGTTGGGGAAGGTCCCCAAAGGCCAACCAATCCTATTTGGCTGCGGTACTGGAGCCAGTGCAAACGTTCCCTAGTCTGAGAGTCAAAGTCTTCCACGAAAGACTGAGCCGTACCATGATACCCTGATACTGTATAACACACTTATAGCACTACTGCCTGAGTCGACTTTCGGCAACGTTGCGACAACTTTTGCAAAAGAACCCCAGAATGGATCTTGACGTACTGTTAAAATCTTGGGTACAACGTTATGATGCCAAAAAATCGTTATCATGGTATTTTTCTTCATTTTCTTTTTACACTCAAATCTGAAAAAGAAGTAGCATAGCTAACTGCTATAAACGAGACGACAAGCTTTCCAGAAAGTAGACATTTTTATCTGTCTTTTTTTGCTGTCCCATCTTCTGGGCCGTACAGTGGCGTTGCTCCCACGCCGCTCATTCCGAATCCCAATTCGCAGCAACACCCCGGCTCGTTCAGGTCGCAGAATCCGAGACCGGCAGTCCAAGGGGAGCGAATCTATGTTAGGCCGTCAGGAGGCAACCAACCGAGGAGACACTGCACTGCTGCTGAGTCACTTCGGTGGAGTTCAGTGGAGCCTGTTCAGGACACCACCTACTTAAGCCCCCTACTGACGACGCTATTCTCTAAGTCGCGGAGCCAGCGTGAGTGAGGTCCTCCTCCGAGGGCGCCACCACGACCGTCCACCGACAGCTCCACAGAACACACTGATCCCCATGACTTTGACCTGAACGCGCCAAGGCATAGACTGGATTGGAAACCGAAATTGAGGTCGCCATGAGAGCAGGGCATGCAAAGCCACAGAATTTGAGACATGTTTCTTTTTTATTATTTACTAGCAATCGCCCCGTGGCAGTTCAGTCCCGTGGCAGTTTTAACCCCATGGCAGTTTGAACCCCGTGGCAGCTATCTCCTCCCTACACCTACCCCCTCCCCACATTTACTTGCTCTGTTCAAGCTACATCACAACTTTTAGGCCACATTACTTCTGGACTCTATTCTCACACACACAATCCCCTCCCCCCTATTAGTTTCACTGTGTGTTGACTGCAATGTCTACGTCAGCTTTGTTGCGCGCGCGCGAGAGAGAGAGAGAGAGAGAGAGAGAGAGAGAGAGAGAGAGAGAGAGAGAGAGAGAGAGAGAGAGAGAGAGAGAGAGAGAGAGAGAGAGAGAGAGAGAGAGAGAGAGAGAGAGAGAGAGAGAGAGAGAGAGAGAGAGAGAGAGAGAGAGAGAGTGTGTGTGTGATGCTTTGTTCAACTGATTGTATTTTGTATTGTGTTTTTTGGGTGGGGTGAGTGGTGGTGATGGTAACGGGGTGTGTGTGTGTGTGTGTGTGTGTGTGTGTGTGTGTGTGTGTGTGCGTGCGTGTGTGCGTGCGTGCGTGTGCGTGTGTGCGTGAGACGTGTGTGTGTGTGTGTGTGTATGTGCGTACGTGCGTGTATGTGTGGGTGGGGTGTGTATATGTATGCCTATTTGCATGTGCGTGAGCGATTATTTGGTTTTGTTGTTGAATTTGTTGCTTTTAATTTTTGTTGTTGCTAAGCGCATAGAGCTCCACATTGGTGGAGGAATGCGCTATATTAGTAGTATTATTATTACCCTGGGTAAAGAGTCGGTCCAGGACCGAAAAAAAAACCTCGCCTCTGATGGGATTCGAACCCGTGACCCCCCAGCCAGTAGTCGGCGACGCTAACCACTACGTCACGGTACGGCGGCTGGTATTTAAAAAAATCTTCTTTGTAGTGGTTGCATGAGAAGAAGGAGAAGCCTCTGCTATATATATACTGACTGTAAGCTGCATTGTGGGGCGATGCCTTGACGTCAGAAGGGGTATCTGATTTCCTGACGGATTAGAAAGGGGAGTTCGCGGGAGAGGTCACTGTCACGCTGTCCCTCGGCAACCCACGTCACTGCACCGTCACGTGGAACCTCATCAAGGAGACAGTTTACAGTGCAGGCACGAACACGCACTTACGCATGCACACACATGCATGCCCGTGGTGCGTGACTGTGGTTGCAATATGGAAGGAAGGAAGGAAGGAAGGAAGGAAGGAAGCCCGTGTGCGCACATACACACATTCACACACGCGCATATACACAGGCACGCACACATACACGCGTAAGCGCGTGCACACACACACACACACACACACACACACACACACACACACACACACACACACACACACACACACACACACACATTTTCTTCCATTTTCTCGCCCACCCGCCCAAGTTCTCTCATCTACCCTGCCCTCCCCCCTCCCCCCATCACCTACTGAATCTCATAATTATGTTTCGTTCTTTTCCATGTCATGAAAACAACCCTAACCTCACACAAACCCTATCCCTCAATCACGCAAAGAAACATGCTGCTTCTTGGTAAACATAGTATTTAACCCTTTCACCGCCACCGCTTGTCCAGTTGCAATCTGAGTGCGTGACTAAAGCGACAAGACACGCAGCACTGGAATTAACCTACCCTGGATTCTGGAGCTTGGTGTATTCATTATTATGATGGTGTATGATAATCATAAAACCTGCGTCATATTTGCGCAAGCCAACTGTTGATGGCGGATGCTCGCCCCCACCCTTCCTTCGCCATCTCTCTCTCTCTCTCTCTCTCTCTCTCTCTCTCTCTCTCTCTCTCTCTCTCTCTCTCTCTCTCTCTATCTCTCTCTAGTACGTCCTCTTCCTCCTCCCTCCCTCTCTCTCTCTCTCTCTCTCTCTCTCTCTCTCTCTCTCTCTCCTCTCTCTCTCTCTCTCTCTCTCTCTCTATCTCTCTCTCTCTCTCTCTCTCTCTCTCTCTCTCTCTCTCTCTCTCTGCTTCATTCTCAACTTGCAACGAGCGCTTCAGGTAGAGATTTATCGCCCTTCCACATAGGTAGCCCAATAGGAAGCATTTTGTCAGCGACGGTAAGCTCACTCTCTCTCTCTTACTTTCTCTGCCTCTCCACAATCGGAAACCCCCCAGATTATGCCAACTATTTGATCAAGGGAAGTGTGATAAGCAACGAGAGTCATCTCCCGTAGGGTCAAAATATGAGCGGATTGATATCTGTCTAGTTGATATCTGTCTATGTTTTTATATTTCTGTGCCCAAATGGGGTATGAAATAAATTTCTTGCCTTGCCTTGCCTTTCTTGCCTTCTTGCCTGCCTGTCTATGGTTAATAAATCGAAAGGGGTATGCATAATAATAATAATAATAATGATCATTTCTATAGCGCCTAATCTCCCGTGGGGGCTCTATGCGCTTCACAAAAATAACATATCTTACATGAACGGGACATTGTAACAACCAAAACAACAATGACAACACACACACACACATGCACGAACGCACACGCACACACACATGCACGAACGCACACACACAGACACACGCACGCACACACACACACATATACACGCACAAACGTTAAACACACACGCGCACGCACGCACACACACTCATTCCACCGTTACAACAAAAAGACACATAAGGGCGCGAGCGCACGAAGTGTGCGGACGCACACAAAAATTAAATGAACGTTCCACACACACACACACACACACACACATGCAGACCTGTTTACCCCCTAACACAAGTCTTGAGTAGTCTGGAGAGCTGAAATGAGTAGTTTTGGTGCAAAATGTGTACTTTTATTCAATAACCATCAAACACTGTTCACTGAAAATGAGTAGCAATCAAGAATTAAAGAGCATTAGTTTCAATT
>CM065698.1:41585594-41593094 GCA_017654935.2 Phymorhynchus buccinoides | reverse complement strand
TCGGCGTGTCCAACTAATCTGATTATAATTATGAAACCAAATAATAAGATACAACACACCAAAAAGTCCAAGTGCAATGGGAGTGGTGATTGGTTGATTGCTGAAGCCACAATATCAAGAGGTAAAAAAGTTTCCATTAATTTTTTTTTATTAACTTTTAATCAATACGTTTTCAAGATCAAGTTTTGATTTTGATGGCTTGAAAGCTAAGACTCGTTTAAGCAGATTTATATTTTAAAAAAATCCAGGAGTTTTGGGGCCTGAGCTGTTTTTCCCAACACTTTTCAAGCCCTGGAAAAAGCCTTCGTGTCTCCAAGGACTTTTCATTCAAAGTTTCCAGGATTTGTGGGAACCCCGTCTTATTCAACGTCCATCTGAGTTCATTCCCCTTGACGCAGGCAATTCAAACCTCACAAAGGTCTGTGTACACGTTAACAACATTAACAAAATATCGCTATTTCCCCATGGCAATCCAGCGAGTTGTAAGTCATATTATAAGTGACCTAATACTGTGTTGCCATGGGGAAATAGAGATATTTTGTGAATAGTGTTAACGCGTACACAGACCTTTAACCAAGTTAGCAGAAGACATAACCCAAAGCAGCGTGAATTCCCTTTTCAACTATAACCAGTTATCTTTTCGGTCTAACAGCCTTTACTACCCTGTAGATTTTCTTTCAATCGATATCACGAAGAAAACGTCCCTCCGACCTAGTAGTGCAGGCACACACGGAACATGTTTTCATATGCAAAGATGGTGGGCCGATCCTGGAGGTATTGTAATACCAGAAAAGACCCTTTTTTCATAAGGTGAAAAATAAAACACCCTTTTCATTTTAAATCAATCGATTTAAATCAACAAAATCCGATCAACGTCCTCCGGCCTGGAAAGGGCACATAAATATAGGACATTTTTTTCGATGCAAAGATAATTTAACACATTAATACACATCTGTATCGTTAAAAAAAAATCGGGACTTTCCTGGTGTTGCACCGCCTCCGAGCATTACCTCCATGATCGTTCCCACCATCTTTGTATCTACTAATGTCCCATATGTGTCTGTTCCAGACCGGAGGACGTTAAGCAGAGATTTCATCAAATGCAAAGATAGTGGGACATTCCTGGAGGTACAGCGATACGAGGGAAGTCCCGAGGTTTTAAACGATAAAGATAGTTCGTTAACGAATTGCATGGTAAGCTACAATCGATATCGGTCTACGGCAACCGCCTTTTATGAGACCCACTAGCCGACCATCCAAATTGATGGAGCTTACGGGGGGGTCCATTTTCCGCCACTGTCACCCGTACCTTCGGGGTGTCGATATCTTTCTGTCTGTCTTTTCCTCCGCAAATTGACTCGGCCAGTTTCTCTATATTACAGTGGAACCTCCCTTTTAACCCTTTCACCGCCAGCCATTTTTCAGCCAAAAAAATACCATTATAGTTAACTGGGTGGAGAAAACAAGTATCTGCAATATATTCCTCTGTGACATGTATAACATTAGGCCTATCCTTTCCTCCCAAAATTAAGATAACTAGCGCAACGCCGAGTACCAGTAACGCCTAGTAACGGTAACGCCTAGTAACGGTAACGCCTAGTAACGGTAACGCCTAGTAACGGTAATGCCAAGTACTGGTAGCGCTGAGTACAGCAAATTTGAAGCGATTTCGTTAAGAAACGGCAGAGTTATAAGGCCCCGTTTCCCGTTGGCGCTGCTCTGAGAGTGACGCGCTCTCCCGATTTTCTTCAAATTTGCTGGCAGGCTTTGCCCCGGTGACAGCAAGTCTGACAGCAAATTTGACGCGATTCGGTTGCAAAACGGCGGAGTTATAAGGCCCGTTTTGCATCATGCTGCTGTTATGCGCCTAAGTAATCGATTCGCTTCCGGTTTGTTAAGATAATAGGGTCTTTGGATAACAGGCCCTGCTGTGATGCCTGTTAGTGACATGGGCGTTAGACCATTGTGGTGCATAAATGTGACATTGGCAGTGAAAGGGTTAAGACCATGAAAAAAACATCCAAAATGAGGTCCTAAGTGGGATGGAATTGTACAAGGAAGGTGTTTTTAATACTTTTACAAAGAAGGGCAATGTCTCAGATAAGTAGGTCTTAAATGGGAGGGAGACTGATAAGGGGGGGCTGGGAGGGGGGATGTCTTATAAGGGAGGATCTACTGCATAAGGAAACCCGTCTCTCTGATTTAATTGCTTCTGGGCAGTTCCAACTTCCAAGCACGCCCGCGTACCCTGGCAAAATATTAGTGAATTAATTTGTAATGAATTTGAAAGCGCAAATCATGAATTTGTTTTCCAGGCAAAATATTAGTGAATTACTCTGCAGAGAATTTGAAAGCGCAAATCATGAATTTGTTTTCCAGGCAAAATATTAGTGAATTAAGCTGCAGTGAATTTGAAAGCGCAAATCATTAATTTGTTTTCCAGGCAAAATATTAGTGAATTAGGCTGCAGTGAATTTGAAAGCGCAAATCATGAATTTGTTTTCCAGGCAAAATATTAGTGAATTAAGCTGCAGTGAATTTGAAAGCGCAAATCATGAATTTGTTTTCCAGGCAAAATATTAGTGAATTAAGTTGCAGTGAATTTGAAAGCGCAAATCATGAATTTGTTTTCCAGGCAAAATATTAGTGAATTAGGCTGCAGTGAATTTGAAAGCGCAAATCATGAATTTGTTTTCCAGGCAAAATATTAGTGAATTAAGCTGCAGTGAATTTGAAAGCGCAAATCATGAATTTGTTTTCCAGGCAAAATATTAGTGAATTAAGCTGCAGTGAATTTGAAAGCGCAAATCATGAATTTGTTTTCCAGGCAAAATATTAGTGAATTAAGCTGCAGTGAATTTGAAAGCGCAAATCATGAATTTGTTTTCCAGGCAAAATATCAGTGAATTAAGCTGCAGTGAATTTGAAAGCGCAAATCATGAATTTGTTTTCCAGGCAAAATATTAGTGAATTAAGCTGCAGAGAATTTGAAAGCGCAAATCATGAATTTGTTTTCCAGGCAAAATATTAGTGAATTACTCTGCAGAGAATTTGAAAGCGCAAATCATGAATTTGTTTTCCAGGCAAAATATTAGTGAATTAGGCTGCAGTGAATTTGAAAGCGCAAATCATGAATTTGTTTTCCAGGCAAAATATTAGTGAATTAAGCTGCAGAGAATTTGAAAGCGCAAATCATGAATTTGTTTTCCAGGCAAAATATTAGTGAATTAGGCTGCAGTGAATTTGAAAGCGCAAATCATGAATTTGTTTTCCAGGCAAAATATTAGTGAATTAAGTTGCAGTGAATTTGAAAGCGCAAATCATGAATTTGTTTTCCAGGCAAAATATTAGTGAATTAAGCTGCAGTGAATTTGAAAGCGCAAATCATGAATTTGTTTTCCAGGCAAAATATTAGTGAATTAAGCTGCAGTGAATTTGAAAGCGCAAATCATGAATTTGTTTTCCAGGCAAAATATTAGTGAATTAAGCTGCAGTGAATTTGAAAGCGCAAATCATGAATTTGTTTTCCAGGCAAAATATTAGTGAATTAAGCTGCAGTGAATTTGAAAGCGCAAATCATGAATTTGTTTTCCAGGCAAAATATTAGTGAATTAAGTTGCAGTGAATTTGAAAGCGCAAATCATGAATTTGTTTTCCAGGCAAAATATTAGTGAATTAAGCTGCAGTGAATTTGAAAGCGCAAATCATGAATTTGTTTTCCAGGCAAAATATTAGTGAATTAAGTTGCAGTGAATTTGAAAGCGCAAATCATGAATTTGTTTTCCAGGCAAAATATTAGTGAATTAAGCTGCAGTGAATTTGAAAGCGCAAATCATGAATTTGTTTTCCAGGCAAAATATTAGTGAATTAAGCTGCAGTGAATTTGAAAGCGCAAATCATGAATTTGTTTTCCAGGCAAAATATTAGTGAATTAAGTTGCAGTGAATTTGAAAGCGCAAATCATGAATTTGTTTTCCAGGCAAAATATTAGTGAATTAAGCTGCAGTGAATTTGAAAGCGCAAATCATGAATTTGTTTTCCAGGCAAAATATTAGTGAATTAAGCTGCAGTGAATTTGAAAGCGCAAATCATGAATTTGTTTTCCAGGCAAAATATTAGTGAATTAAGCTGCAGTGAATTTGAAAGCGCAAATCATGAATTTGTTTTCCAGGCAAAATATCAGTGAATTAAGCTGCAGTGAATTTGAAAGCGCAAATCATGAATTTGTTTTCCAGGCAAAATATTAGTGAATTACTCTGCAGAGAATTTGAAAGCGCAAATCATGAATTTGTTTTCCAGGCAAAATATTAGTGAATTAAGCTGCAGAGAATTTGAAAGCGCAAATCATGAATTTGTTTTCCAGGCAAAATATTAGTGAATTAAGCTGCAGTGAATTTGAAAGCGCAAATCATGAATTTGTTTTCCAGGCAAAATATTAGTGAATTACTCTGCAGAGAATTTGAAAGCGCAAATCATGAATTTGTTTTCCAGGCAAAATATCAGTGAATTAAGCTGCAGTGAATTTGAAAGCGCAAATCATGAATTTGTTTTCCAGGCAAAATATTAGTGAATTAAGCTGCAGTGAATTTGAAAGCGCAAATCATGAATTTGTTTTCCAGGCAAAATATTAGTGAATTAAGCTGCAGTGAATTTGAAAGCGCAAATCATGAATTTGTTTTCCAGGCAAAATATTAGTGAATTAAGCTGCAGTGAATTTGAAAGCGCAAATCATCAATTTGTTTTCCAGGCAAAATATTAGTGAATTAAGCTGCAGTGAATTTGAAAGCGCAAATCATCAATTTGTTTTCCAGGCAAAATATTAGTGAATTAAGCTGCAGTGAATTTGAAAGCGCAAATCATGAATTTGTTTTCCAGGCAAAATATTAGTGAATTAAGCTGCAGTGAATTTGAAAGCGCAAATCATGAATTTGTTTTCCAGGCAAAATATTAGTGAATTAAGCTGCAGTGAATTTGAAAGCGCAAATCATCAATTTGTTTTCCAGGCAAAATATTAGTGAATTAAGCTGCAGTGAATTTGAAAGCGCAAATCATGAATTTGTTTTCCAGGCAAAATATTAGTGAATTAAGCTGCAGAGAATTTGAAAGCGCAAATCATGAATTTGTTTTCCAGGCAAAATATTAGTGAATTAAGCTGCAGAGAATTTGAAAGCGCAAATCATGAATTTGTTTTCCAGGCAAAATATTAGTGAATTAAGCTGCAGTGAATTTGAAAGCGCAAATCATCAATTTGTTTTCCTTTACCCCGATTTTAGATCGGGCAAAGTCTGAGTTTGTTGCGGTTGATATGTATGCATTTATCATTGAATAGTTGTTATCAGACACCAAACTAATCGTGGGTTTTGTTTCGGTGTCGGTGTTAAATGGGTGTACTAGCGGTTTTTGTTTGTGGCACAAGCCACAAACCTATAACTCACTTTGTCGGTCTGTCTGTCTGTCTGTCGGTCGGTCTGTCGGTCGGTCCAAAATTGTCGCACTTCAAATCGAGGCTACAAAATTGTCGTACTTCAAATCGAGGCTGCACTTCAAATTGAGGCTGCTCTTTAAAATGATGTTTCGTTTTCAATAGTCGCACGCCACAAACGATTGCGAATCCGCGCTTGTTTTTCGATACGTTGTCAGATTATCGGAGCCCGAGAGAGAGACAAACACACAGACAGACGGACAGACGGACAGACACTGAGACAGAGAATGCAATCGAATTTTAAAGTATTTGTGAGATTCAATCCGACTTAAAGGGAAACAAAATTTGGCAATAAGATTGAGCTCACATATTTGCGTCGATTATAAATCAACGGTTTAAATCTTATTGGAAAAGAAATGTCAACTATAATGCCCAGAAAACAAAACAAACGGAATCTTCATTTCACCGTTATTACCGCATGCCCGAGAAGAAGAAAAAGATTGAAACAAATAAATTATATAGGGGAAGACGGGGTAAAAAGCGCATGGGCGGGTAAGAAGCCCACCCCAATTATCTCATGAAATGAAGCAAATTTCAGTCTCATTTTGCCCCTGAGACGCGCGTTAATGTCTAGCATTCGTCTCATGGGCAAATTTGACTGAAATTTTCTTTATTTCATGAGATAATTGGGGTGGGCTTCTTACCCGCCCATGCGCTTTTTACCCCGTCTTCCCCTACGCACAACCCAATTGTCCAGCTTATAAAACGTGGCAAAGGACATAGCAAGCTGCTCTGGACCAATTTATGTCTTGACCTATCCAGCATTAATAAAGGTCTCTGTACACGTGAACATTTTTCACTCTTTCACCATGGCAACACAGTGATATACCAGTCATAAAGGTCTGTGTAACATTACTCACGAGATATTTATATTTCCCCATGGCAACACAGTGATAGCCCACTCTTAAAGGTCTGTGTACACGTTAACCCTTTCGCAGCCAGCCATTTTTCAGCTTTAAAAAAAATACCATTAAACTTAACTGTGAGTGGGTAGAGAAAAATTGTATGTGCAATATTGGGAATTCCTCTGTGACATGTATAACATTAGGCCTATCCTTACAACGCAAAGTTAAGAAAATAGGGTCTTCAGATAACAGATGCCTGATTTGATGCCTTTTAGTGACATGGGTGTTATGCCATTGTGGTGCATAAATGCGACATTGGCGGTGAAAGGGTTAACAATATTCACAAAATATCTCTATTTCCCCTTGGCAACACAGTGTTAGGCCACTCATAATATGACTTACAGCTTACTGCGTTGCCATGGGGAAATATAAATATCTTGTGAATAATGTTAACGTGTACACATACCTTAATGACTGGCCTATCGCTGTGTCGCCATGGTGAAAGAGTGAAACATGTTCACGTGTACAGGGCCATAAATCCATTTCACCGCCAGCCATCTTTGAGCCAAAAATTGCCATTAAACTTACTTGGCTACAGAAATATTTTGTCTGCAATATTGTGGGATTTATCACACATTTAGAATAGTGTCAATCCATACTACACAAATTTAGGAACACAACGTCATTGAATAACAGACCCTGATTTCAAGAGTTTGAATGACATGGGTGTTAAATCATTGTGGTGCAAACATGCCACATTGGCGGTGAAAGGGTTAAAGGTCGAACCACACGTTGTTAGTGTTTCACTCTTTCCCCATAACAACACAGCGATACTCTACTAACGATATGACTGGCCTATCACCGTGTTGCCATGGGGAAAGAATAACAAATAACAACATGTGTTTCGACCTGAAGTAGTAGGCCTAACAGAACAAGCGACTGAAAATGTGTTGCCGTTTTCAGGTAAAATCTACGGAATATTCTGGACAGCTTTCGCCTGTCAGTTAATTTCTCCGTCAATCGATTGCCAACGGCACCACTTTTCGTGTGACCTACTTACTGTATTGGTTGGTCACCTCAAATAAGGAATTTTATTATTTTATTACAAGGTTGAGGTTTTCTATTTCTCCCCCCCCCCCCCCCCCCCCCCCCCCCCCACCCTAGGCAACCCAA
>CM065698.1:41573094-41578094 GCA_017654935.2 Phymorhynchus buccinoides | reverse complement strand
TCTAGCAACAAACAAAACGCGACTGACGAATCGTGGCTGACTGCTAATGGATTGAATGCAGTGCCGAGGGCAGGCAACAACAAAGACCAACTACCGTGGGCAGACTAACTCCATTGATCTTCGGATTCTTCCATCTAATTAGTTCCTTCCTTTCCCTTCACTCCCCCACCCCCTCCCCCCGCCCCGTTCCAGTACACTCTCTTTCCAGCTCCACCCCCCCCCCCCCCCACACACACACACAAACACACATGTGCCCTGTGCTAATCACTGGTCAACGGGAAGGCTGGACCCATGTCCTCAGTCTTGGTCAAGAGAGTTAACGTAGAGCTCTACGTGTCACCGTCTGATGAGGCACAGAGACAAGCACACATGGAGACGGGGTCACAATGAGGGTGGCACACAGAGACGGGGACATAAAGAGATGGGGGCACAACGAGGGTGGCGCACACAGATAAGGACACTTATGGAGACGGGGTCACAATGAGGGTGGCACATAGTGACAAGGACACATAGAGACGGGGTCACAATGAGGGTGGCACATAGAGACGGGGACACATAGAGACGGGGTCACAATGAGGGTGGCACATAGAGACGCGGACACATAGAGATGGGGGCACAATGAGGGTGACACACAGAGACAAGGACACAATGGAGACGGGGTCACAATGAGAGTGGCACACCGAGACGGGGACACATAGAGATGGGGGCACAATGATAATGATCCTCTCAGCCTTAGTCACGAACTGTCAGTCAGATAAACTTGATTCGGTGATTGGACGTGCAGTCATTTATCACTGAGGCCCTGAACTTCAGCTTGATTTTTTCACACACGCACACACACACGCGCGCACACGCACACACACTCACATACACACACGCGCGCGCGCGCGCGTACACACACATACACACGCACACCCACTAACACCCCCCCCCCCACACACACACACACACACACACACACACATGAGCGCAGGATGAAAAAAAGCTTTGTCAGCTTATTCTTTAACCATCAATAAAGATGATTTTGACTTGACTTGACTTGACTTCACACACACACACACACACACACACACACACACACACACACACACACACACACACACACACACACACACACACACACACACACATACACACACCACCAGAGCATTAACTCAGCATTCAATTTCTTTATATTTATAACCTCAGCTAATGAAGTTATGGTTTCATCCTAATAAGGTTTATTTGCCTTCCCGCTGGATTGTGCATTTGACTTTGGAGTAAATTGGGATTCTCATTCACATGAGGGGACTTTTTTTTAAAATTTCAAGTAATTCCTGGTTTTTTAATTTCAAGTAATTCGCATTTGTGGTTAGCGCTATTCATCCTTTTTCTTTACCATGTCCTTCTGATACGGGAAAACGATTAATCAAAGTAATATCGAGTCGCATTCAAAGAGAAGAAATAAGGACGCACACGCACGCACGCGCGCACACGCACGCACGCACGCACACACACACACACACACACACACACACACACACACACACACACACACACACACACACACACACACACACACACACACACACACACACACACACACGCACACACACACACACACGTGCACACAGTCACACACACATTTCCCCCTCTTTTCCCCTTTCTTTATTGTTTACCACTTTGGAATCTTTAGTTCCTTCGTGGGGTTTTGTGTGCTTTTTTTTACGGATGGCTTGATAAAAAAAAAAAGTATATTTTTTGCTTATTCAATGTTCCATCTGGAAATAAAATGTTGACTTGACTTGACACAGAGACAGAGAGAGAGAGAGAGAGAGAGAGAGAGAGAGAGAGAGAGAGAGAGAGAGAGAGAGAGAGAGAGAGAGAGAGGAGAGAGAGAGAGAGAGAGAGAGAGAGAGAGAGAGAGAGAGAGAGAGAGAGAGAGAGAGAGAGAGTGAGAAAGAAGAAAAAAACGAGAGAGAGAGACAGAGAAAGGGGGGTGGGGTAGTTGGAAAAGATGGAGGTAGGTAAAACGTGGGAGAAGGTAATAAATAAACAGACAGACAAACCAGTTAGAAACAGACAGAGAAACCGCACGATAAGTGGCCCTGTGCTGACCACCACAGTCCAGTCACGAACCAAGAGGGGTTTACCAACCACAGTGACAAATCACCTGCCTAAGGCCTCCGCGGTTGGGGAATGGGGAGGTTCGAGGGTGTAACAGGGGGGGGGATGTGATGGGGGGGGGGGGGGGGGGGATTCGCAGGACAGGAGATCAGGAGGAAGAACACGGAAGAAGGCACAGCTATAGAAAGGTACTCAAAATGAAAGCAAAAATAGAATTCGAATTCACTGGAAGTACGTTTAAATGGCCTGTCATTCAGGTGAACTGACGTCACGGGACCCATCTGTGGCTTACCATGAACAATTCTGCAAAATTTCCAACAACAAAAATTCTGCAAAATTTCACGATTATCGGTTCCATATCTTTGCCAACAGGAATTGTTCGGAAATAATTAAGGGGAGTAATTTCACAGAGTGTGGGAGTGATCTTGCCTAATTCAATCGGTCAAACAGGGGAAGTCACTCTACCATCAGCTCTCGTAGCCTATCGACTCGTGTGTTTGAGCAGACATACAGCACTTAGAACACCGTGCGTCATTCTAAAACTTTATGTCATTTATATTTTTACGTCACATTTTGCAAGTTTTATCAGTTCTAAAACAAATGTTTGGAAGTCGCTGACTCGCATCCTGTGGTTTCAAGCTTCGTAGCCATTGTTGCATTGTTGCTATGGTATTTGACCGAGTAATTGAAGTAAACAACTCTAATTTTCACGAAGTGCTCTCCCCTATGTATTTTTTTTCTCGAAAATCGTTTATTTTCGTAGACATAAAAATTGATATCTTAGTTTTAAAAAAAGGGGGGAAAAAGCAACTTCTTGCTTATTCGGTGTTCATCATTAAATACAATGTTCACTTTGACAGTTTCCAATTCTACACGTTGGCAACAATTTATGTATCAAGTTCGCCCCATTCTGTCCGTTTTCTGTCTTGTTTTGGGCGTTTTTTAAAGGAAGTTTCCTCAATTTATTAAAACAGACATGACAATAATTTCAACGTCGGGCGAAGATTGTTGCTTGTTTGTTTGTTTGTTTGTTTTTGCTTGTCTGTTGTTTTTTTTTCGTTTGTTAACAGTACAGACAGACTTTTCTCAACGCCCTGTTTTCTGACGAGCCAACTAACCCTTTCACCGCCAGCCATATTTCAGCCAAGAATGTCCATTGAAATTACCTGGGCAGAGAACAAAATCAATCTGCAGTGTTGGGGATTCTTCTGTGACATATATAAAACTAGCGCAACGCCTCGTACCGGTAATGCCTAGTACCGGTACCGCCTTGTACAGGTAACGCCAAGTACCGGTACCGCTGAGTACCGGTTTCGCCAGGTCCGCAAAATATTATATTTTTACTTTTGTGGCTCAAAATACAATTTTGTGACCCCTACCACTTTCAAGGCCTACCGATCTCCATAACCTTGACCTTGACCTTGATCGGTATGCAATCATCAGAACAACCATAAGCCAAAGTACCTACATGCCAAGTTTGAAGTCCCTAAGACCAACGGTGTGGACGTTATAGCCCCTTAAAGATTTTCGGTTTTCAAGGTCATACGCCAAGGTGAAGGTCATGACGGCGATAATTTATGCGCGGATGCCTTCTCTCATGGTGACACGCCACCACACAAAACTGGAAACGATTCGGTAAAGCAGTTCGGGAGATATGCGTGGGACAGTAAAACCCAATGATTAGACCCCTACCACTTTCAAGGCATACCGATCTCCCTGACCTTGACCTTGACCTTCATCAGAACGGCCGTAAGCGAAAGTACATCCATGCTAAGTTTCAAGACTCTAGGACCTGCGGTGTGGAAGTTATGGCCCCTTAACGATTTTTGGTTTTGAAGGTCATACACCAACGTCAAGGTCAGGACGGCAAAACGTTTTGCACAGATGCCTTTCTCTCATGGGGACACACCACCACACAAAATTTGAAGCAATTCGGTCAAGCGGTTCGGGAGATCCTTGGGACAGACAGAAAACAACAAACAAACAAACAAACAAAGGAAACAAACCCGAACAGCTGGGATTTACTAACCGCAAGTGCGTGTGGCCCCCCCCCCCCCCCCCACGACCCCTTGGCGGAGGTTTCCAAAAGGTAAGGGCGGCATGACCTTCCGAGGGTGCCAAGAATGCTTGATACCAAATTTGGTGTTGATCGGTTGAGAACTGTGGCCCCCTCCAGCCCAACCCCCTGAACCCCCCCCCCCCCCCCCCACACACACACCCCACCCGACCATCCCACCCCTCCCCCACCATCCCACCCCTCCTCCAGCCCCCCCCCCCCCAACCCCCCAGCCCCCCAGCCCCCCTCCCCCCCCCAACCCCCTCCCCCCCCCCCCCCATCCATCCCCCCCCCCCCCCCCCCCCCCCCCCCCCCCCCCCCCCCCCCCCCCCCCCCCCCCCCCCCCCCCGCTCACAGCTGACACGCACTTGCCGTTAGTAAATCCGAGCTGCATGTGGTCCCCCCCCCTCCCCACGACCCCTTGGCGGAGGTTTCCGAAAAGTAAGGACGGCATGACCTTCGGAGGGTGCCAAGGATGCTTGATGCCCAATTTGGTGTCGATCGGTTGAGAACTGTGGCCGTGCATAAGGGACACACAGACAGACAGACAGACAGATTTCGAAATTATATATAAGATAAGGTCTACCCTTACTTCCCAAAACTAAGACAATAGGGTCTTTGGATAATACACCCCAATTTGATGCCTTTTAGTGACATACGTGTTACATCACTGTGGTGCTAACATGCGACTTTGGCGGTGAAAGGGTTAATCGTATGCACAAACAGGGTCACGCTCTTATTAACATACAATAAGTAATGGACCGCTAAGGTCCTTTTTCCGGACTGATCTAGGCCAAAGAAACCTTGGTGTTTTCTTAGGTCATGGCCTAAAAACCTT
>CM065698.1:41560594-41565594 GCA_017654935.2 Phymorhynchus buccinoides | reverse complement strand
TACGCGTTATATAAGAATTATTCATTATTATTATTATATATTATTGCTTCTCAGTGAAACATTTCAATGCGAAAATGTGAGGGGGTGGGGGTGGGGGGGCGAGCATAGTACAAGATGTCCCAGTTTGCTAGCTCTACACACACGGTTTGAAGTGTGCAGCGCTGTGCAATAGTCTGATAACGTTGCGTAGATCCTTGACAGTCCGGAAGAGCGTTGACGGTCACGTTTACTGGTTCTTGACATCATTATGTTAATGTATTATAATTCACGTCCTAAACTATTAAAGAAATGATCACCACAGGCCCTAAGACACCACAATAGGAATTGCTCGGAAATAATTAAGGGGAGTAATTTCATGGTGTGTGGGAGTGATCTTGCCTAATTCATTCGGTCAAACAGGGGAAGTTACTCTACCATCAGGTAGATCCCCAGCTCTCGCTTCGTGTGTTTGAGTAGACAGTGCGTCATTCTAAAATTGATGTCATTTATATTTTTACGTCACATTTTGCAGGTTCTATCATTTTGTGGATACTGGCCGCCCCTCATTTTTCTATTAAAAAAAATGTTTGCAAGTCGCTGACTCGCATCCTGCGGTTTCCCGATTGGACAACATTCCGCCAAGGTTTTGACCGAGTAAGTCGAGGTAATCAACTCTAATTTTCACGAAGTGCTCTCCCCTAGTTGTTGTTTTTCTTCCGAAAATCGTCTTTTGAACAAAACACTGACACAAGAATAATGAAAGGCAACTTTCTCTGTCTCTGTCTCTCTGTCTGTCCTCTGTCTCTCTGTGTGTGCGAGCTCGCATACGTGTGTGTGTGTGCGTACGCGCGCACGTGTGTGTGCGTGTGTGTGTGTGCACGCACGCATAATAAGTCTTTTCTTTTGAACGCACGCACACATTCTCTCTCTCACACACACACACACACACAAAAAAACACATCCTCCCCCCCCCCTCCCCCCCCCCCCCCCCCTCCCCCTCCCCCCCCCCCCCACCCCCCTCTCTCTCTCTCTCTCTCTCTCTCTCTCTCTCTCTCTCTCTTAATCACATTAAAACAGACCAATACTCGAGGCGTTGATGGAATTGATTCTAAAATATTGAAATTGTCAGCTCCTGCAATAACTGAAACTTTGACCTATGTTTACAATTTATGTATTGCTAAAAATCGTTTTCCTAAAGCATTTAAAGTAGCCAAAATTATACCTATCCACAAATCGGGTGACTATGAAGATCCTTCTAATTACAGGCCCATTTCTATTCTGTCGGTGCTGTCTAAACCGTTGGAACACCACATAAATAAACATATTCTTAATCACTTTAACTCTTTTGGTCTGTTTCATCCAAATCAATCGGGCTTTAGAGCTAACCATTCATGTCATACGGCCCTAACTAACCTAGTAGACCAATGGCTTATTAACATAAACGATGACAAAATCACGGGTGTTCTTGCTGTTGACTTTATGAAAGCCTTTGATGTTGTCGATCGTAATCTTTTACTAAAAAAACTGAAGATATATGGCATTACTAACAATACCATAGAACTCCTAACATCATTTTTATCAGACCGAAAGCAGCGAGTTTCTTTAAATGAATGCGAATCTTCTACTATGCCTGTCAATTATGGTATTCCCCAAGGCTCCATCCTTGGTCCTATATTATTCTCAATATATATTATCCACAAAAAGTTAAGGATCACTTGCAAACTAATTCATAACTTTCCAAATAAGAAAGCCAATGCGTTGAATTTTGGCCAACATGTTTCAATGCTTTAGTGATAACGATACTACAATTGCCTAATTTCGAGCTCGTTTGGTCTGTACATTTGATCAAAGTGGGTACGTACGAAATTTGATTTCCCAAAGTCATTGAAATCACAAGACAGGGCATTCTGATGCTCCCAAAAGTTCAGTAATGCGTGTATCCGCCATGGCTGTTCTGGCACTCGACGCAGCGAGTCCTCATGGAGTTGACCAGGGTGGTGAAGATCCTCTGTGGAAGCGCCTGCCACTCAGCCTGCAGCATCTGGTAGAGGTGCTGGGCATCCCTGGGAGGGGGGTGGTTGCTCCTCACTTTGCGATCCAGCTCATCCCAGAGGTCTCAATCGGGTTGAGAATCTGCATGCTGGCCACTCCATTCTGTTGACTCCAGACTGCTGCAGGAAGTCGTTGACCACCCTTGCCCTGTGGGGGCGAGCGTTGTCATCCTGGTAGACAACCGGCGGTCCCATCTGCTGCAGTGTAGGCACAGCCAGCAAGGATCTCATCCCGGTATCGGAGGCCAGTCAGGTTACCCTGTACATGATACAAGGGTGTTCTGTGGTGAAGGCTGAAGGCCCCCCAGACCATTACAGAACCTCCAGGCCACCTTTTCTTGGACATTGGCGTCAATAAAGCGTTCCCCTGGGCGCCTCCAGACCCTCAGTCGGCCGTCGTTGTGGTTCAGGGTGAAGCGTGATTCATCACTGAACAGGACCTGGGACCATTGCTGACGTGTCCACCTCACGTGACGTCTGCAGAAGGCGCGGCGTGCTGCCCTATGGGCTGGAGTTAAGCTGGCCGTACAGCGGGCGACGAGAACGGAGGTTAAACCCATGAAGGCGGTTCCGTATGGTATGCTGGCTGATGTTGATGTTAGTAGCCACCCTCAGCTGCCTTCGAATGATGCTGGAAGAGGCTGTTCTTGTCTGCAATCTTGTCGTTCAATGAGACGATCTTCACGTGGAGTTGTCTTCTTCGGTCGACCAGATCTGCGTCTTTCATCGACCCTCCCAGTGGCTGTGAAGCGTTGAATCAGTCTGACAATGACCGAGATGGACACCTGAAGTCGCCTGGCCACTTCTCGCTTGGGAACACCATCTTGGAACCATGCAATCGTCCCCTATCCAACTCGCTCAATTTTCGTCGTGGAGGCATTGTCAAATCAGGCCTAATACTGGTGGTATGTCTTCTCCAAGCAAGAGACAGCATCTCACACATAAATGCTTGCACGTGCATAATGGTTTTTCCATCATTGTCTTGTGCAATGTTTTTATGCAGAACGATCCAAAACAAGGTCCTTTTTCGCAAGTTTCCGCTTTTTCTTTTGCTGCCAAGCTCAGTCTTAGAGAATCACGTGCAATGTTTCCACTAACACAACATCGCCCACTTACAGCTGAACAAGAATTCATAACAATTTGGCTTGACTGTGAAATAAATAACAGGAGCGAACGGAGTTTATTGCGCACCTGTTTTCTCATAGTGATCCTTAACTTTTTGTGAGTAGTGTATATATAACGACCTACCATTATATCTAACGACTTTATGTGAAATGTTTGCAGACGATACTACAGTACACTCCTGTGACAGTAAAGTGGAAAACGTTTTTATTTCTTTACAAGATAACATTAACAGACTAATAGAATGGTCCGAATTTAATCACATGCAGCTACACCCCAAGAAATGTAAATACTTACTTATCACCACCAGACAAAAGCGTCAAAATCTTACCCTTGGTTCTCAATCCCTGTATATCAATGGTGAAATCATGGAAGAGGTTGACTATCATAAAATTTTAGGACTTATTGTTGATCACAACCTTTCATGGTCCCATCAAATATCCATGGTTTGTAAGCAAGTATCAAAAAAAGTCTATCAACTTTCCAGGATAAAGCATTTTCTTGATTTAGATAGTCGTAAACATTTTTTCAATGCTTATATCCAATCACACATCAACTATGCCTCTACAATTTGGGATCTGGCAAGCGAGAAAAATTTAAAACCATTATGCAGTTATGCTTATATCCAATCACACATCAACTATGCCTCTACAATTTGGGATCTGGCAAGCGAGAAAAATTTAAAACCATTATGCAGTTTGTATAGACGTGCATTGAAATTGATCCTTCTGAAATCCTCTTCCCTTACACTTACTGATTATCAGCGTTTAGAAATTCTACCTCTAAAATGGAAGCTTGTATACAACAAAGCAATTTTTATGTTTAGATTAATGTCCGATAATGCTCCTCCAACATTAAAAAATAAATTTGAAATTAACCTTGTCCGTAATGTTTTTAAAATAAAAATACCTCTTCCAAGAGTTGACCTTTTTGTCTAGTCTTGTATATTCAGGTGGCTGCTTATGGAACACTATTTCATGTTCCTTTAATGTGTACTCGGGCATTAATGTTTTTAAAAAGGAGTACCATAAGTATCTTATGTTGAAACATACAAGCAATGTTAACCCCATCTTAGTTTCAAATATGTTTCCACTTTTGATATGTTGACATCTATGCATATTATCTAATTTGTTGTTGTTAAACAAGTTTTGTTCGTTTTCATGTTTTCGTTCGTTCTCTCTCTCTCTCTCTCTCTCTCTCTCTCTCTCTCTCTCTCTCTCTCTCTCTCTCTCTCTTCTCTCTCTCTCTCTCTCTCTCTCTCTCTCTCTCTCTCTCTCTCTCTCTCGTCTCTCTCTCTCTCTCTCTTCTCTCTCTCTCTCTCTCTCTCCTTTTGGTGTGGTGTGAGAGGGGGGGGGAGGGGGGGGGATAGATAGACGGTTTTGTTGTATCTATTTTTTCTTATTCATGGATAATTCTTCGATGATTATTTTTTGCATGCTTCTTCATTATTTTTGTGTTGAATATATTGATTTTCTTGCATGTTTGTTTGAGGGCAAGATGTAAAAAAGCCCATTGTGTGCTTACTCTTTTTCCCTCAATTAAAAAAAGTTCGTTCGTTCGTTCGTTCGTTCGTTCGTTCGTTCGTTCGTTCGTTCGCTCGCTCGCTCTCTCTCTCTCTCTCTCTCTCTCTCTCTCTCTCTCTCTCTCTCTCTCTCTCTCTCTCTCTCTCTCTCTCTCTCTCTCTCTCTCTCTCTCTCTCTCTCTCTCTCTCTCTCTCTCCTCTCTCCCTCTCCTCTCTCTCTCTCTCTCTCTCTCTCTCTCTCTTCTCTCTCTCTCTCTCTTCTCTCGCTCCCCCCCCCCCCCTCCCAACAAACACACGTAGACCATTGACGTAGGTGAAGCAAAGAC
>CM065698.1:41548094-41555594 GCA_017654935.2 Phymorhynchus buccinoides | reverse complement strand
CTATCTTTAGATAGTCCCCCCCCCCTGCATAAATATATAAAGGGGTTTTTCCCCCCCCCCCCCCTGCAGTCTTTTTTCAATACAAGTTATTAGTTTTTTTTTTTCTCTCCTTCCTATTAGTTTGCTACTTACATTTCAGGTTTCACGCAATCTTATTTTCATATCATGCATGACCTCACACAAAGTTCTGAAAGAACTAGCGAGAATGGTCCAATAATTAGTGTGGAGTGGCACAGTGGTAGCGCGTTCGCCTCGTGTCATGTAAACCCGAGTTCGAACATGTATGGGTACAGGGGATTTTTCCTCTCACTTTGCACTAGGCTTTACGGGTCTGAACGTGGAGTCTTTAGGATGAGACGATAAACCGAGGTCCCGTGTGCCATGCACTGAGCTGATGGTAGAGTGACTTACTACGTTAAACCCAGTGGCATATTTGTTGACAACCCAAATGAATGAACATTTTGTTTTTAAAAACCAACCCAACAAAAGAGGAAAGGTGGCAAAGGAAGAGTCGGGGTGTTTAATTTCGCCGCCAGACAGTTTTCAGACGAAAAAATACCATTAAGCTTAACTCGGTAGAGAAAAACATTCAAAATCATTATTATACTTGTGGCGGCACCATAGCCGATGAGGTTTAACCGAGGCGTGGTTACCGCTACACCTATCTGTATTATTTTAAAAATCGGGACTTTACTGGAGTTGCACTGCCTCCGGGCATTGCCTCCAGTATTGTTCCCACCATCTTTGTATCTACAAATGTCCCATATGTGTCTGTTCCAGACCGAGAGGACGTAAAACACCATTTTTTATTCATTCATTCGAAAAAACATTCATCTGCCATATCGGAATTCCTCCATGACATGTTACGTGTATTACATTAGGCATATCCTCACCTCCCAACGTTAAGAAAATGGGGTCTTCGGATAACAGGCCCTGGTTTGATGCCTTTAAGTGGCATAGGTGTTAAACCATTGAGCTGCATAAATGCGACATTGGCGGTGAAAGGGTTAAGACACATATATCACACCAAGTATCGAGAGAGGGAAGTGAAGGTGAGGGTGGGGCTGGGAAGTGAAGAGCACAACTTTACGGCAGACGAGGATGAATTGTGGGATAAGGGAGGCTTTTTCTATAGGTCTGAATTCTGCTTCCAGGCAGCTGAGGAAGTAGTTGTCCCATCGGTTCTCAAAGAAGCGCTTCTGGTAGCCCCAATGGAGGTCACTCTACATGTGCTGGCTTATGTTACTTCCTTTCGTCAAATAGAAGGCGTAGTCTATGTTTGCCGCGCGTGGGCGAGAGAGAGAGAGAGAGAGAGAGAGAGAGAGAGAGAGAGAGAGAGAGAGAGAGAGAGAGAGAGAGAGAGAGAGAGAGAGAGACAAAGACAGAGAAAGAGACAAAGACAGAGAGAGTGAGCTTCCCGTTGCTAAGAAACGCCCCCACCCCACCCCCATGGAATGAAAGGCTAAGGAACAAAACTCCAGCTAAACAGTCCATTATGAATCCATCAATAGTAATCACCGTGGTACACTACTACAAGACATCTGATGATTGGTACTATACTATAATTTATAGCCTGGAGGGGACCACCGTCCAGTGCCATTGTTCTCAGCACTTTGGTGCGACATTGACTGACTTGGCACAGCACCGTGACACAGTGCCCCACTTTCCCCCCTTTGAGATGACACAACAAAGGTTGTTAGCAAGGGTCGTGCCCTTAGGGCTACTACTACTACTACTACTACTACTACTACTACTAGCTACATCAGCACCCCAGTAGATGAGAGGGCCCAGAGACAGCCACAACCATCCATCACTGGGCTAATTGGGGCCTGGCTAACTCTGCTTGGTGCCACGGCTTTGATTTGTGTAGTGGAGAAGGATGCATGAGTTATAACTAGGCCAAAGTCCCAAGACTTTTTTTTTTAAGGACTGATTAACCCTTTCGCCGCCAGTCTTTTTCCAGCCAAAAACCCCCCATTAAGCTTATCTGGGTAGAGAAAAAAAGCATCTGCAATATTGGGAATTCCTCTGTGACATGTATAACATTAGGCTTATCCTTACCTCCCAAAATTAAGAAAATAGGGTCTTCGAATAACAGACCCTGATTTGATGCCTTTTAGTGACATGGGGGTTAAACCTTTGTGGTGCAAAAATGCGACATTGGCGGTGAAAGAGTTCATAAGTCTTGAAGTCGTATCGTAATTTTGCTTCCGGCTCTTGTTAAAAAAAGTCTAGGCCTAAAACGTATAGGCCTAAGTCAGAGCAGGACAAGTCTGTAATGGTTGGCCACATTGAAACTCTCTCTCTCTCTCTCTCTCTCTCTCTCTCTCTCTCTCTCTCTCTCTCTCTCTGTGCATGCACGTGTATACAAGCACAAGTGTGTGCATTATGCAAATCTGTGCATTGCTTGTAAGAGTATCCATAAGTAATAGTATGCACCTGCTCACATGCACGACTGTGAGTGTGACATGCACACTTCATCTGCCTGTGATCTTGCACACACACACACAACTAATGGTTAATTCTCAATCTACCAGCCTCGAATTGAGAGTTTTTGTGCCTTAACTGGTCCCAGTGGTCATTTATATTCTCAAGTAATGGTTAATTCTGTTTGAGCATAGCCTATGTTAGCACCTACTACCTTACCTTATGAGGATACATGAATTCCGACACTAACTGTCGCATACGTGTGCGCGTACAAACTACAATTCCTGTGTTGTAATGTTGCAGAAAGAGCCACTCTGCTCCAGTGAAACGTGTGCTCTTTTGTTCTGTGGTGCCTCTTACGCAGTCACAATTGAATGTTGTTTGTTTGTTTCTTTGTTTCAAAGATAGCTCTACAAATAGTCATGATTTTGATTAGTCCCACCATTTCCCTTTCTTGATTAGAAACACCCGAACGGAATCAAGAATCTTTTTCTTTTTTTTTAATCTAACTATCACCATCAGGCAGACAGTTATCACTAAATCTGATTGATGAACAATTTAAAAATTAGAACTTATTTTCATTCCTAAACTCGGAATTCATACAAGGTTACGCAAGCTGCTCAAAGCCAACAACCTCCAAAGGATGTCACAGAAAGCTGAAGACGCTGACAATGAGCAAGTAACTTGGTCAATGAATCACCAAACACCTTTGAGAGCACGAATTTTCGACTTAAACAGTCTTCAACCAGGTGCTTAGGAAGTGTAAACCAGATTGAGCAAGTAAGTGCAAAGAGATGAACTGCTGAGAATCTGAGGCGGAGCATCACACAACGCTACGCTTACAAAACACCGCTAAAGCAGCTCTCTTCTGGAAGACAAAGCCGACATGACAAGGCCATTACCAATCAGCTTCAGCCACCAGTCCTCATCACGAAAAGAGGCCAAGAAAGGGGAGAAACTAAGGGCACAGATTAGCGGAGGAATGAGGGTGTGGGGGTGGTGGGGAGGAGGAGTGTAGGACTAAGGGGGCTTGCTATCGCTGCTGATAGTCAGCGGACAATCCTAATCAACAGCGATTAAGTAGTTGTTAGGATCCCTCTCCTCTCCACTGCAGCCCTAAACAATAAGATGAGTCATATCAGTTCACTCCCAGTGCATCAGTTGTCTAATGTCCAACTTTTCAAGACGCACCTTTATCGCAACAATTTTGAATTATTAAAAAAAACTCACAAATCACTCCAGCCATGCACACAAACAAAACAGACATAAACAAAAGGAGAAATGAAAGACGATTACGGGTTTTTACTTCAGGTTTAGACATAGGGAAGTGGTAGATCAGATTTTTAAAATATATAGACTTTATATAGAACAAGCGCGGATTCGCAATCGTATGTGGCGTGCGACAATTGAAAACGAAACATCATTTTAAAGAGCAGCCTCAATTTGAAGTGCAGCCTCGATTTGAAGTGCAACAATTTTGTAGCCTCGATTTGAAGTGCAACAATTTTGGACCGACCGACAGACAGACAGACAGACAAAGTGAGTTATAGGTTTGTGGCTTGTGCCACAAACAAAAACTCTCTACACCGATTGGTTCCCCCACAACAAACCACTACAAAAGCAAAGTCAGGGACAAAATTGTGGTCTAAGGGAGTGAAGCGAGTTTAGAAGTAACCAAGGTATGGTGTGCACATAGATTTACTTCCCTTGATGCAAATGCATCAAATTGACAACTACCTATTAATTCCGGACATGGCCGGAACGACTTGAATGAGTTAATGACCTTTATCAATTAATGTACACAAGTCACCGAGTCATTCGTGTCCAACTGTAACTTCCACACAGCAGTGGGAAGTCACTGGTATTCTCGGGTGGGTGGGCTGGGTTTTGCTTAAATACTAAAATAGTGAAAGAAAAGCTTGCACTGGGAACATCCCCACTTTCTCATCCAGATCTGTACATGTATTCAAGACACTTGGCATTGGATTTAATATTGTAAGCAAATTGGCATTGGATTTTTTAAAGCAAATGATAACCATGAACCAGTGATAATGTCAGTCATTTGAGTAAACTGTAAAGGCCTACCAACAAAATTACACCAATAGACATAAATTTGTAAGTCAATTGAAATGCATTACCGCAACTATGACTATGATCAAAACATTGGCTCAAAATGAAATTTCAGTCCCTCCAATTTTGACTTTTAAAGCGATTTTCACTGTAGTAATTAAAGGATAGTAATTAAGAAATGACTGGCTGGACTGGTTTGCATTGGTTACTTCCCTTGCTTCATAAATATGAGTGAAAGAGGGGGAGAGGCGAAAGAGAGAGAGTGTGAGAGAGAGAGAGAGAGAGAGAGAGAGAGAGAGTGCGTGTGAGTGTGTGCGCACATGCAAAGCGTAGCGAGCAGGACTGTTAGTGGATAATATTGATAAAGTATTTACATATTCATGACAATAATGTAAAAAAAAATATTTTTAAACGAGATATTCTTGGGACAGACAGAAAAACAAACAAACAAAACTTATGCTCCTTTGCCGATCATCGATTGGGCAAAGGCAAAAAAATACCCACGGGAACTGTTCCTACCTCAAATGTTTAATCATTTTTTAATTAAAATTTAAAGAAGTCCTACTGTTTAGAAAAACTAACATCCTCTAAATCATCTCATAAATTTGTGCAATCATCATTTTTTTCTCTAAACACTGTTTCACGCATGCTTTACTACTGCTAAATACTACAGGAATCCTTCTTCTGTCTGGTCCAAAAATCAATTCATAAAGTGCGTCAGTGACTGACTGAGCCATTGTTTCGAATGACAGGTTCTCCAAAACATTGAGTTTCAGTGTGTGTGTGTGTGTGTGTGTGTCCGTGTGTCTGTGTGTGTGTGTGTGTGTGTGTGTGTGTGTGTGTGTGTGTGTGTGTGTGTGTGTGTGTGTGTGTGTGTGTGTGTGTGTGTGTGTGTGTGTGCGTGTGTGTGTGTGTGGGTGGGTATGTGTGCCACTGTGTGTGTGTGTGTGTGTGTGTGTGTGTGTGTGTGTGTGTGTGTGTGTGTGTGTGTGTGAGGTGTGTGTGTGTGTGTGTGTGTGTGTGTGTGTGTGTGCAGTACAGCTTTCATAGTTAATCTGACACTAAATTGGTTCCAGTCCAGTCCAGTGTGTGTGTGTGTGTGTGTGTGTGTGTGTGTGTGTGTGTGTGTGTGTGTGTGTGTGTGTGTGTGTGTGCACCACAGTGTGTGCTTCTGTGTCTGCACCAGCTAGTGTGTGTCTGTGTGCGCATTGTGTTTATGCGGTTTTGTGAGTATGTGCATGGACGTATATATATATATATATATATATATATATATATATATATATATATATATATATATATATATAAATGTCACTGTGTGTTAGTGAAATTAGACTGACTTGCAGAAAGAATGACTGAAGGTGAGAGATTAAAAACTGAAAAAGAAAAAATGAGAGAGAACAATGTGTGTGTGTGTGTGTGTGTGTGTGTGTGTGTGTGTGTGTGTGTGTGTGTGTGTGTGTGTGTGTGTGTGTGTGTGAGTGCGCATGTGTGCATACATATATATGACTATGAGTAAGCATTTGTGCACATGCTGCATACAGTGTCTTCTGTCATATTATTATGTGCATACAATGAAAATCGCTTTAACCCTTTCACCGCCATCCATATTTTAGCCCTAAAATTCCATTAAATTTACCTGTGCATAGAACAAAATCCATCTGCAGTATTGGGGGTTCTTCTGTGAAATATATAAAATAAGGTTTAGCCTTACTTCCCAAAACTAAGACAATAGGGTCTTTGGATAATAGACCTCAATTTGATGCCTTTTAGTGACATAGGTGTTAAATCACTAAAAATGAGATTTTGGCGGTGAAAAGGTTAAAAGTCAAAATTGGAGGGACTTAAATTTTATTTTGATATAGCCAATATTTTGAGTTAAAAAGACCTTTTACATAAAGATTATTAAACTGGGACCAGAAAATTATTGTGAGTTACCCAGTGCTTTTGAGTTATCCGTTTTTGAGTTATCAGGAATCCACTGTATATAATTCATAATGTCATTGTCTTTTTTTTTTTATATAACAGGACCTAATCCCTTTACTTACAAAGAAGTATGCAAACCCACATATTCACAAGTGGGGGAATGACAGCCTGATGGATGCTTGCTGGAATTGTAAGGACTATCAAGTCTGACAACGTGACCCATCATCAACTGACAAGAACAACTGAAGTAGGCCAAGGCGAAGTAGGCCAAGGCCTAGTACTAGTAGACCTAAACAGAGCTCTCCATCTGATCCATGCAGCAATGATTCCCTCTGACTCTGAGTCTTTGGCCTAAGACACAAAAGAGCATGCATTAATCTGAATTAACTCATTTTTCTGGAAGTAAACTACTCTAGAATCACCATGATTCATCACAAGAAACTTTCTACGGCAGCGGAGCAGAGAATAGATAAAGTTTGGAAAGAATGTTGGCAACAAACGAACAACTCCAACGTTCGTAACAATGCATGGACTTCCTTACCTCGAACATCTTCGCTTTCGTCATCACTGTGAAATTCGGCTTGTTCCTCGCGTCCATCAATGACAAAATACACCACTTTGGTCGCCATACCCACGAACACACACCCGATGCTTTTTACTCAACTTCATGAAGACCGGCGTGTTGTTATGTTTCCCCATGTACTGTTATAACAGAACTACTCAGGTAGCCTACAGCTGATTCGGTTCTCTTCTACGCTCGCTCGCTTTGCACTGTTTTGTGGTTTCGTCTGCTGGCTTTGGCAGACGAGAATCAGCGTTCTTGGGAAGGCTCGACAGGATCGCTGTACGCCTCGTTCGTTTTCTTCCGAATGAAGAAATACTTTATGTAACCCTTTTGTTTTAGTTTCTAATTATAATAAATGTAGATGTTCGAGTGTAGAAATAACGATAGCTTTTATAACGTGTCAAATGTTTAAAGTAGAACCTCGGCGTTTAGTTCAAATTCCCATCGAGCTTGTACAGTCACGTGATCAAAATAAGCAGGCATGGGGGAAACCGTCTCCCGAACGGCACGCG
>CM065698.1:41528094-41530594 GCA_017654935.2 Phymorhynchus buccinoides | reverse complement strand
TTTGCCCTGTTCTAAAATGTATAGTTCTTTTATACGTGCTTCGACATATATCTGTGCGTATGTACATGTATTCTTGCGTGTGCCGCGCGCACGTGCAGGTGTGTGCGTGTATGGTTACACGCATGTATGCCCGCACAAGTATTAACAATTATACCTGTGCGTACGTAATTCTATAAATTCGTATTTCAACCTGTCTGTATCATAATACCTGCTTTGCTACCTTTATGTTCAATTATGTATGTGTCATTTTATGCCTTGCCATGTTTGTATTCTATGTTCGTATATGTACAAAGGTGCTACCTTTATGTTCAAATATGTATGTGTAATATCATGCCTTGCCATGTTTGTATTATATGTTCGTGTATGTACCAAGGACAGATTGGAAGACTAGGCGTTGCCTAAAATCTTTATCCTTGCAAAATAAAGTTCAAGTTTTCAAGTTTTTTCTCTCTCTCTCTCTCTCTCTCTCTCTCTCTCTCCTCTCTCTCTCTCTCTCTCTCTCTCTCTCTCTCTCTCTCTCTCTCTCTCTCTCTCTCTCTCTCTCTCTCTCTCTCTCTCTCTCTCTCTCTCTTTCTCTCTCTCTCTCTTGGTGTTATTTTCTAGTTTTTGATGCGAATGTTATGTGTCATTATCACACCCTCCCCCAGCCTCCCTATGATACGGACAGAAGGCCTATTCATTAAAATTGTTTGAATTTAAATTGAATAGAATTTGAATCTCTCTCTCTCTCTCTCGCTCTCTCTCTCTCTCTCACTCCCCCCCCCCTCTCTCTCTTCTCCCCCTCTCTCTCTCTCTCTCTCTCTCTCTCTCTCTCTCTCTCTCTCTCTCTCTCTCTCTCTCTGTGTGTCTCGCTCTCTGTGTGCGACTGTCTCTATTTGTTCCCCCCCTTCCACCCACCCATCACTCTCTCTCTCTCTGTCTCTCTCTGTCTCTCTCTGTCTCTCTCTGTCTCTCTGTCTCTCTCTCTCTCTCTCTCTCTCTCTCTCTCTCTCTCTCTCTCTCTCTCTCTCTCTCTCTCTCTCTCTCTCTCTCTCTCTCTCTCTCTCTCTCTCTCTCTCTCTCTCTCTCTCTCTCTCTGTTCGCTCCCCTATGCCTGTGCCCCCATACCATCCAACCCATCTTTTCATCAATTTCTCATTCTCTTTCCGTAGAAAAGGTCACCACCCTACCTCCACTAGAAGATCCCACGTTACTGACGGGTGTAATGCTGGGCTTAAGCCTGTCTCGGTAGGAAGGGGAAAAACAATGATAGGGTAAGGAGGGTAATTGCGAGACAAAGGATTAAATGTTCATTGGCATGCATGAAAGGGGAGAATCCCGACCTGCCATTTATATATTTAACCCGCATAAACCTTGACTTGCCTTATATCCTCAAACTGTATGAATCTAGACTTGTCATTATAATATACCATTAAGCCGCAGAAACCGTCACTTTCCTTATATCCTCAGACTGTAGGAATCTAGATTTGCCTTATATCCTCAGACTGTAGGAATCTAGACTTGCCTTATATCCTCAGAATGTAGGAATCAAGACTTGACATATATCCTCAGACTGTAAGAATCTAGACTTGCCTTATATCCTCATACTGTAGGAATTTAGACTTGCCATATATCGTCAAACTGTAGGAATCTAGACTTGCCTTATATCCTCAGAATGTAGGAAACAAGACTTGCCATATATCCTCAGGCTGTAGGAATCTAGACTTGCCTTATATCCTCAGACTGTAGGAATCAAGACTTGACATATCCGCAGACTGTAGGAATCTAGACTTGCCATATATCCTCAGACTGTAGGAATCAAGACTTGACATATCCTCAGACTGTAGGTATCTAGACTTGCCATATATCCTCAAGATGTAGGAATTTAGACTTGCCCTTTATCATCAGACTGTAGGTATCTAGACATGCCATATATAATCAAGCCGTAGGAATCTAGTCTTGCCACATATCCTTAGGCTGTAGGAATCTAGATTTGCCATAAAATTATATCCTCAAGCTGTAAGAATCTAGACTTGCCTATAGCTTTAAACTATAGAAACCTTGACTTGCCTTATATCATCAAACTGTAGGAATCTAGACTTGCCATATATTTTTGAACCGCAGAAAGCTTCACTTTCCTTATATCCTCAGACTGTAGGAATCTATACTTGCCTTATATCTTTAAACTGTAGAAACCTTGACTTGCCTTATATCCTCAGACTGTAGGAATCTAGACTTGCCATATATCCTCTGACTGTAGGAATCAAGACTTGCCATATATCCGCTGACTGTAGGAATCTAGACTTGCCTTATATCCTCAAAATATAGGAATCTATACTTGCCTTATATCCTCTGACTGTAGGAATCTAGACTTGCCTTATATCATCAAAATATAGGAATCTAGACTTGCCATATATCCTCAAACCGCAGAAATCGTCACTTGCCTTATATCTTCAAACCGCAGAAACCGTCACTTTCCTTATATCCTCAGACTGTAGGAATCTAGATTTGCCGTATATCC
>CM065698.1:41515594-41518094 GCA_017654935.2 Phymorhynchus buccinoides | reverse complement strand
AGCGAATCAATGAGTGTTTGCTCTCCACTTTAAACTTATTCAATTGGTTCCTGGTTCGATTTCTCTCCAATCGATCAATGATTACTTGCCAGACCGCAGACTACTCAAAGAGATCGACGAGTAAGCTGTCATTGCTGGCTGTCAAAGGATTTGGAGTGACAGTATTAGTGCTGAAAAGACAAAACAAAAAGTAGAAGAAATGTGACGCGCGTCGCACTAGCGGTGACGTTCTCTCCAGGAGTGACTAGAAAATGTTTTTGGGACCCCCCCCCCCTCCTCCCCTGGGACGCCACCCCCCCACCCCCCACCCCGCCCATTTTTTCTCCAAAAAGGTACAATGATCAAGTGGATACTAGCGCGTGATCAAACAGATGGAAGCAAGGGTGTCAGAGTGGTTAACCCCTTCAGGAAGGACATCACTGCCTTAGACAAACATCATCACTGGCCTGGGGTTGCTTAGAAAAAACAATATAACTAGTAAGAAGCGTGGCAAAACTCAGCACTGTCAATTATTCAAATTTCACAACATTACTGGTTGATCCAAATTTATTTTCCGCTTTAAAATCGTAATTACTTGCAATAAAATCAGAATCGTTAGTCTCCAGGGCCTGTATTCACGTTGAGATAGCATGAGACTTAGCATCATGCTAACTTAGAAGCTCTTCCAAAAGTCCTATTAAATCCTATGGGACATTGGAAGAGCTTCTAAGTTAGCATCATGCTGAGTCTCATGCTATCTCAACGTGAATACAGGCCCTGATTACTGTCACTGTTAGTGAAAACGTATTGGAGTACTTTCTCAGGCTCGTGTTGGGCCGATTTTGTGGACATTTGTAACATTAAAGATTGAAATAGAAGTGTCAAACTTAAGTGAAACGAAAGCTGGAGGAGTGATGAAGAGAATTAATTAAAAACAAGCGCGAAATCGCAATAGTTTGTGGCACGCGGTCTATTTTTACCACTCCAATCATGAGTCACCTCCCCTGGCTTTTCAATAATTTTAATCTGTAAACCAGAATGTTATCTCTGCACCCTTTCGTAACTTTTTTTATATCTTTTGGAAAACATTTAAAACTATGTATCCTACTTATGCTCATCAAAAGAAGCACCGCATACTCGTCGTGTCTGTTGTAGTGTCTGTATTACGTATGTTTATTATTTTGTACGCTTTTAAAATACATCATTTTAAAGTGCGGCCTCAATTTGAAGTGTAGCCTCGATTTGAAGTGCGACAATTTTGTCAAAATGTGCGACAATTTTGGACCGACCGACCGACAAAGTGAGTTATAGGTTTGTGGCTTTGAGCCACAAACAAAAACACCACAAAAAACCTTGGTTTGGATTGGAAAAAAACATGGACTTAGATAAGATTCAGACTTAAAAATCGCGAAAATACTCGGAATTAGGCCCTGACTCCTGTTCCGAGTATTTTCATAATTCGTCCTCAATGAGTTAAGACGTTCGCCTGCCAGTTTCTGTGCGCGAGTGATCCATGTTCGAATCTCAACATCGCCCTTGGATGGGAAAATCGAACTGAACGTCGAGTCCTTCGGATGGGGACTTAAAGGTAGTCTGACCCGCGCGGTTTGCGCACGTAAAATATCCCAAGGCAGTTGAAAGTCGGTAAGAGCAGGGAGGAATTCTTCTGCAAAATGGTAGCTAGGTTTCCCGGATCCCAAGTCCGCCCCCACCCCCTCTTCATCCCCCCCCCCCCCACCCTACCAAAGAAAAAGGGTGGCGCTGCGCTCGGGGTGGGAGCAACCCGAATCACAAGAGACAAGTCTCTAGCTCTGTGACTAGAGTATACCAAATACCAAAATAGATTAACTTGTTTCCAAATACACAACGTATGGTAAAGGGACTTTAGAAAGCCACGAACACCACAAACATATAAATATTTCAAGGTAAAAATGTTAACAGGTGAAATCAAACAAACAAAATAACAAAAGCAGCAGCAGTAACAACAACAGCAGCAACAACAACAACAACAGCAACAACAAAGCGTAAGCAAACAATGGTCAGGGACGGTATTCATGTCGAGATAGCATGAGACTTAGCATGATGCTAACTTAGAAGCTCTTCCAAAAGTCCTATTAAATCCTATAGGACATTGGAAGAGCTTCTAAGTTAGCATCATGCTAAGTCTCATGCTATCTCGACATGAATACCGTCCCAGGTCAGTATAATTTCTCCAAACATCATCGGACAATGACCTCTACGTAATGCCTACCTCTGGAGAAAGCGTTTTTAGTAATTATTGTACTTTTTGTTGGATGTGAACCATTTTTTCTTCTTTCTCTAATCTCTACAACGTTGCCTGTTAGATCTATCGATGGCTTGGAGTCAAAACGGACTATCTTTAGATAGTCCATTGATATATTATTGAACTTATTACGAAAACTAATAACTTTGCATAAAAAAGACTGCTAAAATATGAAAAGCTAAACCCCCTTTATATATTTCTGCAGTCACAAGTTATTAGTTTTAGTAATAAATCCAA
>CM065698.1:41505594-41508094 GCA_017654935.2 Phymorhynchus buccinoides | reverse complement strand
TAATAATAATAATAAACGGATATTTATATAGCGCTTTTTATCGAGCACAAAGCGCTTTACAATCAGCATTGAAAAAACTCACACACACGCACAACAGACACACACGCACGTACGTGCACGCACGAGAGTGAACGCGTTCTTGCACACTGTGACAGACATACACACACATCCCCACACACATTTCATCAAACACACAGAAAAACACATTCTCACTGAAACGCACACAAACTTACTCAAACATACACTTGTACAAACACGCGCACACACGCGCGCGCGCACGCACGCACGCACACACACACACACACACACACACACACACACACACACACACACACACACACACACATGCACACGCGCGCACGCGCACACGCGCACACTCACATACACAAAAACGCTCACGTGTACTCACACTCACAGACACATGCTCGCATACACTCTCTCTCCCCCCCCCCCCCCCCCCCCCCCCCCCCCCCCCCCCCCCCCGGCCTCTAGCCGAACACAATCTCTCCTGCGCACACATACACTTATACACATGCAAGCAGATATACCCACACAGAACACACACAACACACAAAACACTCACACACACACACCTGCTCTCTGGACTCACCGCGGAACCCCCCCCCCCCCCCCCCCCCCCCCCCCCCCTACGAATCATTTGGTCCGCCCCTGTGCTATCCATTGGCATTATTACCCCCCCCCCCCGTCCCTCTGATTATACATAATAACATTTATCTGTTTGAGTTTCTTTTGATAATAGTTATATACCCAGTGGAATTATTATTCCAATGCCGATTATACATAGTAGAATTTCTCTATTTGAGTTCTTTTTGATCATAGTTATAATATGCTATCGATTGATTATACAGCATTGAAGAACTTCTCTCTTTGAAGTTCCCTTTCTTCTTCTTCTTCTTCGATCGCTCAGACAGTTTCCTGTCAATTATGAGCGCAGATGCATTATGCTGCCGTTATGCGACTAACTAATGAAATAGGTAGACCCAGCATGTCCGACTTCGGCTGGAGGAAATCTTTTTGAAAGTGTTTCGTGTAAAAAGGGCTGGAGAATGGACCGGTAAGGCAGAAAGATAGTAAATGACAGTAAGCAAAGGGAAAAGGCAGAGTCAAAGAGAGTGACAGATTAGAGGAAGTTACAAGCACATAACTTCCAGAAGGTGGGGAACTATTTATACAAAAGACCCCCGGTATCCCCACGAGAGGGAAGCTCCTTTTGATCAGTTATAAGCTATCCAGTGGAATATGACGCCCATACTGGTCAGGTCAGGTAATAGACGATTTTCGGGAGACAAAAAACCTAGGGGAGAGCACTTCGTGAAAATTAGAGTTGATTACCTCGACTTACTTGGTCAAAACCATAGCAACCATGACGGCATGGCGTCGAAGCTTGAAACCGTGCCAGTCAGCGACTTGCAAACATTTTATTTTTTAGATGAGGGGTGGCCAGTAGCCACAAAGTGAAAAATTGCAACATGTGACGTAAAAATACAAATGACATCAATTTTAGAATGACGCACGGTGTTCTAAGTGATGTATGTTTCCTCAAGCACACGTGAGGCGAGAGCTGGGGATCTACCTGATGGTAGAGTAACTTCCCCTGTTTGACCTATTGAATTAGGCAAAGTCACTCCCACACACCATGAAATTACTCCCCTTAATTATTTCCGAACAATTCCTATTGAGGACAACTAGGTCTCGCGGCCTCTTCAGTGTCCTTTCAGTTTTGTTGGATTAATACATGGCTGAGATAGTTTAAAAGAAGCAAAGCTGCTTAGCCCACTAGCCATACTCGAATTGAAGTTTTAACTCTGAAGGATGATTATGCAGATTATACATGGTATAATGTATCTGTTTGAGTTCCTTTTGATCATAATTATTTGCTATTCAGTAGAATTATTACCCCAGTCTGATTAATATACACGGGAGAACTACTTATCTATTTGAGTTTATGTTGATGATAGTTATAGGCTATCCAGCGGAATTATAACTTCCACTCTGATTAATATAACATGGGAGAACTTATCTATTTGAGTTTATGTTGATGATAGTTATAGGCTATCCAGCGGAATTATTACTTCCACTCTGATTAATATAACATGGGAGAACTTATCTATTTGAGTTTATGTTGATCATAGTTATATGCTATCTAGTGGAATTGTTCCACCCACTCTGATTTTACATGGTAGGGTTTATCTATTTAATTTCAGTTCGTCTTGATCATAGATATATGCTATCCAGTGGAATTGTTTTTCCCACTCTGATTATACATGGTAGGATGAATCTATTTAGTCTATTTAATTTGAGTTCCTTTTGATCATAGTTACGTGTTATTCGGTGGCAGTACGACCATGGTACTCACCCCACTCTTTCCTCACATACTCATAATACTCATGAGCGTGGTTTTGTGCAGACGTGGCACGAGCAGTTGAGGAAAAGCAGTCTTAACCTTGACCTCAAACCACTACCATCATAATTCTGTCTT
>CM065698.1:41478094-41493094 GCA_017654935.2 Phymorhynchus buccinoides | reverse complement strand
ATAGGTTTAACTCCATGATGGATGCTGTAATACTAGAATCCAAAGAAACCATTATTTTCGGCGACTTTAATATAGATTTAATTGAACAGGGTACAAAATGGAAAGACAATTTTGCCATGTATGGTTTAGATCAACTAATTGATTGCCCTACCCGTATAACTAATCATTCAAGAACTTTAATCGATCATATTTATGTCAATTCTAAGATCCATGTAAAAGAAGTGTGCTCCGTGCAGACTGGTTGCAGTGATCATTCGTCTATCTGTTTGACATGGTTAAAGAACGGTACTAAGATCCCGAAGCCTGGCCATAAAGAGATATTCTATCGCCCTTTTACTCACTTTTACCAAAATTCCTTCCTAAACGATTTAACTCATTCAAACCTTGACTATGTTTATCAGCTTAGGGATCCTAACGATGCTACTAACTTTTGGGTAAGTAATTTTAATGACATCTATGATAAGCATGCTCCTTTGGTTAAAAAAAAGAGTGAAACACAACATTAAACCGCCTCATATATCAAGTGAAATCAACAATGAAATATATAAAAGAGAACATTTGCTTAAGATAAATGACGAAGCACAGTTTAGAAAACAGAGAAACAAAGTTAATTCCATGAAAAGAAAGGCTAAAAAAAAAATACTTTCAAGAATTGGTATCTTCTACACAAAATTCAAATGCAATTTGGAAAGCAATAAACCTTTTAACCAAGAAAAACTCAACGCACTCAATACAGAATCCTATAAATGAACTCCAACCAGATGATTTGAACCTTCATTTTTCAAATATAACAAGTAAGATTATAAAAAATGATAAAACAAACGAAAACAACCTGGAAGCTTTAGAACAGTTCTGCTATGCAAAACATATTTCGTCAACTTTTTGCATCACATCAGTATCAGTCCATGAAATAGCCAATTGTCTACTACATTTAAAACAGTCAAGGTCTAGAGATTTGGATGGTTTAGACGGCAAAATCCTAAAAGTCGCCTCACCAGTTATTGCTCATACATTGACCTATCTTTGCAATCTGTGTCTTGATAAGCAACAGTTTCCTGAGAAATTCAAACAGGCTAAAGTGATACCACTGTACAAATCGGGTGATCCTACATGTCCTTCAAACTACCGACCTATATCTATATTATCGCTTCTGTCAAAACCTCTGGAGAGACATATCAAATCCAACTTATATTCACATCTTAATCGCTATGACTTACTTCATGAAAATCAATCTGGATTTCGAGAAAATCGCTCGTGCCACACAACTTTAATACAACTCATAGACAAATGTCTTTTAAATATTAACAATAACGAATTTACTGGGATTCTCTTTGTCGATTTTGCGAAAGCGTTCGACGTTATCAACCACTCTCTTCTACTTAAAAAACTTAAGTACTACAAAATATCAAGTGAAGCGCTAACATTTATACATTCTTTCCTTACTAATCGGCAACAGCTTGTTCAAATTGGTTTTAAAAGATCTAAGTTACTCCCAGTACATTTTGGTGTTCCTCAGGGATCTGTTTTGGGACCTCTCTCGTTTTCCTTGTATGTAAACGATCTGCCCTTATGTCTACAATGTCATTCTGAAATGTTTGCTGACGATACTTCCTTACACTCAAACAGTAATAACCAAACTGAACTAGTTAACAATCTTCAAGCTGACGTTCATAATCTAGTAGAATGGACTGAACAGAATCACATGTCACTCAACACAGAAAAGACCAAATGTATGTATGTAACTACTCGGCAAAAGCGACAAAAAATGACTTATCCATTTCCACCATTGTATGTGCAAGGCAACAAAATTGAAGAAGTGGCGTCACATAAAGTTTTAGGTATCACTGTTGATAATAACTTACTGTGGTCAGATCATATATCTAAGCTGGGTAAATGTATCTCAAAAAAGATTTATCAATTGACAAAAATAAAAAACTTTTTAAATCTTCAGTCACGTAAAATATTTTTCCATGCTCACATTATGTCTCACATTAATAACTCATCAACCCTTTGGGACAGTACTAGTGAAGCTAATCTAAAACATATAAGTCGGTTACATAAACGAGCTGTGAAACTAATACTGATGAAATCAAGCACCCTAGCAGCTAATGATTACAATAAATTAAACATTTTGCCACTAAAAGACAGATTTCTCTTCAACAAATGCATCTGCATGTTTAGTGTGGTAAACGGAGTCGCTCCCCCAAAAATTATCAAGACTTTTGCTATAAACCCGAATAGACACACCCACAAGCTTTCTTTCCCCAGACCACGAAATAATGTTTATAAATCTAGTTTTGTTTACTCAGGGGGCACATCATGGAATAATCTGTCTCATTCTCTAAAATCGTGTCCTTCAAAACAAACGTTTAAAAAAGCACTTAAAAAGAATATGCTTGATGCTTTGTAAAAATACCTAATGTGAATATGAGAATGAGTGCCTAAGGCTCTATTGTTGTTGTTGTAAATTGCTTTTGTGTTTATGCCGCCTTGCTCTAGTAGAGGAGGAGACTTTACAGGTGCGTGTAAATTCATGTTTTTTGTTGTTTGTTTTTTTAATTTTTTTTAAATGTTTTATAATAATTTCCTTCCTTTTGCACTTTAAATGTAAGCGGTGTTCGTTTTCTGTTTTTGTTTCCCTCTGAGTTGTGATTTTGTTCGGATTTTTCTTCTTTCTCATGTCCGAGTAAACTATGACTCTCTCTCTCTCTCTCTCTCTCTCTCTCTCTCTCTCTCTCTCTCTCTCTCTCTCTCTCTCTCTCTCTCTCTCTCTCTCTCTCTCTCTCTCTCTCTCTCTCTCTCTCTCTCTCTCTCTCTCTCTCTCTCTCTCTCTCTCTCTCTCTCTCTCTCTCTCTCTCTCTCTCTCTCTCTCTCTCTCTCTCTCTCTCTCTCTCTCTCTCTCTCTCTCTCTCTCTCTCTCTCTCTCCTCTGGTGTCTCTGTTGTTTCTCTGTATCTTTGTCTCAGTCATTAATATTTTCCCCAACTCCATCTTCCGCTTTCCTTTTATTCTACCACTATGATTACATTTGTACATATGTATATTATAATCTTTGTATTGTGTTTGTATGAAGTGTATGTATTTTCCCCATGATTTTTGATTGTGGTTGATTTTTCTCCAGTATATGTTATATGTATTTGCGTTAATTATTTTTCTTATTTATTTATGAAGACAGGATGTAAAAAAGCTTTATCAAGCTTACTCTTTTATCGTCAATAAAGATCATTTTGACTTGACTTGACTTGACTTGACACACACACACACACACACACACACACACACACACACACACACACACACACACACACACACACACACACACACACGTACGGACGCACACGCAAAACAAAGAGCATAATGTAATGCTTATTCGATGTCCATCTGGAAATAACATTTTGACTTTGACTTTGACTTTGACGCACACGCACGCACACGCACACACACACACACACACACACACACACACACACACACACACACACACACACACACACACACACACACATACGCACACACCCCTCCCCCCCTATCTTTTCTTCAGTTATCGCCATTCGTTGGAAGGTAGTCGTCTATATAATACTATTCATTTTAGATTGAAATGCCAATGCTGAAAATAATAGATACACTTCAGAAGTACACTTTATAATACGTACCAACGGGGGCTTTCATTATTCGTATACTGCTAGGGGAAGACGGGGTAAAAAGCGCATGGGCGGGTAAGAAGCCCACCCCAATTATCTCATGACATGAAGCAAATTTCAGTCACATTTTGCCCATGAGACGAGCGTTAATGTCTAGCATTCGTCTCATAGGCAAATTTGACTGAAATTTTCTTTATTTCATGAGATAATTGGGGTGGGCTTCTTACCCGCCCATGCGCTTTTTACCCCGTCTTCCCCTACAACATGCCTGTGAGAAAATACCTTTTGCGTGGAAAACGCTATTTGTAATGGTTTGGATTTTAGAAGAGTGTGAAGGGGGAGGGGATGTGACGTAACTGTAGTTATCGTGATTTCGTTCCTTATGATAAGCGCGTTTTTCTGGTTTGTTTTTAAATATTTGTAGCTCAGATTTGTAACTTCTTTGTGAAGCGCTTAGAGCCCCGTAAGGAGAATACGCGCTATATAAATTGTCAATACTATTATCCTTATTACATAGTCAGGAACAAGGAAACTGCTATGAAAACATTAACCAGCCTTTGCTACGCTGCTGGTTAAAAACAGGAAAAGAGACAAGCCAACAAAAGGCACCAACCAACCGCACGCTCAATCTGTTTCATCCAGGCTTACATTCGTTCTCTGTTCTATGAGCACGTCTACTTTGTTGTTGTTTTTTCTCCATTTTTCCCCCCAAGCTTTTTGATGTTTTAGAATTTCCGTTTATTACATTTTTTGTTTTGTTCGTTTCTCTCTCGATGGTTGGTTTAATGTCTAATTAGGCGTAGCCTTTTATAGACAGGTTGTTCATTTTTAAAAGCTTACTTCCTTTTTTTGTATACGTGTGATCTTATTTTCACAGCCGTTGCAACTTTACTCTCTCAAACTAAAACAAAGGCTACACGACAGTGGTGGTGGCATCCATTAACACTTTACTGTCTCAGTCTTTTCGTTATCTACTAGATCAGCTATCTGGGTGTTTTGTTTTCTTGTTTCTTTTCATCGTTCGTTCATTCATCCATTCGTTCGTTCGTTTATTCATTCATTCATTCATTTATTCGCTCGTTCGTTAGTTTATCCATTCATTCATTCGTTCGTTCGTTCGTTCATTCATTCAGTCTTCTTCTTTCTTTTCATCGTTCGTTCATTCATTCATTCGTTCGTTCGTTCGTTCGGTCATTCATTCATTCGTTCGTTCGTTCGTTCGTTCGTTCGTTCGTTCATTCATTTATTCATTCATACAGTCAGTCAGTCAGGCATTCATTCATTCACTCATTCGTTCGTTCATTCATTCATTCATTAATTCATTCACTCGTCCGTTTGTTCTTTTCTTCGTTCCTTCTTTATTTATGTGTTTATTTAGTTTGTTTGTTTGCACATCTTCTCATTCACTTGTTTAGTATTATTTATACTCTTCCATCTTTCGTTGCCTTTCTTTATGTATTTATTTTGCTTCGTAAGCTCTATTATATCCATGAAAATGCACTTAAAGATGTATCACTAACATGCATTTAAAAAAAAAAAGGAAATTACGTTTATTTGCTGCTTTTTTTTACAATGTATCAATATTTAAAAAAAAGATCCTATCACTATAAGTATTGTTCTGTCTCGCCTTGATTACTGTAACTCACTTCTTGCTGGCTGTTCATCAACTCTCATCTCTAAGCTCCAACGGGTCCAGAATAATGCTGCTCGTCTCATTTCTCGCTCCCCTAGTAGGTTCGATCATATTACTCCGGTTCTTCGTTCCCTACATTGGCTCCCAGTTCAATCACGCATTGACTACAACATTCTCCTCCTTGTCTTCAAGTCACTGAATGATCAAGCTCCCTTATATCTTTCTGATCTTCTTCATCTCTATGTCCCAGCTCGCCAACTACGTTCGTCTTCTGATTCTCGTCTCCTTTCCCTTCCCTCCACCCGTCTTGAAGCTGCTGGCCAACGTTCTTTTTCCTGTCAAGCACCATCTCTCTGGAATTCTCTGCCTTCTCCTCTCCGACACTCCAACTCAGTCTCCTCAGTCAAAACCTCTCTTAAAACCCATCTTTTTCCTGCTGCACCCTAAAATATTTGATCAGTTGTCTATCGTTGTGTGCACGTGAGGGAAGATTGAATAAGAGGTTTGTGCTGTGTTTTGTGATGTGTGTGTGTATGTGTGTGTGTGTGTGTGTGTGTGTGTGTGTGTGTGTGTGTGTGTGTGTGTGTGTGTGTGTGTGTGTGTGTGTGTGTGTGTGTGTGTGTGTGTGTGTGTGTGTGTGTGTGTGTGTGTGTGTGTGTGTGTGTGTGTGTGTGTGTGTGTGTGTGTGTGTGTGTGTGTTTTGTATGTGTGTGAGCAAACATGTATGCTTGTGTGTGTTTTTGTTTTGTGCGTTATGTGTGCACGCATGTGTATGTGTGTTTCTGTATGCATGTGTGTGTGTCTGTCTGCGTGCGTACGTTGTATGTGAGTGTATTTGTATGTGTATCCTCTGACGTTTTGTGTATGTGTGTTGGTGTATGTGATCAGTCCGTGCAACTCAGTTGCTCGGCTTACTGAATGAAAGATGAATAATGAGTCGATGTCGATAAATGCGCGCGCGTGTGTGTGTGTGTGTGTGTGTGTGTGTGTGTGTGTGTGTGTGTGTGTGTGTGTGTGTGCGTGCTTGTGCGTGTGTGTGTGCGTGTGTGTGTGCGTGTGTGTGTGTGTGTGTGTGTGTGTGTGTGTGTGTGTGTGCGTGCGTGCGTGTGCGTGTGCGTGTGCGTGCGTGCGTGTGCGTGTGTGTATATGTATGTGTGTGTGTGTGTGTGCGAGAGAGCGAGAGAGAGAGAGAGAGAGAGAGAGAGAGAGAGAGAGAGAGAGAGAGAGAGAGAGAGAGAGAGAGAGAGAGAGAGAGAGAGAGAGAGAGAGAGAGTTGCTTTGTATTTTTGTTATCTACTTCAGGTCAGGTCAGGTAGTTAGGAAATTAGGCCTCGCGGCCTCTTCACAGAGGCTACTTGTTGATGAATAATTGATTGTAACGCGCTTTGGGCTCATTTGAGGTAAAGCGCTATATAAATGTACTATTATTATTATTATTATTATTATTATTATTGTTATTTTTATTATAATTGAAAAAAGTAGTACATGCCCACAGGCACATAAGCTTCTGTGTGTGTGGGAGGGGGGAGGCGTGCGTGCGTGCGTGCGTGTGTGTGTGTGTGTGTGTGTGTGTGTGTGTGTGTGTGTGTGTGTGTGTGTGTGTGTGTGTGTGTGTGTGTGTGTGTGTGTGTGTGTGTGTGTGTGTGTGTGTGTGTGTGTGTGTAAGAGAGAGAGAGAGAGAGAGAGAGAGAGAGAGAGAGAGAGAGAGAGAGAGAGAGAGAGAGAGAGAGAGAGAGAGAGAGAGAGAGAGAGAGAGAGAGAGAGAGAGAGAGAGAGAGAGAGAGAGAGAGAGAGGAACTATAAATAGCATCAATTTTTGACAAAAAGGATTACTTACATAGCTAGATTGATACATTGATAAATAGATACGATTACACGTGCATGCATACAGACGAGCGTAGATGCGTATGCACAGACCACACACAGACAAACATAGCTGCGTGCATGCATACAGGCAGAAGATCAGACAGATAAACAACAAAAGAAAAGGGGGAAAACTCTCTTTCTAATTAACTCCCCTCCACCAACGTTGATTACAATACCAACCATCTAGCAATGCGTGGACCAGAGCCAAAGTGAGACAAACAAAGCTAGATGGTTGGTATATCGTAATTGCTTGGTTTGTCTCATTTTGGCTCTGATCCACGCATTGCTAGATGGTTGGTGTCGTAGTCAACTTTGGTGGAGGGGAGTTAATTAGAAAGAGAGTATTCCCCCTTTGTTCAATTTCGTTATCTCCTCTCTTGTCCTCACTATTTCATTCGTTGATTAACAAAAACACAAAACATGGTAAAAGTGAACAAATGACTACGGGAAAAAGTCGAATTCTCAGAATGAATAAGGCAGGTGGAAAATAAACAAACAAACAAACAAATAGATGACGAAAAGAACGAATGAAGAGATAACAAGCGCGGATTCGCAATCGTTTGTGGCCTGCGACAATGTATTGAAAACGAAACATCATTTTAAAGAGCAGCCTCGATTTGAAGTGCAACAATTTTGTCAGCCTCGATTTGAAGTGCGACAATTTTGTCAGCCTCGATTTGAAGTGCGACAATTTTGTCATCCTCGATTTGAAGTGCGACAATTTTGTCAGCCTCAATTTGAAGTGCGACAATTTTGGACCGACCGACCGACCGAGAGACAGACCGACAAAGTGAGTTATAGGTCTGTGGCTTGTGCCACAAACAAAACAACAGGTAAAGGGTCACTGGCCGCAACACTTGTTAAATCATGTCGCTCACTTAGTCCAACAGGAGCTGCTTTAGAAAACGCGGACACAAAAGGAACATTAAGGTTGTTGATACCTATTGACAACTGCCGCGGGTTGCCCAGACAGATTGATGTGCATGCTCTACTAGCAAAACGCTACAGTGTTAGTCTAGTGCCTCAGTGTCATACTAACAAAAAGGAAGTAGGGGAAGACGGGGTAAAAAGCACATGGGCGGGTAAGAAGCCCACCCCAATTATCTCATGAAATAAAGAAAATTTCAGTCTAATTTGCCCATGAGACGAATGCTAGACATTAGCGCTCGTCTCATGGGCAAAATGAGACTGAAATTTGCTTCATTTCATGAGATAATTGGGGTGGGCTTCTTACCCGCCCATGCGCTTTTTACCCCGTCTTCCCCTATATTTCTTCTAACAGAGTTGCTGTTCACTAGAACGATCTAAACACCAACATTAAGTTTACCAAAACATATTAATACTTTTGAAAATCTTCTGGACAATCTTCCCCAATTTCAGATACTTTAATTTTTTTAATTTTGATTGATCTTTTCTCAAAACAAAATAAAAAGACATAATATTAAGGGGACGATTGATAGGCCGCGAGGCCTAGGCTGATGAAGCCTGTCCCTACCTACCTAACTACCTCTAAGCAATGGCTACGCGTACAATTTCTCTTTTAGAGTTGATCATAAATTTATTTCAAATTGATCAAAGGGGAGGAAATAGTAGAAATGAACAAAGGGATGGACCTCTCCGTTAAATGAACTGAAGTTTTGCGACTTATGACTTGCGACTTGACTTGTGACCCCCCCCCCCCCCCCCCCCCCCACACACACACACGTGCAAGCACGCACGCACGTACGCACGCACACACGCACGCACACACACACACACACTCTATCTCCCTGTCTCTCTCTCCCTCTCTTATTCAGTCACGGTTCTGCCAGCAAGTCCAGCCCATCAGTTACCACCCTTTACTAGTAGAGCATTATAAATGATGTGACAGAAAAGTGAGTCTTCCTTAGCAGAGATACGTTCAAACTTTCTACGGGACCATCTGTGCACCATGATCCAGCACCACACAAAATTTGAAGCGATTCTGTAGACCGGTTCATGATTGATGTCCGTCCGTCCCGGGGGATGAAGACCATCCGTCAACAGTTCCAATGTCAAAGGGTTCAGGATGTGGGGTGGCTACGAAGATGACTGATGAGTCACGATGCGGGCCTTGAAGGTTTTGTGACAGTGGGGACAGGAAAGAGAGTTGAGGGGATCTGTTGGAGTTGGAGAATTGTTGCTGCTCGTGCGATTTGTTCGCGCTTCTCGACGGTGCCTGGGCTGTCTCGATTCGGTGAGCCACGATTCATGATTACAGGGCGAATGAACACACGCACATACACCGAGTTAATGTTATTATATTATTAGTATAGATATCTCCTCCAAAGTCAAGCTCTCCTGAGCTGAGTGATAAATGGGAGTAAAGGTCTTTTTTCTCAAAGAAACATCACGTAAAGCCAAACTGGAATAAAGTCTTCAGATTATAAACTAACCGACTTATCCACTTGACCACATCAATCCCTGGATTAAATTTAAAGTTTATAAAGAAAAAGAGGTAAGGTTACTGCCTTCAGCTATCAACATCCTTTTATTTCCTTTTTTCTTTACTTAGAATTAAGATTAAGATTAAGATTAAAATTATAGACCCGTCGACAACAAAGGCCATGTCAGGGCTGTCACCACGTTAAATCTTACCACGTATTAAAAAGGGATAAAAACAAAATCAAAGCTAAAAAACATTAATCAATCACAAACTTAGCAAGTAAAAACATGACTTAGAATAGCGATAACAATATTCAACGAAAAATAATAATAATAATAATAATAATAATAATAATAATAATAATAATAAACATATTTATATAGCGCCTTTCTTTAGAATTAAACTCAAGGCGCTCACATTCACTGATTACCATGCATCTAATCAATGTGAAAAGTTACAGAGAGAAAGCTCTTTGAAACAAGTGAATTTTCATTTGGGTTTTGAAAGCGGGAAGTGCTGAATTGAGACGGAGGTGAACAGGCAATTCAGAAATGTATCTGACATAATCATAGTAGTAACATTGAACTAGATCAGAAATAACAAACAACTTATATTCATTCGCAAGAAAGGAAATACATTTTTTTCTTAATTAGGACGCCGCCATCTTGCCAAGCGCAGCAAGCATTGTTGCTAAACCTTAACGCTTTGGGCACGCAGAGTGCTATGAAACGTTGCATTTAACCAATGTTTGTGATCAATGCTTGCGGGTAATGAAACGTGAGGATCCGCCCAAGGTGTAAAGAAATACGAATCGAATCTTGTTTCACCCTTCACCGAACCCATTGACACAATATTTAAGAACTTACTTCGCGAGGGGCGAACACATACGCAAAACGAAAAACAAATAGGTCTAGAAAAGACGATAAATACGAAACAAGACGTAAATATGAAAGAAAGGGGGGGGGAATCTATAAAAAATAGACATCAAAGAAGAGTAAATAAGAAAGAAAAAAACAAAAACAGAACAGATTAAAACCCTTTCGCCGCCAAAGTCGCATTTTAGCACCAAAGTGATTTAACACTTGCGTTACTAAAAGGCATCAAATTGGGGTCCAAAGACTGTTGTCTTAGATTTGGGAAGTAAGGATAGACCTTGTTTTGATATACTGTCACAGAAGAATCCCCAATACTGCAGATGGATTTTGTTCTCTACCCAAGTAAATTGAATGAATATGTTTTGGGCTGAAGTATGGCTGGCGGTGAAAGGGTTAACGTACACATCAAAGTGTGATACGAGCGTATTAGTATTTGAAAGCATTGGTTTATAGCACATGGATTGCTGACTGTGATCTTTATGCTTCAAGCAAGGGCAAGTGCTTCGGGCTATTCCGTTTTACTTAGAAGCATAATTAAACCCTTGACTGCAAGAGAAGGTTCAAGAAAAAAATCATTGTACAAATTATGCCATGAAAAAGACAACTGACAAGAGCCAATCTGGCAAAAAATGGTCTGGGGGTATAACTCTCTTGACTTTGTTAGAGCAAAAGCCAGCGTATCAGAGTTATTCCTCTTCATCAGATGACGTCATCAGTGATGTCATCAAGGCAGTACGTGATACGTGATACGTTATACGGCAGTCAAGGAGTTAATTAAAAGACTTGAGAACAAAGAGTCTTACAACAACAACAACAACAGCACGTTACTTAAAATGAGATGCTACATCTTCTTGCTTTAAACATCCTCCATCAGCGTAGTGATGGTTCTGATGTTTACCATGGCCAAACACTTAAAGGTGGACCCTGACGGGTGAGTTTTTGCAAGAAACACGTCGAGGTCACCAGAAAGACAGCCTTTTCAGGGATCGGAAAACTCACTTTGCTCTGGTTTCCTAGAAATCAAACCGTGAAAACGGCGATTTCTCCTTGGCGGAGATGCCTGAGAGAGAAGCCATTTTGGATGGGGTGGGTGGAGGTCACTCATTGTGGTTGAAGCTTTTTTTTTGTAGTGCAGTAAAAAAAAAAAAGTTGTGAGCAAAACTCCTTTAGGTAACTGCATAAAATAATAGATAATAAAAAGGTTTCTATTGTGAAAATTTCGCGCCAAAGATTTGGTCTAAACTCAGGCGGCCATTAAAAAAGAGAGGGCACATGCCTTCTCTTTCACTGAAAGAATTTGATTTCCAGCACCTCCGCCAAGGCGGAATCGCCGATTTGACGGTTTGATTTCTGGGAAATCAGAGCAAAGTGAGTGTTGCGATCTCTGTAAAGGGTGTTTTCCTGGTGATCTCGACGTGTTTCTTGCAAAAACTCATCCGTCAGGGTGCCCCTTTAAGTTGTGGTCCGCCCTCTTGAATTCTGGAAGTACAGCAATGTGGCATCCCATCTAGAAGCGTTCACTAACATGGTGCTTCCAACCAGAAGTACGTAGTGTCTGTGTACTACCCTTATTTTGCCCCCATCTCTATATATGACCCAGCACCACGAAAGGGACATTAAGTATCAAAATGACTATTCTGAGTAAATGGCACAGTTGGAAACTTCAGGCAATTCTCTACCTAATGATATATAATAAAAACCGTCATTGTATCTTTCTCCGTTCCAGAGTTGTGAGCATTGAAAGTTAGTAAGGTGACTGTCGGCCATTTTGAGAAAACACAGTCTGAAGTCTAAAGTCTAGCCTATCCTGAGAAAATACATCAACTTACTAATTCTAAAGCACTTTTTTATATTCCGAGAACGTATTAAAGATTATCCTTTATGGGTATGAAAGATAGGATGCTAGAGAGCACGAAAATACCAAATAACTCAACATTTATTATAAAGGAGATAAAAAAGAAGATATTTTTTAACTTTCCAAACCTGTTGTGAGAAACTATCCCAGCGACTTAATGTCCCTTTTGCGGTGCTGGGTCACATATGTCCCCCGTCTCTGTGTGTCACCCTCATTGTGCCCCCGTCTCTATGTGTCCTCGTCTCTGTGTGCTACCCTCATTGTGCCCCCGTCTCTATGTGTCCTCGTCTCTATGTGTCCCCGTCTCTGTGTGTTGCCCTCATTGTGCCCCCGTCTCTATGTGTCCCCGTCTCTATGTGTCCCCGTCTCTATGTGTCCCCGTCTCTCTCATTGTGCCCCCGTCTCTATGTGTCCCCGTCTCTGTGTGCTACCCTCATTGTGCCCCCGTCTCTATGTGTCCCCGTCTCTATGTGTCCCCGTCTCTATGTGTCCCCGTCTCTGTGTGTTGCCCTCATTGTGCCCCCGTCTCTATGTGTCCCCGTCTCTACCCTCATTGTGCCCCCGTCTCTATGTGTCCTCGTCTCTGTGTGTGCCCCGTCATTGTGCCCCCGTCCCCCGTCTCTATGTGTCCCCCTCGTCTCTATGTGTCCCCGTCTCTGTGTGTTGCCCTCATTGTGCCCCCGTCTCTATGTGTCCTCGTCTCTATGTGTCCCCGTCTCTGTGTGTTGCCCTCATTGTGCCCCCGTCTCTATGTGTCCCCGTCTCTTTGTGCCCCCGTCTCAGTGTATGTCCTGTCGGATTTGGGTAAGGATTAGGGTTAGAGGTTAAGGATAGTGTCTGGGTGAGGAACAGGGTTAGGGATAGGGTAAGGTTGGGACCAACAAAGGGACGGACGGATAAAAGACGGGGACACATAGAGACGAAACTGGGGACACGTAGAGACGAGGGCACAATGCTACGCAACGGAACATAAGAACAAACCATAGCCACAACTGTTTGAATAAATAGACAAGATCTCCACTTTCTTTTATAGTTAGTTTATTGAATAGTTTACCTACAGGTCTCGGTACACGTTGAAAATATTCACAAAAATATATCTATTTCCCCATGGTAACACAGTGAGCTGTAAGTCATATTAAGGTCTGTGTACACGTTAACACTATTCACAAAATATCACTATTTTCCCCATGGCAACACAGTGAGCTGTAAGTCATATTACGGTCTATGTACACGTTAACAATATTCACAAAATGTCACTATTTCCCCATGGCAAGACAGTGAGTTGTAAGTCATATTATGAGTGGCCTAACACTGTGTTGCTATGGGGAAATAGAGATACTCTGTGAATATACAGACCTTTGACCCTTTCACCGCCAAAGTCGCATTTTAGCACCACAGTGATTTAATACCTATGCCAATAGTGTAAAAGGCATCAAATTGTGGTATATTATCCAAAGACCCTATTGTCTTAGTTTTGGGGAAGTAAGGATAGACCTTGTTTTATATATGTCACAGAAGAATTCCCAATACTGCAGATGGATTTTGTTTTTTACCCAAGTAAATTTAATGGACATTTTTGGCTGAAATATGTCTGGCGGTGAAAGGGTTAAAGAGTGGGCTATCACTGTGTTGCCACGGGGAAATAGAAATATCTTGTGAATAATGTTAACGTGTACCTCACAGACCTTTACGAGTGGCCTAACACTGTATTGCCATGATCATTGTTAACGTGTACTGAGACCTTAAAATCTGAACAGATGCAACACCGACTATAGACCGTGTATGCGAAAAATACACATCCCAAGTTTTGCTGAAATGGCTCTGTCTGATGGATAGTGATAGAAAGTGTCAACCGAATTTCCAACCGAAACCAAAAACGTGTGAACTTGAGAACTTTTCACATGTCCGCTGTCAGCTGGCGTTAACAAAACTTTTCGAGAATGTTGGCGAAGTTTTGACAGTGGTGTTAAGTGGGTTTTGACAAAAGAGCGTAGGCGAAGAATGACGAGAATATACTAGGGAACACAATTGTGTTGGCATGGGTAAAACAGTCAAGGGGAATATGCGAGAATGTGCTATCGCAAAGGGAATGGAGAAGGGTGATAATGCCTTCTGACAAATACACCTCGGAATACTGTCGGGAGTTGTTACCAAAAAGCCTAAATGTCACAAAGAGTGATTACTTCGCGGCCTACAAACCTTGCAAACAACGAAGCCGACTTTCTCGCTTCCCACCTGGAAGTTGAAATGGTGGGAAATGTTAAGTATGGTAACAGAGGCAGTGAGTGAGCTCACAATGATCCCCACCTGTAGTGTAGGTGAAAGGGTGGGAGCAACAAAAAAAACCGGCTTCAGACAGCTGCGGACTGCGAACTCTTTGTATATTCAGACTTTTTTGGTTGTACTTAATGGATGTCATCCGGATTCGAAAGATCCAAGAGAAAACTTGGATAAGTTTTGACAATGGTGTTAATCGGATTTGGTCAAATAATGTGAGAACATAAAAGCAATAATCGAATCTGACTAAAACCAAATGGGTGGCTCACCCCTACCCCCAATCCCACCCGCTCACCCCCAACCAGAAGATGACAGAGATGGAGAGAAGGAAGGAATATTAGGATGAACTTTACAAGTTACGTATTTCAGTACTTTACAAGTTACGTATTTCAGTACTTTACAAGTTACGTATTTCAGTACTTTACAAGTTACGTATTTCAGTACTTTACA
>CM065698.1:41463094-41465594 GCA_017654935.2 Phymorhynchus buccinoides | reverse complement strand
AAACCTCCTTCCTTTCTTGTTCTTGTTCTTGTGTGAAACAAGAATGCCGACAGCAGGGACGGTATTCACGTCGAGATAGCATGAGACTTAGCATGATGCTAACTTAGAAGCTCTTCCAATGTCCTATAGGATTTAATAGGACTTTTGGAAGAGCTTCTAAGTTAGCATCATGCTAAGTCTCATGCTATCTCACATGAATACCGTCCCAGCTCAATAAAAGCAGAAAGGATGACAAACAGAGTGTAATGGGCCTGCCACACGTCCACAAAATATCGCACGACTGTACGATGCGATTCGATCACGTGGTCTCGATGCGCCAATCACATTTGTTCCCGGAGACCACGTGATCGAATCGTATCGTACAGTCGTGCGATTTTAGTGCACGTGTAGCTGAGCCTTAAGGGGGAGGGTGCATACACGAGCGCATGCAAATCGGACTATTCGTTAAAAAAAATAATATGGGTGCACGCAAGAATAATATGATATAACAGTAAAGCCAAAAAAGAGGAAATGTTCAAGTTCAAGTTCAAGTTCAAGTATACTTTAATATCTCCCAAAGAGAAATTCAGGTTTTAGGTGCAACAACATGACAGAGATACAACATAACTGAAAGAACATTAATCAAACGTGTGAAACGGAATTATACCAACCAAATAATTATCAATAAAATTCATTACATCAACTTAGAAATGTGCACATTTAAAACACAGAGAGAGAGAGAGAGAGAGAGAGAGAGAGAGAGAGAGAGAGAGAGAGAGAGAGAGAGAGAGAGAGAGAGAGAGAGAGAGAAGAGAGAGAGAGAGAGAGAGAGAGAGAGAGAGAGAAAGAGAGAGAGAGAGAGAGAGAGAGAGAGAGAGAGAGAGAGAGAGAGAGAGAGAGAGAGAGAGAGAGAGAGAGAGAGAGGATCAAAAACCATTATTAACTTATAGCAGTCAATCAAATAACAAAATTTGGAATACAATATTATATTATGTAATACAAAGAATATTTAAAAAAATCCTGAAGAAAACAAACTCAAAACTGACAAGAAAAAGACGAATGAAAGAAAGAAAAAAGAGAGTACTACTTGTAGGCCTACTCGTGTTTACGATCCTCAATCTCCAAATCAGCTTCCTCCAGTGTCATGGATATAAACCAAGAGTGGTCCTAACCCTATCCCTTTCTAGAATATCCCGTAATGGCAGACTATGGCTTCTCAGTGAACATTTTCCTTGCAAAACTTTGAGAGGGCAGGGCTGCGTGAAGAACAAGATGGCCGAAAACCGAAGTATTTGGTATTTGGTGTTTGGTATATTCGAGTCACAGACTTATTTCTGTGAAATTCGGGCTGCTCTCCCCTGGAGAGTGCGTCGCCGCAAGCGCAGCGCCTACCCATTTAAAAAAAAAAAAAATTGGGGGGGGGGCGCAGGGTGAGCAGGGTGTGTGGGCAAACTTGGGAAACCTAGCTATCAATTTGGCCATACCAGGCAGCGGAGTTTCTCCCTGCTCTTACCGACTTTCAATTAACTGCCGTGGGATTTTTACGTGCGTAAAGCGCATGGGTCAGACTAGCTTTAAGTTCCCATCCGAAGGACTCGACGTTCAGTTCGATTTTCCTGTCGAACTAGAAAGAAAGGGCGAGGAGGCCGGGATTCGAACCCGGGTCACTCGCGTCGCAGTCACGCATTACATTTGGCAGGCGAACGCCTTAACCACTCTGCCACCTTTCTCCCTTGAAGTAAACCACCACCAATAAAAGAAATCACATAAAAGCGTGCAGAAGAGAGGAGAAAACAAATAGACATACGCACCCCACCCCCCACCCCTCTGCCCCCCCCCTCTGCTGCCTGCCCCCCCCCCCCCCTTCTCTTCTGCACCCTCCACCCCCCCCACCCCCCATTCCTCACCCTCGCTCACTCTTCCCCCCACATCACAGACAGCAAAATAAAGATATATTGAAAGGGACACCCTGACGGATGAGTGTTTATGTCCCATATGGTCTTCATAGATCGGGAGGACGTAAAACATTAATGACGGATGAGTTTTGCCAGAAACACGTCGAGATCACCAGAAAGACAGCTTTTTCAAGGATAGGAACACTCACTTTGCTCTGGTTTCCTAGAAATCAAACCGTCAAAAAACCTGCCCTTTAATCGGCGATTCCTCCTTGGCGGAGGTGCCATAGAGAGAAGCCATTTTGGACGGGGTGGTTGAAGCTTTGTCTTCTTTGTAGTGCAGTAAAAAAACAAACTAATTGGAGCTACTTCCTTTGTTGTGAGCGAAACTCCTTTGGGTAAACTGTATAAAATAGCTTTAAAAAATTTTTAAAAAAAGGTTTGCATTGTGGAAATTTCGTGCAAACGATTTGGTCTGACCTAGGCGGCCATTAGAAAAGACAAGGCACTTAACTTGTTTTTCAGTGAAATAATCTGACTTCCAGCATCTCCGCCAAGGACGAATCGCCGATTTGATGGTTTGATTTCTAGGAAACCAGAGCAAAGTGAGTGTTGCGATCTCTGTA
>CM065698.1:41448094-41453094 GCA_017654935.2 Phymorhynchus buccinoides | reverse complement strand
TTTATTTATTTTTTTTAATCTCATATTCGTCTTACTACTCTCGATTGAATTGTTAGAGTCGTCGTATTTGGAAGTAGTTTTATGGGATTAATCTACAGTATAAATCTTCATCGAAGTCCTCTAAAAATGTTCCCCAGACCCTCTTCCTCATGACCATCAACCGCTTTGTGGCCATCTCCACATCGACCCAGCACAGAACACCTTGTCCCTAAGGGCTTTCCGCCATGAGGACGTAAGACCTCCACTCAACAACAACTCTAAACTGTGTGGACTTGTGAGCATCACAGATGTTAATCATTGTTTGTTTCACAATGGGCACACAGACTGTATGAGACGGAAGGTCTGTTAATCAACGTGTTTTTGTTTTTAGACCAGTGCAGAGTTTTGCTAGTCTTTGTAAATTGCTTACTCACATAAATAAATAAATAATTAAATAAATAAAAATTGAATTTTTTTGGGGCGACAATTGTGTTTGGATTCTGTATTTCAATTGTATTTGGATTTTTAAAGGATTTCTTTTATTCAACAGATGCAATTCATCTTGTTCTTGACTCTTTCTGGCTATGTTTCACTCATATGATTGACTATGTTTGACAGTTCAAAATGGTTGCTACCAAGTGAAAGCATATTTATAATTTATTAATTTAAGCAGAGGCTCAGGGTACGGGCCCGTATATCACATTCTCCAGGCTACGGATACGGCGCTCAATCACGGGACGCATAAATTGTGCGCAAATGTCTTCAAAAACTACTACCATTAATAATTAACTCTGACATGTTCCTAACCCTATCCCTAACCCTATTCCTTACCAAGATGCGTTAAATATACGAAATAAGAAAATGCATTTTGTTGACGAAAAATTCGACTAGGAAGTGTTACTATCCCTGAACATGGTCTGAGTGTTGCAAGAATGCCGTACCCGTAGCCACTGTGATTAATTTACTGGCAATTCTTGTTGCACAAAAGTCACACGATTTATCATTCTTTCCCCCTTTAAAACGGTCGAGTCAGGCAAAAGGCAGTTTTGTTTTCACTGAAGAAAAAAAGACTGATATTGAGCAGGTTGATTGGAATTTCCATCTTCAAACTCGGTTAGTTTTCTTGTTGTTGGTTTTTATCTCGTAAATCTCATTAGATTCATCACGTTCCGAAACAATGCCAATTAACAACGGTGAGAATGAATGAATAATAAACGAATGAATGATTGGATACATTGCATGAGGGTAATAGATTAACCCTTTCACCGCCAATGTCGCATTTTTGCACCACAATGATTTAACACCCATTTAAAAGTCTTTTTCACAGATTCGCTGTAGGGGAAGACGGGGTAAAAAGCGCATGGGCGGGTAAGAAGCCCACCCCAATTATCTCATGAAATGAAGCAAATTTCAGTCTCATTTTGCCCAAAAGACGAGCGTTAATGTCTAGCATTCGTCTCATGGGCAAATTTGACTGAAATTTTCTTTATTTCATGAGATAATTGGGGTGGGCTTCTTACCCGCCCATGCGCTTTTTACCCCGTCTTCCCCTACAGCGAATCTGTGAAAAAGACTTTTAAATGGGTACGCTCGTCTCATGGGCAAAATGAGACTGAAATTTGCTTCATTTCATGAGATAATTGGGGTGGGCTTCTTACCCGCCCATGCGCTTTTTACCCCGTCTTCCCCTAAATGTTTTTTTCACAGATTCAGATTCACAGAGAAGCGTTTTGCCCTCGATAGTGTAATTTCTTTGTTCAGAGAGCTTGATTGACTTCATGGCCCGTGGATTTAGTTATGACGTTAGTGTATAACTAACACTCCATTTTTACAATTTAAGTATGTCCAAAGTGGTAGAAAACATTAGTGTTGCTAATTCCTTATCAATGTGATTTTAAAAAGTCTTGAAATCAGAGTCTGTTATTCAACGATATTGTCTTCCTAAATTTGGGCAGTAAGGATTGACCCTATTCGAAATGTGTCACAGAGAAATTCCACAATATTGCAGATGAAATCTTTGCTGCAGCCAAGTAAGTTTCATGGACATTTTTGGCTCAAAGATGGCTGGCAGTGAAAGGGTTAAGGAAAACAACTGTGTGTTTTTTTCTCTCTCGTCCAGTCCTGAAAATAATATGCGAGATATTTACATAAGACCAAAAGATTGCTTTGCCCCGCAAAGGTAATACTCTCTATGGTGTGATTAATTAATCGGGGTAGGGGGGAGGGGGGCGAGAGGGGGGGGGTGAACTGGCCGCAATTCGCACAGATTGTGTGTACCACGTTGCCCTGAGCTACCAAAAATAGCATAATATTGTCAATCAACCGTAGAGGGCAAGTGAGTACACGCCTTTTCAAATCGTGATTACAGATTTTTGTTTGTGGCTCAAGCCACAAACCTATAACTCACTTTGTCGGTCTGTCTGTCTGTCTGTCTGTCGGTCGGTCGGTCCAAAATTGTCGCACATTTTGACAAAATTGTCGCACTTCAAATCGAGGCTACACTTCAAATTGAGGCCGCTCTTTAAAATGATGTATTTTAAAAGCGTACAAAATAATAAACATACGTAATACAGACACTACAACAGACACGACGAGTATGCGGTGCTTCTTTCGATGAGTATAAGTAGGATACATAGTTTTAAATGTTTTCCAAAAGATATAAAAAGTTACGAAATGGTGCAGAGATAACATTCTGGTTTACAGATTAAAATTATTGAAAAGCCAGGGGAGGTGACTCATGGTTGGAGTGGTAAACATAGACCGCGTGCCACAAACTATTGCGATTTCGCGCTTGTTTTATGACAATACAGCATTGACAAACATGAGAGGTGGTGAATCGGTGTGAATTGTATTTCTTTTCTAGTGTGGCAGGAAATAATTTGTTTTCTAGGTATCTACATTTGATGCATTGTTTTCCTAATCGCATCCTACTTTAAGAGTCCAGGAGGCCTCTTCATGAGGCAACAAAACATCAATGTATGCCTCTCTCTGTCTGTCTCTCTCTCTCTGTCTGTCTGTCTCTCTCTCTCTCTCTCTCTCTCTCTCTCTCTCTCTCTCTCTCTCTCTCTCTCTCTCTCTCTCTCTCTCTCTCTCTCTCTCTCTCTCTCTGTCTCTCTGTCTCAGTCTGTCTCTTGCTCTCTCTCTCTCTGTTTATCTGTCTCTGTCTCTCTCTGTGTCTCTGTCTCTCTCTCTCTCTCTCTCTCTCTCTCTCTCTCTCTCTCTCTCTCTCTCTCTCTCTCTCTCTCTCTCTGTCTCTCTGTCTGTCTCTCTCTCTCTCTCTCTCTCTCTCTCTCTCTCTCTCTCTCTCTCTCTCTCTCTCTCTCTCTCTCTCTCTCTCTCTCTCTCTGTCTCTCTGTCTCTCTCTCTCTCTCTCTGTTTATCTGTCTCTGTCTCTCTCTGTGTCTCTGTCTCTCTCTCTCTCTCTCTCTCTCTCTCTCTCTCTCTCTCTCTCTCTCTCTCTCTCTCTCTCTCTCTCTCTCTCTCTCTCTCTCTCTCTCTCTCTGTCTGTCTCATTCTGTCTCTTGCTCTCTCTCTCTCTCTGTTTATCTGTCTCTCTGTCTCTCTCTGTGTGTCTCTGTCTCTGTCTCTCTCTCTCTCTCTCTCTCTCTCTCTCTCTCTCTCTCTCTCTCTCTCTCTCTCTCTCTCTCTCTCTCTCTCTCTCTCTCTCTCTCTCGTGCCAGTCCCAAGTTACTCCTACAATTCTTAGAGAACCGAGAACAGCAAAACACACACACACAAAACAGGAAAATACACAGTATGTTAACAACCACCACCACCCACGAAGGATTGGGGTCGAAGAAGAAGAAGAAGAAGAAGAAGAAGAAGAGGAAGAAGAAGAAGAAGAAGAAGAAGAAGAAGAAGAAGAAGAAGAAGAAGAAGAAGAAGAAGAAGAAGAAGAAGAAGAAGAAGAAGAAGAAGAAGAAGAAGAAGAAGAAGAAGAAGAAGAAGAAGAAGAACGCCTCACAAAATAATGTCACAGCCGGATCGTATCGTATGTAGTGTGTCTGCCCCAACAGATTCGGTGGCGCACAACAACAACAACAACAACAACAACAACAACAACAACAACAACAACAACAACATACAGTATTTACACGGCGTTGAATCTTGATAGAAATCAAAGCAAAGCGCACACGCACACACGTTAGCATTCATAACGCATTCAAACAAAAATGCAATGCAAAGCGAACACACACGGATGACATAAATGGTATTCAGCAGAAACAGAACTAAAGGCAAGAGAGAGAAGGGAAAGAGTGTGGAGCCTCAATGACGGGGGAACAGGCGGGTTTTGAGGTTAGATTTGAAAGCAGAGAGAGACGGGGACATATAGAGAGACAAGGGCACATCGGTATTTCTCCCGGTCCACCCTTCTGCCTCCTGTCAGCTAAATCCCCCTAGGGAGTACCAGTAACGATGGGGATTTGGATTTGACTTTTTTTTTGGCTGCTGTCACCAAGGTCTCCGAAGGATTAGTAAAACTTGTAAACTTTTGTATTGATTCTATGTCCCTACTGTTTCTGCTACGTGTTATTTTTCCTCCTGTATGTAGGTTACGCCCAATCCATGAAATTGCATTTCATCAAATGTGCAAAATGGTTTGCCAGGTTCGTGAAATAGCCAATTTATAACTTGGAATTGGGAAAAGCAATATGAATCAAAAATAGTTGTGTTCATTAGCACACATAGATCAAGAATTGGTTCAAACGAATGAGAAATCTCATCTGTACTGTAGCTGAGTTTAAATTATTTGATTCAGAGTTAATTTGATAAAACGTTTGATTCAACATGTGGCTCAGGCATGCCCCATCTTAGCATCTGGTCGAGTTGTGGGGCAGGATAGGGGTACAAGTACAATGTAGAAAAGTGTGATACCATTGAATCAATCTTAATCAATACCTGTGTGGATGGGCATTCACAAATGTGATACATGCCTACATTGTCCATTTCATAAATTGGGCAAAGCATGTTGCCCATTTCATGAAACAGGCAATTTCAGGGATTGGGCGTAACATGTACAT
>CM065698.1:41430594-41433094 GCA_017654935.2 Phymorhynchus buccinoides | reverse complement strand
TTTCGTCGTTTGGTTTTCCTGAAAGGTGATAGGGTGAAAAGGGGGAAAAGTTAGCGGCTAGTAATTGGACTGTCTGCAATGTTTTGCTGCAGTCTCTCTCCTTTTTGCGCTTGATTCTCTGTCTACATATCTGTCTATGTCTCTGTCTGTGTCTCTGTCTATGTCTCTGCCTCTGTCTCTGTGTGTCTGTCTCTGTCCCTCTCTCTCTCTCTCTCTCTCTCTCTCTCTCTCTCTCTCTCTCTCTCTCTCTCTCTCTCTCTCTCTCTCTCTCTCTCTCTCTCTCTCTCTCTTCTCTCTCTCTCTCTCTCTCTATGTCTCCGTGGATGTCTGTGTCTTTCTCCACGGATCTTCTCCAGGTCTGCTTTGGCCTTCCTACTGTCCTCTTCTCCTGCGGTGTTCCAGTCCTGTGGCTGCCTGGCACCGGACGGGTGTCCGCTGGTTTACGTAGGGTAGTGTGCCCTATCCAACCCCTACAATATGCTCTTCTTCACGTCATGGCTGATGTAGTTCTGGCTGGTTTTCTCCCAGAGACTGATGGTGTTGGAGGTTGTCTCCGGCCACCTGACTGTCGCGATGATTGTGACGTAGGAATGTATTGACAAACGTCTGGAGCTTATTGGTGTTGGTGTTGTTGAAGCAACCTTTCAATGTGACTGGATATTGGTCTATCTTTTCTGTTTGTGCTTTTGTATGTTCTTGTTGTCGTCGAAGGTTTGTTTGTGTTTATTGTTTGCTCTTTTTTACTTTTTACTTTTTCATTGGTTATAGATCAAGATACCAAGTTAGCATATAACTGTGTTTTTGTTTTGTTTTAATGTTCATTTCAAAGACATAGGAACAAAAATGTTTCAAACAATTTTCCTATATATATTCTCCTGGAGAAAGTTTTCTAGCTCAGTTTGAATGTTCACTGTGGACATTCTTTGCATGCCGATATGCAGACTGAAGAGTCTTTCTCAAAGACGAAACAGCTGTCTTTGCATAGGCATTGTCTATCTCCCCCATTGGGAGAAAAAGTAAATCAGCACATTATTTTCTTTTATTCTTTTCAGAACACAGAACAAATCGTAAAGTTAAAATTAAAGTTATTGAGTTTCTTTCTTAGGTTCACAAACTGATACATTGGACACAAAGTTTTTTTCAAGCAAACTATATATATAAGAGGAAAGTTTAATGGTGTGGTTGTTTTTTCTTCTTCAATTCTTGTACGTTTATATATATATATATATATATATATATATATATATATATATATATATATATATATATATATATATATATATATATATATATGTAACTTTAGAACATTATTATTTTTGTTATTTTACACAAGATTGTTACCATTTCTTTTTAATTAAGTGCTGGTTTGCTTTTATTGTGGACTTTCAATCTGGTGCAAAGAGGACAACCTTTCTCTTGTAGAAAGTCTTCTAGCTCAGTTTGAATGTTCACTGTGGACATACTTTGCAGGCCGATATGCAGACTGAAGAATCTTTCTCAAAGATGAAACAGCTGTCTTTGCATAGGCATTGTCTATCTCCCCCATTGGGAGAAAAAGTAAATCAGCACATTATTTTCTTTTATTCTTTTCAGAACACAGAATAAATTGTAAAGTTAAAATTAAAGTTATTCAGTTTCTTTCTTAGGCTCACAAACTTAAATATTGGACACAAAACAAGTTTTTTTCAAGCAAACTATATATATATATATAAGAGGAAAGTTTAATGGTGTGGTTGTTTTTTCTTCTTCAATTCTTGTACGTTTATATATATATATATATATATAAAGGGGCTTTTTGGGGAATAACAACCTTGAACCTTGAACATTGATAGTAAGTCTCCAGGTTTCAGAACCATGCAGGAGCACTGCCTTCACGTTAGTGTCGAATATCCTGATCTTGTTCTGCAAGGACAAGTTGCTCTGGAGTTCCAGGTGGGCCGCAAGGTGTTGAATGCGTGCCTGGCCTGGTTGATCCGGAATTCGGATGTCATTGTCTGCCCCGCCGTCTTTGCTCGCAATGCTCCCGAGATAATTATGTGAAACAGTCTGTCTCCTTAACTCATTCAAGTCGTTCCAGCCATATATGTGCGGAATTGATGGATAGCTGTCAATTTGATGCATTTGCTTCAAGGGAAGTAAATCTGTGTGCACATCATACCTTGGGCACTTCTAAACTCGCTTTGCTCCCTTAGACCACAATTTTGCCTCTGACTTTGTCTTTGTAGTGGCTTGTTGTGGGGAAAACCAATCGGTGTAGAGAGTTTTTCTACATAAAGTCTATATATAAAAAAGTCTGATCTGCCACTTCCCGACGTCTAAACCTGAAGTAAAAACTTGTAGTCTTCCTTCATTTCTCCTTTTGTTTATGTATGTTTTGTTTGTGTGTATGGCTGGAGTGATTTGTGAGTTTTTTTAATAATTCAAAATCATTGCGATGCGAATGAGTTAATAGTCTCTCCGCTCAGTTGGATTGGAAGTTCTTGTTTGTTGTTGGCTCTGC
>CM065698.1:41375594-41415594 GCA_017654935.2 Phymorhynchus buccinoides | reverse complement strand
TAGAGACGGCGACACATAGAGACGGGAACGCGTAGAGACGGTGACACACAGACGTACGACACGTGGAGACGGTGACACATAGCCTACATAGAGACAGGGATACATTAAAGACCGGGGCATTGCGATATGATCCATGACCTTCACAGCTGTCCTCGGTGAAATATTGATGACGCTTTTTTTCTGTGTTCCTGCCTATCCTTCATTGTCTGTCAGTGCTGGGAGACTTGTCTGTCAACTCACTGCCTTATATATCTTATTTCCGTGTATTTTTGTATTTTTAGTCCGTCACCAAAGGTGATCGGACTATTGCGATGGGTGGTTTTGTATTTTGTAGGAGTAAGAGAAATGTAGAGAGAGGAAAGAGAGAGAGAGAGAGGGGGGAGAGAGAGAGAGAGAGAGAGAGAGAGAGAGAGAGAGAGAGAGAGAGAGAGAGAGAGAGAGAGAGAGAGAGAGAGGGGGGGGGGAAGCGAGAGTGAAGGGAGAGGGGATGTGGGAGGTTAAGAGAGTTGAGAGAGAGAGAGAGAGAGAGAGAGAGAGAGAGAGAGAGAGAGAGAGAGGAGAGAGAGAGAGAGAGAGAGAGAGAGAGAGAGAGAGAGAGAGAGAGAGAGAGAGAGAACGAACGAATGAAGGATCAAAAGGTTTTTTTAAAAATTATTTATTTAGATGAGGGAAAGCAGAATAAGCACTAAAGCCGGCTTTTTCTAAATTTCACCCGGCCTTCAGAGCAAAAGAAGAAAATAAAGAAAATAAATAATAGAATTTCAAAGTTATCGTAGTTCATTTGTTTCCTTTTCTCTTTCTCCCCCCCCCCCCCCCCCCCCCCCTCCCCCCCCCCTCTCCTCTCGGGGGTGTTGAGCACTACGTTCTTGCTGTCAAAGTAAAACTAAAATAGAACTGAATGCCCAGAGGGGACAAAACCCCATTGTGGTGCAATGTTATACATGTACTGTGAAATTGGAAGTGAACACAGCTGTCATTTTATGTAGGCTAAGCTAAGGCATCAAGCGAGTTATTCTTCCCATCTCATGCCACATTTCAGTTTGACGGTGGGGGGGTGGGGGTGGGGGGGGGGGGTGGGGGGGGGGGGTCGTTCGATTTGTTCTTCTTCTCTTCTTCTTTCTTCTTCTTCTTCTTTCTTCTTCTGATCCCTCTTCTTCTTATTGTTCTTGTTCTTGTTCTTCTCAGTCTTCTTCTTCTTCTTCTTCTTCTTCTTCTTCTTCTTCTTCTTCTTCTTCTTCTTCCAACTTTTGAACCCGTAAAATATTAGAATTGATGTTGCCTTTTAGGGGAAGACGGGGTAAAAAGCGCATGGGCGGGTAAGAAGCCCACCCCAATTATCTCATGAAATAAAAAACATTTCAGTCAAATTTGCCCATGAGACGAATGCTAGACATTAACGCTCGTCTCATGGGCAAAATGAGACTGAAATTTGCTTCATTTCATGAGATAATTGGGGTGGGCTTCTTACCCGCCCATGCGCTTTTTACCCCATCTTCCCCTATATCATTTTGTTACTAGCTGAAGAATACGTATATCACTGTAAATTAGACAGGAGATACAAGAGCAGGGTTTTGTGAATGTTTTGAAGCACAGATACAAAATTGCAGAGTACATAATAATTATCTAGAACTAATTTTCAGCATGATGAGTTTTTGGGACGGTGGATGCCATACAAAGATATAATCTCTGGAACATAATTTTTTAATAAAAAAAACATTTCTTGTGTGTATGTGTGTCTGGGTGTGAAGGTTACCCAGGAGGCCACATCTATTGTAATCAATGCACAGAATATGAAATTGCACTACATATATAATACTTTTTTGTGGCTAAAACAATGGAAAACAGGATGTTGTAGATGTAAGCGATGTCATGTATGTATGATTCACCGTAGTGTGCTGTTTCATTGATGTCACACCGTAGCAAAAATGCACCAACCTGATGCTGTAAGCTTGTGTTTGTACGACAGCTACGCACCAGATATAATGTTTGCATATGTATGTTTGTAGGGGTGGGGGGGGGGGGGGGTAAATTAAAAAAACTTTGAACCCGTGATAACAAGGTGATAGGCAACTGGGTCGGGCAACGTTGCACTTTAGATACCCCACCCCTCCTTCATGTTTACGACTCTCAATCTCAAAGTCTGGTTCTGTCAGCTTCATGAAAATAACCCTAGGCTGATCCTAACCCTTATCCATTTCCCCAGAACGTTTTTTTGTGTGTTTCAAACTTTTTTTTAATGAATGAATGAATCAAACACGAGCAAACATATACATGCATTTTGCATTTAGCATACATCCATTCCTTTTTTTTTATCTTGATAAAGACAGACAGATGAGCAATAAATAAATTAAGCAGTGAATAGATCATTCAATAAAGACACAGAAAAAGAATAATAAGAGGGGGGGGGGGGGGGGGGGAGGGTAATAGGGAGAAGAAAAAAACAACAACAAAGAAAAAAAAAAAACAAACAAAACAACAAACAAAAAACAAAACGGCAGAATGTTTCTTCTCAGTGAAAATGTTTCAATGTGACACTTTGATGGGGGGTGGGGGTGGGGGTTGTTAAAGACCACCACGTCACGTGTCAAAATCACGGTTTTCACGTGTTTTCCCTCTTATAACTGGTAAGAAATCTTAAGAAATCTTTCCAAGCATAAGAGGGAATGTGGCACGTGACGTGGGGGGTCTTTAATGTAGGAAATCCTAAGAACTCTTTCCAAGCATAAGAGGGAATGTGGCACGTGACGTGGGGGGTCTTTAATGTAGGAAATCCTAAGAACTCTTTCCAAGCATAAGAGGGAATGTGGCACGTGACGTGGGGGGTCTTTGATGTAGGAAATCCTAAGAACTCTTCCAAGCATAAGAGGGAATGTGACACGTGACGTGGGGGGTCTTTAATGTAGGAAATCCTAAGAACTCTTTCCAAGCATAAGAGGGCATGTGGCACGTGACGTGGGGGGTCTTTTGATGTAGGAAATCCTAAGAACTCTTCCAAGCATAAGAGGGAATGTGACACGTGACGTGGGGGGTCTTTAATGTAGGAAATCCTAAGAACTCTTCCAAGCATAAGAGGGAATGTGACACGTGACGTGGGGGGTCTTTAATGTAGGAAATCCTAAGAACTCTTTCCAAGCATAAGAGGGCATGTGGCACGTGACGTGGGGGGTCTTTGATGTAGGAAATCTTAAGAACTCTTCCAAGCATAAGAGGGAATGTGACACGTGACGTGGGGGGGTCTTTAATGTAGGAAATCCTAAGAAATCTTCCAAGCATAAGAGGGAATGTGACACGTGACGTGGGGGGTTCTTTAATGTAGGAAATCCTAAGAACTCTTTCCAAGCATAAGAGGGAATGTGGCACGTGACGTGGGGGGTCTTTATTGTAGGAAGGATCCTAAGAAGTCTTCCTAGCATAAGAGGGAATGTGGACACGTGACGTGGGGGGTCTTTAATGTAGGAAATCCTAAGAACTCTTCCAAGCATAAGAGGGAATGTGACACGTGACGTGGGGGGTCTTTGATAGTAGTAAGAAATCTTAAGAACTCTTCCAAGCATAAGAGGGAATGTGACACGTGACGTGGGGGTCTTTTAATGTAGGAAATCCTTAAGAAATCTTCCAAGCATAAGAGGGAATGTGACACGTGACGTGGGGGGTCTTTAATGTAGGAAATCCTAAGAACTCTTCCAAGCATAAGAGGGAATGTGACACGTGACGTGGGGGGTCTTTGATGTAGGAAATCCTAAGAAACTCTTCCAAGCATAAGAGGGAATGTGACACGTGACGTGGGGGGTCTTTGATGTAGGAAATCCTAAGAAACTCTTCCAAGCATAAGAGGGAATGTGACACGTGACGTGGGGGGTCTTTGATGTAGGAAATCCTAAGAAACTCTTCCAAGCATAAGAGGGAATGTAAACACGTGACGTGGGGGGTCTTTGATGTAGGAAATCCTAAGAACTCTTCCAAGCATAAGAGGGAATGTGACACGTGACGTGGGGGGTCTTTAATGTAGGAAATCCTAAGAAATCTTCCAAGCATAAGAGGGAATGTGACACGTGACGTGGGGGGTCTTTAATGTAGGAAATCTTAAGAAATCTTCCAAGCAATAAGAGGGAATGTGACACGTGACGTGGGGGGTCTTTAATGTAAGGAAATCCTAAGAACTCTTCCAAGCATAAGAGGGAATGTGACACGTGACGTGGGGGGTCTTTAATGTAGGAAATCCTAAGAACTCTTCCAAGCATAAGAGGGAATGTGACAAGTGACGTGGGGGTCTTTGATGTAAGAAATCTTAAGAACTCTTCCAAGCATAAGAGGGAATGTGACACGTGACGTGGGGGGTCTTTAATGTAGGAACATCCTAAGAACTCTTCCAAGCATAAGAGGGAATGTGACACGTGACGTGGGGGGTCTTTGATGTAGGAAATCCTAAGAACTCTTCCAAGCATAAGAGGGAATGTGACACGTGACGTGGGGGGTCTTTAATGTAGGAAATCCTAAGAACTCTTCCAAGCATAAGAGGGAATGTGACACGTGACGTGGGGGGGTCTTTGATGTAGGAAATCCTAAGAACTCTTCCAAGCATAAGAGGGAATGTGACACGTGACGTGGGGGGTCTTTAATGTAGGAAATCCTAAGAACTCTTCCAAGCATAAGAGGGAATGTGACACGTGACGTGGGGGGTCTTTAATGTAGGAAATCCTAAGAACTCTTCCAAGCATAAGAGGGAATGTGACACGTGACGTGGGGGGTCTTTAATGTAGGAAATCCTAAGAACTCTTCCAAGCATAAGAGGGAATGTGACACGTGACGTGGGGGGTCTTTAATGTAGGAAATCCTAAGAACTCTTCCAAGCATAAGAGGGAATGTGACACGTGACGTGGGGGGTCTTTAAAGTACAACTTTCCGTCAGCTGCTTCTTTCTAACAACTACCCACGTAGGTGGAAAAAACCCAGTCAAAGGCAAAATAGAAACCTCTTTGACAAAACATAAGGTGAAAAAATGTAAATACTCATAAAAAAATAGTTGTTAAGAATATTTTTTGTTTTTTGGCTTAGACCGTGATTGAGATATTTCACGCCTTGCGAGCTACTGAATGTCAATATAAGGCGGGGTCATTTTTTTTCCTCTCCGTCAAAGCAGGACTGACTGATAGAGCTGGGTACCGGTACGGAAACGGAAAACCGTACCGGTACCATACTGGTATTTTGTTGTCGTACCGGTAATATCGTCGGTGAAATTTAAAAAAAAAAACCGTATATCAATTTTGGTAGTTTTGAGAAAGATGGAAAAAAAAAGTTGCAAAAATTAACCGCGTTTTCCACAATTGATTAACTATGTTGAATATATTATTATGTTGTTCAAGACATTGCGAGTTTAGTCCTGCATTTTGTTAAAAAAATTTTAAAAATTTAATACTTCAGAAAGAACGAAGATACGAAGTTTTTGTCCTTGACTAGATCTGAATTTGGGACTTGCGAGTTTTTCTTCTATTTACACAACCTCATAGGAGATAGGAGATTTTAGAATTTCACCGACGATTTTATTTTATAGTGGCATGAATGTTGCAGAACATGCCTTGCCTTAAAATCATTTTTCAAAAATTGTCTTCTTTCTTTAGTTTTTGAGAAATTGCCAGATTTCCTTAAGTGTTTGGTATTTGGTGACTTTCCCCTACCCCGGGAGATAATCGTGGTTGACACGTCGTACTACGCAATCTTCATCTGTGTTAAGCCAATGAGAGCATATATACAGACTAACAAACACATCGTTATGGATCAGTGCGTGTCTGTTGCTTTGAACATCAATGACACTTTTAGGAGAAAAGGAGAACACTGGATTAAAAGGAGAAGAGGAAAGAAACTGTGCTTATAATATAACGAACCCATTCTGAGAGGAAGAAACCACTACAATGGCCATAGAACGAAAATGTATGTTTCTTGATTCAAAACTAAACGACAGCACTGTATCATCCATCAGTATTAAACCAAAAAACATGTGTTTTTTCAACACACACACACACACACACACACACACACACACACCACACACAGAGAACCCCCCCCGATATTTCAATAGTAATTTGTTTGGTGGAGTAACATAATGTGTGTGTGTGTTGAATGTGGTGTGTGTGTGTGTCAAGTCAAGTCAAGTCAAGTCAAAATGATCTTTATTGAGGATAAAGGAGTAAGCTTGACAGCTTTTTTTCATCCTGTCCTCAGAATGAAAAGTAATACGAAAGCAACTCGAAAAATAACTCAACATGCAAAACAAAACATTCCAAACTACTAAACATTAGCCTAATAATTTAATACGCATTGAAAATAACTCTATTGAGAGAGAGAGAGAGAGAGAGAATGATAGAAAGAGAGAGAGAGAGAGAGAGAGAGAGAGAGAGAGGAGAGAGAGAGAGAGAGAGAGATGAGAGAGAGAGAGAGAGAGAGAGAGAGAGAGAGAGAGAGAGAGTAAATGAATGGGATATTGAAGTGAATGTGGTTGTCCCTTCCCCATTTCATTTCGATGGCTTGGAGTCAAAACGGACTATCTTTAGATAGCCCACTGACATATTATTGAACTTATTGCACAAAACTAATAACTTGTATAAAAACAAAGACTGCAGAAATATAAAAAGCATAATCCCAATTTAAGATTATTTGTAGTCTTTTTTAATACAAGTTCTTAGTCTTTGCAATATCATCAATAATAAGTCAATGGACTACCTAAAGATAGTCTGTTTTGACTCTAAGCCATCAATTTCCTCCCCATCACCCATATTAACAAATGTCACGGACACAATGGAACAAAGCAAAGAACAATCAAAGTATAAAAATTTGTAAAGTATCAATTAAAAGGACATATCCCTACGGAATATGTGCTAAATTTCTAAAGTTAGAGACTAAATCATAGGGTTTCTAACATATGAAATTTAAGTGCTTTCATAAATGTCTGTCTTGATGTACACGATTTTAAATTAAAAGAGAAATTGTTCCACGCCGTACAGCCGGAGTACAATAAACGCGATTTATAAAGTCATTACGGGGTCAATTACTAGTATGTCACATTTGTGAAAAGAAAGTTTTTGTGTATGTCTGAGTACGGTGCTAACAAAGATGATTGGGTGATTTCTTCGGGGCTAATCAATCAAAAGATAGGGCGCTGAACATGCATACACATTTGTGTATATAATAATCTTTCCTTAAATTGGCAGGAATGTTTAACCTAGTGTTGTAATCACATTTAGTGAAAGTGAATGCGTGGACTTCAACGTATTAATTTTATGGCTCGTCATCAAGTTTCTTCCAAGTTATGCAAACAGAGGAATGATCACTACAACAGGTCTGTACAGAGGACGCTTCTATTATATTAGCTTTGTTGTTAACATAGATGTGGTCAATTAGAGTTCTTGAATGATTTGTGATACGAGTCGGAACGTCAGAAGTTAATGTGTGTGTGTGTGTGTGTGTATGTGTGCGTGCGCACACACTCGCGCGCACGCACGGACACAAACGCGTGCAACGTCATCAAAATAGCTAGTATGACACATTTTGAAATAAAAGATCTGTTTTAGACGAGTATGCCATCAGAGGGGGCATTAATTAGGTTACCAACGTTTATCTCCCTTACCTACCCGCGGTACGTACAGGTACGGCAAAGCTACACCAGTATACCGTACCGCACCGTCAGCTCTTCTGACTGACTGACTATACGATCGTTCGTGGCTTGTTTCTTTACATTATGGGGGTGTTTTTTAAAAACCCGCTGTCTCCGCTATAATCAATCGCATTCATAGGTAGGCCTACTTTCTTTCTTTTTTTTAACCCTAACTCCACTCTATTCTGCCTGTCACCTACAGAAGCTACGTGCGCGCACAACCACCTGTTTGTTTGTTAATTAATACATCTGTATCGTTAAACATTCGGGACTTTCCTGGAGTTGCACTGCCTCCGGGCATTGCCTCCTGGATCGTTCCCACCATCTTTATGTCTACTAATGTTCCATATGTGTCTGTTTCAGACCGGAGGACGTTAAACGGATTTTCACACACACACACACACACACCTGTTTAAATGTTTGTATTTTATTATTATTACTGGTTTTTTTGGGGGGGGTTTAAAGTAGGAAGAAGACGAGGAGGAAATGATGATTCTACAAACCTCCACAAAGATATATACAGCTCCATTTGAATTTGAGTGATTTAGGCCTACAGCCAAGCCGATTGGACCACAACAAAGCTGTCAACAGTCACAGTTCTCTCTCTCTCTCTCTCTCTCTCTCTCTCTCTCTCTCTCTCTCTCTGGCTGTTAATTTGCTTACAGCATCACTGTATTTTTTTTTGCATTGTTCAGTTTCATTTTAATCACCGTTCTCCTTTAGAATATAAAAGTTGAACCAATTTATAAATGTGTGTATGTATTTGTCTGTTTTGGTTAAAATTTATTTCCTCCTGCCATATTGTTAATTATTCTTTATGAAAGGGTGCGTTATAAGCATTTGCTTGTTGTCACCCTCATTACCTCATCATTGTTTGATTTTGTATGATATTTGAATAAAGTTGTCTAAACCAACAGTCACAGCAATGGCACAATAGGAGACGACTGTTTAAGACTGTACAAGGCATGGCTGTTGGAAAGTAATATATTTCCGTCCATAAGGGGTCTCTGACCGATTGGACGCTGATCTAACTTTCTCCAAATAATATTTCTGGTCTTGAACGCGTTTAGGTGGGAGACAGAAACGGTTTGATAATTATGTCAACCGTTTTCCCTTATATATGTTTATTGTGTTTTTATTAATGCGCGTGTGTAGCCTGAGAGAGAGAGAGAGAGAGAGAGAGAGAGCGAAAGAGACAGTATGAGCCTATGAGAGAGAGAGAGTCTCGAGAGAGAGAGCGCCCTAAGAGAGAGCTCATGCAGAGACAGAGAGAGAGCATACGTCGCAAGAGAGAGAGAGACGAAGAGAGAGAGAGAGAGAGAGAGAGAGAAAGACGCAAGACGGTTTTTTATTCAGAGAGGCCATTGGCCCATTTGAATGGCCCGTGGAATTGACATGAAACATCAAACTAAACAGCTACTATGCAGCAAATATATGCACAGACTTGCATTTACGAAGTCAGCACTTCTCGAAATGCTTTACGTAAAACACACACACAAGTTTTTAATGTCAACATATTTGTTTGAACTCATGAGGACATTCAATCTAAACATGCAAGGCTGAGATAGAAAGATGAGACGAAGAGAGAGAGGCACAGGTGGGGAGAGACAGGGGGGGTTGGAGGGAGAGTAAGAGATAGAGGTGGTAGTGATGAGATGCGCGTCCAATCAGTCACAGACCTCGTATGGCAAGAGAGAGAGAGCCGAACGCCAGAGTGATGTAGGAGAGCAGAGGAGAAGAGATGCGATAGTGACGAAGAGATGAGTGATGAGAGAGAGAGCTTGGTGAGTGAGAGAGCTGTACTTTCGCTCTCTCTCCCGCATGAGACACGAGAGTCCGCACATCTTTTACCCGCTCTTCTCGTTTCTTGAGAGAGAGTACTTGATTATGAGAGAGCTACTTTATCTCGGATCGAGCTTGCTCGATCCTTTCTCGCGTCCCCTCTCTAGTCTCGCTCTCGAGAGAGAGGATGAACGGAGAGCTCTGTCTCCCAGAGAGCACAGAGATAGAATCTGCGTAGATAAGAGAGAGAGAGAGAGAACCGCTCTTTATCTCTCCTCGAGAGAGAGAGAGTCCCGCAGCTCTCAGAGTAAGGGAAGAGATCTTCTCCTCTTATCTTCTCTCCGAGATCCTCTCGACTCTCGAATCTATAAGAGAGTACTTCTTTTTCCTCTCCTCTCTCTTTCCCTAGCCCTTCTGCTATCTGTACAACTTCTCTATCTAGACTCTCTTCTCTTCTCCTCTTCTCTCTCTTCTCTCCTCTTCTCTCTCTCTCTCTTCTTCTCTGCTGATCTCTCGAGAGAGAGAGAGGGAGAGATACCGAGAGAGAGAGAACATAGGAACGAGAGCTGTTAGAGAGAGAGAGAGAGGATTGACACCACGAGAAAGTGAGAGAGAGAGAGACAGAAACTACCAAACAAAGACACTGACAGACAGAGACAGAAGTGAGAGGGTACAGAGACAGAGACTTTGAGCAAGAGAAGAAGAAGGAAGAGTGACGTTGCATCACCGAGAGAGAAACAGAGGACGAACTGGCGCTATTATACAGGGCAATGTGTTCTAGAGAGAATGAGATAAGCATGGAGACAACAAATGGTAGATACTGACAGCGAGGTGCTCAGAAGTAGAGGGTCCAGGGCCGGGACACGAAAAATTAAAGCGAAAGGGAACAAGGGAAGCAGAGGGCGTGACGGAAAGGGAGACAATCATGTTGCATTGATAATGCGCTTGTATGTTTGTGTGTGTCTGCGTGTTAGAACCTTTATGTGTGCGTGCCTGTCCGTGTAGGTGCTTGTGTGTGTAAATGTGTACATGTCTGTGTGCTAGAATAGCTTTGTCGTCTGTGCATTTAACATGATAATCTTATGCTACTTTGGATATTTAACAATTATGCAAAGATCTTATGAATGAATGAAAAATGGTGTTTTACGTCCTCTCGGTCATAGACACATATGGGACATTTGTAAATACAAAGATGGTGGGAACAATACTGGCTGCAATGCCCGGAGGCAGTGCAACACCAGTAAAGTCCCGAGTTTTTAACAATATAGATATGTACTATATGTACTGTAACAAAGATCTTATTCTAATATTATTATCAAATATTTCCCTTATAGGCAGCTTCGAATTAGTCTTTTAAAATATGCTTATACTCATTTTACCGATAATACGCACGCTTCCATCTTATTCTAGAATCAATAGAAAAGATTTCGATTCCTTCAAAACCATCTGTCATGTCTTTATGTTTTATCTTTTGTTAAAATTAATGGCATTTTTAGGCTATAATAACCCTAGGGTGACAAAATTAAAATATAAAATTCCTCAAAATCCTTCAAACTATCCACATACTAATGGTCTGCTCTTGCTTTTATTGCTAGAAGAGGAGTGAAAACTAAATATAAAAAGTTGAATTTCGAAGGAGTCTCTCTCAGCTACTACGTAGGGCACTCATTACTTGAAATCTTAGGGTGAGAGGGCGTTTAGTTTTGTTGCACCAAACGTTTGGAATTCTCTCCCTGACCATACCCGTAACCAGTCCACTCTTCCTTCCTTCAAGTCCCAACTAAAGACCCACTTCTTCAGGAAAGCTTTCTCTCTGCAAAGTCTATGATCCTTTCCCCACTCTTGTCTTCCAGCTCATTGAAGACGTTGAGTATGAGGTTAACGCGTGCGTGTGTATGGGGTGGGGAGGGGGGAGTGGGGTGGTGGTGTTAAAGGGAGGTGGGTGTTGGTGTGTTGTGTTATGATTATATGCAATGCATTCTCTAATATGTATTCATTTTCATAGAGATGTATGGTGAGGATGCGTGGGCCAGTTTGTTAGAAATGTTTGTACGAATGGTGAGTGAAAAGCGCATTGAGTTGCTTTGCAAGATTATGCGCTATATAAGCATTATTAATTATTTATTTTATTATATTTTGCAATGTGGAGAACTGGCAGCACCCACTTGGCTCGTTTCAGATGTCTGATAAAGCCAACCCCCTATATCTTGTCAACAGAATGCTTTTTTGATTTTGTTGCAATAATAACTAAAGCTACAGCAATGTCCCATAATGGCCTTTGGCCGAAAATAGTGTTTTACGTCCTCTTGGTCTGAATCAGACACATATGGGACATTTGTAAATACAAATATGGTGGAAACAATACTGGAGGCAATGCCCGGAGACAGTACGAAACCAGTAAAGTCCCGATTTTTTAATATTAATACAGATAGCTGTAGCGGTGACCACGCCTCGGTTAACCCTCATCGGCTATGGCACCGCCACAAATATAGTTCGATTTGGCCGAGAGGACGTAAAACATAAATATTCATTACTTTTTTGTGTGGCGCGTGCATGTGTGTGTGTAAAAGATACTGTAAAATAAATCCTGCATTTTCACATATATTTTACGTGCAAGTGTGGACATTTGTACACGTGTGCATAGGCATTTACCTTCATAATGACCCTGTCATCTCAAAAAGCCTATGCATTCACCGACGAACATGTTTAGATGTTTTTTTTAAAAAGACGTCATTGCTGGCATATCATAGCAAGGGAGATAACACCATTTTAACTAACAACGGTTATCTCCCGTACTCTACGCCCAACGCATGAATACCAACACCAAATTATCCCCGCCGAGATTAGTATTTTCATTTTGGTTATTGTTTTAAGTCAATAAGAATGCTGAAAGGATAGTAATTAAATTGGCTGTCTGAGAAAAAGTACATATCATTCAAAAATCTGCATTGTGTGTATTTTGTGTAATATTTCTTCAATCTAATGTCTATTCACATGTGTTTTTAGACCAATCATTGTTTGCATGTGTATTTGTGTTTGTGTGGTGTGCGTGTGTGCAAGTGCACATGCCCGCCTGTGAGTGTGTGTTTGTCTGTGCGCGTGTGTGTGTCTGTGTGTGTGCGCATTCCTTTTCATGCCTGCGTTTGTAAGTGTGTGAAAGCAAAGTTAACCCTCTTGCATTCGCATTTGTTACAGACAAAGCTTCTTCCAGTGTTCGGATTCTTTCTTACATTTTCAGGAAAATCTGTCTTCTGAAGCACACAGAGCGCCATACAGTTACTGTCACATCATTGCAAGTGAGAAGCTCCTTCATAGTGTGTGTAGAACAAGCCAGAACTTAGTGCATGATGAAAATGCCATCAGAGGGGGTCTCAGAGTGGGGGCAATCTACGGGCGGTTTTGGGCGGCTTGAATACACAGAGGCAACTTCCGGACGGGCGGTTTTGGGCGGAATAAATGCAAGAGGGTTAATGACGAAGTTGATAATGTGTTTAGCCTGCAGGACATGGGAAAAACAACAACAAATATACAAACAAACACCACCCTGCACATTGCTTAGTTTTGAGTCAAACACTCAGACTTTATTCAATCAATCTCATAACACAACTGTCTCACTACTAATATTGTCCCACCACATAATACAATGCAAATTTGTTTTACTGTAATGTAAAATATTTTTTATTTCACACACACATACACACAATGTTGATCTAAGATCACTGTAAGGTGGGTATACGTTAAATTAAAGAACGAACACACACACCACACAATGAACAGCTAATCTGTCTCTTTACCCAAAATACTGTTTTTTTCTTCATAAAAATGAATCATTAACAGCATGGTATAATTATTCCTAGTATTAAATAAATCAGTAGCCAATTCAGAAGTAAAATTACAGCTAATGCAAAAGCATATATATATTTTTTAAATTTAATAGTAATTTATTATGAAGATCCAACAACGAAAACATGATTTTGAGTTTGTTTTAATTTTAATAACAAGACAAAATACATTATTACTATAATAGTACATTCTGTTAGTGTTTGGTATATCATATCATTCAATGTTGTATAATATCACTTATAAAAAATTCCACAACATATATATTAATTAAATAAATGAAGAAACCAATCAAATAAATATAGCAGTAACAAAATAACTCGGCTCGCAAAAAGGTCACCAAGCTGATCAATTATAAGTTCAGCATTTAAAATGTTCTCAAAGTAACAATAATCACACAAATCTACCCTTAAAATACACATAACCCTGTTTTCGCAGAGGAAGACTAGTAGCATGTGACCAACACACTCTGTATCACATCCTTCCCAAAATATAACTCAAAACTCTCTCTCACTCTCATTCATGGTGTGTATTTAAAAGCTGTCTTTTCGACAGCTAAACACAAATGTTAACAGCTGCCTTCAGTTTTGGCTAGTGGAGAACAGCGCAAGCAGGCCCGAAGCTACTCCCACTGAAACGACGTAGTTTCTGATGATACGTTAAAGAAAGGCAAAGCATTTTGAAATGATCATCTCTATATGATTAAAGTAGCAAAGAGAGAATGGATTGACTAAAAAAGCAATCTGTCTCTCTCTCTCTTGACAATTACTCTCACACACAGACACACACTATTGGCCACTGCAACGAACACCTTTTGCAAGAATGAATGCCCTTGGTGGGTGGGGGGAAGATGCTTGAGTACTGACCAAACAAGGGAATAACTCTCACCAATAACCCTATTTGAGGCCACTGGATGGCTGACTTGCAAGAGTGAATTCCCTTTTGACAAACAAGGACTTAACTCTTGCCATCAAGGGCGTTAATAACCCTAGTTGCAATGGCCAATTTATACACACACATGCATGCATGCACGCACACATGCACATTATACGCATGCACGCACGCACACACACACACACACACATACTTGCACTTATGTACACCCACCCACATGCATACACTCACCTGCTCATACATTATGCACAATCAAACATCTCCTTGGCGGACTATATCCCAGAGGGGGTGCAAGACCAAATTAATTAGTAACATGCATTCACCCACCCACACACACTCACACACACACAGACAACATACACACACACAAAGAGTAGAGTGGCACAGTGGTAGCGCGTTCACCTCGTGTCAAGTAAACCCAAGTTCGAACCTGGGTACAGGGGAGTTTTCCTCTCATTTTACACTAGGCCTTAACGATCTGAACGTGGAGTCTTTCGGATGAGACAATAAACCGAGGTCCTGTGTGCCCATGCACTTAGCACACGTTAAAAAACCCAGTGGCAACGAAAAAGTTGTCATTTGGTCAAAATTTAACACACACCCACCCCCACCCTTCCTTCCTCATCAATCACACAAAAATCGCATGCAAAAAAAAAGAAAAAAGGGTGGCGCGCCTCTGGCTGCGACGCACTCTCCAGGTGGGAGCAACCCGAATTTCACAGACGCCTCTGTGACTATAAAGTAGATAACCTTTACCGGATCATGCTTTTGACTACACAGACACAATGGCGGGGGTCTTCCACGACCCCCTACTCAGCAAAGAGCGAATTCCTAGGTGTTTATCCCTGTCCGGATGGCGGGGGTCTCCCACGACCCCTACTTGTCAATGAGTCACCATGTGTTTATCCCTGTCCGGATGGCGAGGGTCTCCCACGACCCCTACTCAATTACGCATCATATTACATCATTTATATTTTATACACATTAATGAAATTTAACACACTTAAAGCCATTTACGTTTTTGACAAAGTCATGAAATTTCATGAAGATTGCTTAAATAGTTTTAGAGATATAACATGTTTTGTGTGTCAAGGGGTCGTGGGTGACCCCAGAAGTCTGGTAAAGGTTAAGTACCCTAATACCTAATACCCTACACACACACTGTATCCAATCCACAAGGATACACGGTGGAGGTGAAGTTGCTGAGGATGTAGAAGGAGACCACAATCAGGAGCACCAGGTACAGCGCGTTGTTGTAGAAGATGGAGAAAGTGGTCGCCTCATAGTCCGCCACTTCGTTCTTCTTCCACAGAATTCTGCGCACAAATTGCAAACAATGTCATCAGTGACGCACCCAGGATAAAACAAGAGGAAAAGCCTTCAAGGCTCACTCGGGGGGCAAATAATAATGACTTTGAGATGGAGGGTCGCAAACATGAGGGGGGTGTTTAATGTACAAATGAAACTATCGTTAATGGATACAACTAAAAATAAAAAGTGCCTTTGCCAAGAATTGAACCTGGAACCATTGGCTTGAGAGACAGACGCTCTACCAATGAGCTATCGAGGCTTTGACTGTTGATGACTTTCTTAACTCATGTTGCCTATTGAATACTCTCTAACCCAATCTAAAATGCTATCTGTTTGTTATCTGTTTACAGTGTTGTTTTAAGTATTTAATTATTCAAATCATTATTGTTTGAAAGCTTGCATAAACATCTATGTGTATGCAAAGTTTGAACAATGTACGGCTTCTATTTCCCGAGAAACTGCCAACGTTAAAGTTTGGAGATTGGACCACGGACGCAACACACACACACACACAACTGAACAACTATCATACTATAGGCCCACTCGTGTTAACACGAGTGAGCCAAAAAATTGGAAGGACAAACTCCCAGGCTAGAGAAACACAGCAACGTCTAGGCAAAGATATTTCCATGGGTAATTCTTAATTTCCTTTACCGTATTTTACGGACTACAAGGTGCACCTGATTATAAGGCGCACCCCCCAAATTGTACACAAAATGCAAATTTTGTTATTATTTCTTACTATATTATCACAGACCTGCTTACCCCCTACACAAGTCTTGAGTAGTCTGGTTAGCTGAAATGAGTAGTTTTTGTGCAAAACGTGTAGTTTTATTCATTAACCCATCAAACAATGTTAACTGAAAATGAGTAGTACACTAGTAACAGACCTGTTTTACCACCTACACAAGTCTTGAGTAGTCTGGATAGCTGAAATGAGTAGTTTTGGTGTGAAATGAGTAGTCCTCTTCATTAAACCATCAAACAGTGTTCACTGAAAATGAGTAATTAGAGCATTATTTTCAATTTTGAAGAGTAGTAGAGGTCCAAATTGAGTAGAATACTACTCGAAAAGAGTAGAGTAAACAGGTCTGTAGTAATCAAGAATTAAAGAGCATTATTTTCAGTTTTGAAGAGTAGTAGAGGTTCAAATTGAGTAGCATACTCGAAAAGAGTGGAGTAAACAGTGTCTGTTATCAGTCACATTATAAGGCGCAGGGGTCTCAGTCTAGGAAAAAAGCATCGCCTTATAGTCCGTGAAATACAGTAATTAACTCTCTTTTCTTTCTCTCTTTGTGTGGTTTTTGCTTTGTTTGTTTGTTTGTTTGTTGTTGATTTTAGTGACCCTGGAGCATGCACCAACAATCATCATGATGAACCGTACCTTTCATCTTTCTCTTTCTTCGTCATCTTTTTGTCATCGGCCAGTTTCTTCATCACCTCCTGAGCGACCGCATCTTCCCGCTTCACTGCCACTCTGAAATCAGCAGGGACAAGCATGGGGACTTCAGTAGGTGTCGTGTCGTGTCACTAAGTAACCCCTCACCACATTCTTCATCTCATTGTCACTGTGCCCAACACAAGGATTGCTGGATGGTACAAGTCACGCAATGCAAGCAACAAGCGCATGCACACACACATGCGCACACACACAATCACAATCACAGAGAGAGAGAGAGAGAGAGAGAGAGAGAGAGAGAGAGAGAGAGAGAGAGAGAGAGAGAGAGAGACAGGCAGACAAACAGACAGACAGAGACACAGAGAGAGAGAGAGGGTCATGGAGAAAGAGAGACTGACTTGTGTTTGAGAATGAACTTGACGTTCTTGTAAGCCATGGCCACCAGATATAAGTGTTGACACACACACATACATCCCCACAGAGAGAGACAGATAGACAGATGGACAGACAGACAGACTGACTTGTGTTTGAGAATGAACTTGACGTTCTTGTAAGCCATGGCCACCAGATAAGTGTTGACACACACGCATACATCCCCACAGAGAGAGACAGATAGACAGACGGACAGACAGACAGACTGACTTGTGTTTGAGAATGAACTTGACGTTCTTGTAAGCCATGGCCACCAGATAAGTGTTGACACACACGCATACATCCCCACAGAGAGAGACAGATAGACAGACGGACAGACAGACAGACTGACTTGTGTTTGAGAATGAACTTGACGTTCTTGTAAGCCATGGCCACCAGATAAGTGCTGACCGCGGTGCCCAGCACAAACAAGATGGCGGACTGGTACAGGTCCATCTGGTGGATCCGCCAGAACAACCCTGCACACAAAGGTGGAAGATTAACACATACTGTACAGTGGAACCTCCCTTATAAGACCTTCAAAAATCATCCAAAATGAGTCTTATATTATAAGTTATAAGGGAGGTAATTTAAGACTTTCAAAGAAGGGCAACACACACACACACACACACACACACACACACACACACACACTTGCTCGCTCGTGCTCTTCAAACCATGCACTCTTCTTCTTCTTCGTACGTAGCCACAATCAACACACTGATTATTATGCCACAGAACTGGGGAGGTTCATCCACATATGCCGGAAGAAAGGGCCAGGAGGCCAAAGATTAAAGAAAGAGAAGAGAGGACAGACAAAAGGAAAACGCCTAGCTTGACGGGAATCTGCAGGGGAGGGAGGGAGAGGGGGGAGGGGGGGAAGGGAGGTGGGGCTTTTGCTTGGTTGTTAGACTGATGACCCCTGAGTGGGGCCACCAGCCGCAGCAGGTGCAGCAGGCGGGTGTCCTTTGAGGACCTTCCAGACTCCGGCTGCGAAGCTCTCTGGAGTTCTGGCCTCCACTGCGGGTGTTGGCAGGTCGTTCCACTCCTTGATTGTTCGTGGAGAAAAGGAGCTTTGACGGTACTGCGTCCGACACTGGGGGATGAGGAGCTGTTGTGAATGACCCCTATGTTGCCGCTCTGGCTGAGGTATGACTTTGCTCCTGTTCGCACTCACCATGCCATTGAGTTTTTTATACAGCATGGTGAGTCTGGTGGCTTGTCGGCGTTGTTGCAGTGGATTCCATCTGAGCCTCTGTAGCATGTCGGCAACGCTGGCTGTCCTATGGTATCTATTTAAGACAAATCTGGCAGCCCTGCGTTGGATTGCTTCCACCTTGTCTATACTCTTCTGAGTGAAGGGGTCCCAGACCGTGCATGCAAACTCAAGGAGAGGTCTGACAAATTATATGCCATGTAGGCTTTCTCTCGCAGTTCAGTGGAGGTTATCTTCAGGTTCCTTTGTAGGAGGAAGCCGAGTGTCTGGCTGGCCTTTGCCGTAATGGTGTTCACATGGACATCCCAGCTGCCAGTTGCTTGTAGGGTGACACCCAGATACTTGGCTGTTTGGACGGTGTCCAAGGTGTGTCCATGCAGTTGGTACGGGTGGTGCAAGGGCTTCCTGCTGCGGGTGAAAGGCAGAGTCTGGCACTTCCCAGGGTGAAACTGCATGTCCCACTTCTTCTCCCATTCCTCAAGGCATTGGAGGTCTTTCTGTAAGCAGGCATGGTCCTCCCCTGAGCAGATGAGCCTGTAGACTGACATATCATCAGCAAAGAGCCTTGCCTTGCATTCACTCTGTCATGAATGCACTGTCATGCGGATGCGCATCTGCCATCTGGTCCAAGGGTATCCAACACCAGACAGTAAGCCATCTGCAGTATCGACTCTGGATAGCTACTTGCAATTTCATTGGATAACAGCAACGGCAAGCGGCCATTTTGTCTAAACCTTTTTCCATTTCTAACCCTAATCCTAACCCTATCCCTTTCCCGGGCATTCTATCTTAACCCTATCTAACCCTATCCCGACCTGGAGAAAGGGATAGGAGTAGCACACTAGCAGTGAGTTCATAACTTGAGAAGAAAAAAAATCATTGGCGTTGATACTACAGATAGCTTTCTGTCAACACCAGTTCCCACAATTAAACATCAGTTTGGAACAGAGTATTGTGACAATACTATTGAATAGCATTGTCCAGTGCAATACCAACTTAATTCCATTGCAGAAACGAAACTTTAATACCACTGGCCACGCAGGTAGCCTAGTTGATCGAATCAAAGTTCTAAAGCTCGCGCAGTAGAAGAAATTCTGCTTAACGTCCTCCGGTCTGGAAGTGGAACAGACACATGATATGGTACATTAGTACTAGTACAGTAGTAGATATTAAGATGGTGGGAACGATCCTGGAGGCAATGCCCGGAGGCAGTGCAACACCAGGAAAGTCCCGAATTTTTAATAATACAGATGATTGATGGCTCGTACAGTGCTTACTAGATAATCTGGACTGCCGGTAGCAGACGCTTTTTTTTGTCCACGTCACCATGCTCAAGACAAAATTAGTGAAAGTTTTTAAATCATGAAAGTGACAATATAAACTGGAATACTTACATATTGGAATTGCAGAAACAATCAGGGCGTTGCCGTAGAACAAAGCTGAGGACTTTGTGGAGACATTTCGGCTGAAATCCTGCAGCAGAAGCTCTTCCTCTCGAGACAGCTTGTTCTTGTTTCCACCAGCCATGTTGAGACTCTTCACGGAAAGGAAATTGCCGATGGGTGACCGAGACCTAACGAAACACCGAGACCGACCCAAATAAGGTGTTTTTATTGATCTTGATGGATTACATTGGACCTCTCAGGACATAAACACCAGTGGGAGAAACTTGTGGAGACTTTTTGAAATAACAGGCCTATTTCTACTATGGCCCAGCCAGCCAGGTCCCACTGATTGGACCCTCAGCACCCTGGCTGGGTCACGTAGAATAGAGTGGTGGTGATTATCTTATATCTAATCTGCACCTTCTCTACTCCCCCCCCCCCCCCCTTTCTCTCTCTTCTTCTTATCTATAGATTAGGGCCGAAGTATTCCGCGCATATTTTCCGTAGATCCCCCTGAATTTACAGTGACAGAATAATCAGCAAATGATTGTGGTCGCTTGAAGGAAAGGAAGGAAAACAGCATGATGCCGCGCCATTCAAAGGGGTGGGGGGAGGGGAGAGGGAGGGGGAGGGCATCTGACACAGACATTCCTGATGGCTCTATGTGGAAATGAAGAGTTTCTGTTGATGGCTATGTTGGCTCTTTCTACTTCAAAGCATTAGAAACATATGTCTTCTTCTTCGCCTTATTACTATATTAGGCAACCTACTTCATCACGTTGAAGATTCTGCTGCAATGCTCTTTTTGAGGATGCTATGTTCTTTTTGATGCTATGTTCTTTTTGAGGATGCTATGTTCTTTTCTTTTTTTAGGATGCTATGTTCTTTTTGAGGATGCTATGTTCTTTTTGAGGATGCTATGTTCTTTTTGAGGATGCTATGTTCTTTTGCTATGCTATTTTCTTTTTGAGGATGCTATGTTCTTTTTGAGGATGCTATGTTCTTTTCGAGGATGCTATGTTCTTTTTGAGGATGCTATGTTCTTTTTGAGGATGCTATGTTCTTTTTTTAGGATGCTATGAGGATGCTATGTTCTTTTTGAGGATGCTATGTTCTTTTCGAGGATGCTATGTTCTTTTTGAGGATGCTATGTTCTTTTTGAGGATGCTATGTTCTTTTTGAGCTATGTTCTTTTTGAGGATGCTATGTTCTTTTTTATGATGCGAGGATGCTATGTTCTTTTCGAGGATGCTAATTAGTTCTTTTCGAAAGGATGTATGTTCTTTTCGAATTAACGTCCCAGATATCGTGATCAATGTCTATCAGATTTGATAGACACATTTCAATTTCCTATAGGTAAATCTAAGCTATAAAAAGTGCCATTAATACCATTATCTGTGAATGTGTATTAGAGCGTAGGGCCTATATGTGTGTGTGTGTGTGTGTTGTTGTTGTTCTTTTTCTTCAGTCTAACGTCCTTCCACTAAAAGTGATTCAGACAAATGTGTGTGCGTGTGTGCTCACAAGTCTCTTCACGTTACATAAAGGTGTGCATCACACACGTACAAGCTAGAGCCAAACTGAAAACTAAAGCGTCACTGAGCAGTAGACATTTCATTCTCTCTCTCTCAATTTTACGTTGACTTAACGGGTCATTTGATTTAATTAAAATTTTAATTAAAACCCTTTCACCGCCAATGTCGCATTTATGCACCACAGTGATTTAACACCCATGATGTCACTAAAAGGCATCAAATCAGGGACTGTAATCCAAAGACCCTATTTTCTTAATTTTGGGAGGCAAGGATAGGCCTAATGTTACACATGTCACAGAGGAACTCCCAATATTGCATATAATTTTTTCTTCTCTACCCAGTTAAGTTTAATGGAATTTTTGGGTTGAAAAATGGCTGGCGGCGAAAGGGTTTTAAGAAAATGCGATCGAGTTATCCATCAGTAACACGTTTCACTACTTTGTATTTCTACAGCCGTGTTCAAATGTGTGAGTGAGTGCGCGCGCATGTGTGTGTGTGTGTGTGTGAGAGAGAGAGAGAGAGAGAGAGAGAGAGAGAGAGAGAGAGAGAGAGAGAGAGAGAGAGAGAGAGAAAGAGAAGAGAGAGAGAGAGATAGTAGTCTGGCTCACACACATCCATCAGTAAGAAAGAGGCAACATACTAAAAGTTAATACGAGTCAAGCTTTTATTTGAACAAACGAGGATTTAAACACACAATACAACCAACACACACACACAAATAGCAATACATGCAATATCAATTCAACGTGAAGATGAAAAAATTAAAAAAATTAAATGAATTATTATATGTGTGATGTTTAATCCAAGAACACCGGATTTGCATTTGCAGGTAGGATGTTCTTTTTCTTCCCCCCCCCCCCCCTTTTTCTTCTTTTTTCGAGTGTTGAATCTTTGCTGAAAATCCTAAAGCCATAAGCACAGGTACACATTGTATTTAAACCACCTTCTATATGAAAATAAACGCATAAATGAATGAATTTGGAAAAAGACAAAATGCTACAGTGATTAATTAATTGATTCATGTGAGCACATTTTGATTAAACAAATGAGCATTAAAATGTGAAAAAGAAAACACACACACACAAGAGATTTAATCAAAATCCAAGCATGAATTTTTTTTTTAAATGGAAAAGACAGAAAAACGATTCAAAATAAAGACTTTTTTCAAAATGAAACAAAATAAAATAATACAGTGCGTAGGAAATATTTAAGAATTCAACAAAGAAAATGTCATCATAAAATTGAAAAATGTACGTTAATCTCATCTCCAAATTGCAAAGACTAAAATGATGTGCCAAAAATCGCTGTGTTTTATTTTTTTATTTTTTTTTACATACATGTATCCATTAAAACACAAAGTAAAACAAATGAAAATAACATTCTTTTAGATGCCAAGTAATTCAAAACAAGTGTTTTTTGTTTGTTTGTTGTTTTTTAAACAAGTTGTTTTTGTTTGTTGGTTGTTTTTTTAAATTTATTTTTCGCACATTCAGAAATCAAGCCCCAAATTCACAGAATCTTTAACAATCCAACACAGAAACTGTTTACTACCATAAACACACATGACATTTCACAGACAATGGTTGTCTGAAGTTGTTTAAACAATGAAGTATCTCTTCTTTTTCTATTTACATACATGTACATGTTCTGGTATTTTGATGGTTGCCTGGGGGGAAAATTCTTTCTTTTTTTAAAATTTCTTTCTGTGATTATTATAAAAAAATTTTTATATAAACCTATACAGGCCACTCACTATATTTCCCGTCGTACATGGCAAAAGCCGATACGCGACGTTAAACTGAACTTCCATCCATCACTATATTTCCTCTAATAAAAATCTTGATCAGTTTCCATCATTAACTCAAAATTCTTTACAAGAAACTTGTACTGTTTCCACCCTCATAATCTTACGTAATGTGTCAAATCTAGCAGCATAATAGTCTCTATCTTCTAGCCGTTCCAAGCAGGCTAGAAAACAATTATTGCATAGTAAGGAAAGTTACCTAAAAAATAACCAAGCAGATTTTTTTTTTATATTTCAAATACATAGTTGTTACATGAAAGTGTCTTAAAGCTTCTTTGATATAAGATGTTCGAAGACTGATTTTTTGATATGAAAGAAAACAATTGTTCTGGCTTAAAAACACTCGTAGCTGACAGTTAAGCCGCATTAATACACTATGTTTTCAGTTCAAGCCATCAGAAAACACTTGCAGCTCAAAAGTAATTTGAAATAATTTAATTCAGATTTCTTGATCATTTTGAGCTTGGAACTGAGTTTCATATAGTGATAAGATTCTTATGTCATAAGACATTTGGCACATCATTTTATGAGTTTATGACAGATATTTTATTCATTTACAAACACTTGTTTAATAAATTATATTTCTTCCATTTCAGATTAGTAAAGACACAAATCTCTGTGTTAAGTATAAATTCACACGCTCAACAAATATTCCCAAACATCTGGGTCTTGCAAGAATACTTGTGAATTACCCATTCAGCTTTCAAGAACGTTCCTGTAGCTTCAAAATAAATTACAAAATAAATTACAATTGACTTCAAGAACATTCCTGCAGCTTCAAAATAAATTACAATTGACTACAAGAACATTCCTCCGGCTTAAAAAAAAATTACAATTGACTTCAAGAACATTCCTCCGGCTTAAAAAAAAATTACAATTGACTTAGAATTGGTCAACTTCACATCAAAAGTGGTATGAATTATGTTCACATAGAAACAGACAAAGAAACGCACAATAAACATGCATTCAAACCAATCCCACCCACGCACTTGAAATGTTTGCCACAAATGAGACCAAAAAAAGTATGCATTCTTCAGCACACTATACAGTTATGGCTCAGCATCACAATCAGCAAAGATGAACGCTCAAGCCACATCAGTGTTAAGCCAGCGCCACACAGGCGTAAAATCGTATGTGGATGTGATGCGATTGGGTCAAGTGAGTTGATTCACGTGAAATACTTGTCTAAAAATAATTCAGCCATTTTCGCTCACTGTACTCAAGTAGACCCAATACATGAATTTCACGTGAATCATGACTCACATCGTCAAAATCGCATCGCATTCAGATCTGAATCGTATGTGTGTAGCGCTTGCTGTTTTGTCCGCCCTTTCCTTCCAAGTTTATGCTCTAGAACATCTTACAAACTTTAAACTTCTTCTTGCACAACTGACTAATGTGAATCACAACTGATGTTTACAGGGACCGATCTACACATCCAACTGCAGTCGTATGGCTATTCAACTGTGAGGCACGATTCTCATGAAATACTACTGTCTAAATGAATATATGATAAAATCCTACTAGTTTCATTCACTATATTTGCAGTCCCCCATACGAGAATCTGATGAAATATTTCTGTATCAGGCATTTATCAGATTCATGTATTGGGGTTCACGTGATGAAATATAGTGAACGAAATTAGTAGGATTTCATCAGATTCATTGAGACAGTGCTGTTTCATCAGAATCATGCCCGACAGATGTCGTCACAGTTGGGACAGCTGTAGGACTGAAATTGAATGCGTGACTCGGCCACTTCAGACAATGGTTACACTTGGATCATGAGAACAACACTGCAGGTATGTACACATAGCAAAACGCGTTCATACTTCACAGAGAATACATCAACACAGTTCGAAACAACACATGGACAACAAGTACAAAGGAAATACATAAAGATGCAAAGCTAAGCATAGAAGAGCGACGGCTGCATGACATGACATTGTAACTACAATCCTTTGTGTTTATAAATTAACCCCTTCACTGCCGAGCCCAGTTCCGGTTCCGGGCCAACTATTTGCCAAGCTGTTTTAGGTTGCCGAGTCTATCGCAAAACTTTATGAATAAAAGTGCATGTAACCTATGCTTTTCTGAATGGAGATTGAATATACTATCCTTTGAGAACACTCTCACATGCATTCGAACATACTGCGAAAAGCATATGGATAGAAAACGGGAAACTCTTAGAATAACCCTATGACGGATATTTCCGTGACGGGGCAGTTTATAGGTTACCGGCAGTTGACGGAAATATCCGTGACGGGGCAGTGAAAAGGTTAAGATAGCGTTTCATTACTCTGTTTAGCCGTCTGTCACAATTTTGTCTGTGTACTTTTTTTCTTTAACCCCTTGACTGCCAGAGAAAATTAAAGAAAAAATCATTGGGCAAATCATGCCATGAAAAAGACAACTGATAGAGCCAATCTGGCAAAATGGTCTGGGGATATAACTCTCTTGACTGTGTTAGAGCAAAAGCCAGCATATCAGGGTTATTCCTCTTCATCTGATGACATCATCAATGATGTCATCAGGTCAGTACGTGATAAGTTGGTGGCAGTCAAGGGGTTAAGATAGGGCCTTTCTAAGTTTTTTCGTTGCCCTATCTTTTGAATACTGATTTTTGTTTTGCGACTTTGAAAAAATAAAAAATAAAATACTTTTAGTCTTTCGTTCCAAAGGGCAAAAATTGGGTGGTGAGTAGGTGGAAAAAGGTTCTGTTGATCTTTGAAATTTGTGAACTGGGTTTAGTTTGAAGCAAACTGCTCACTCTGTAAGGGGAGATAGTTAACCACACATCCACCACCATACAAGGTACGCACGCATATCAAATGCATGTTAATTCAACAGGTGTGTTGAAGTTGCAGGATTGAAACACTGGTGGATTTCTATAGCCTAGCACGCAAACCAGCCAAGCCTTAAAACAAAAAACAACAACAGTAAGAGCCAAATCATACTGTTACATATTTACACAAAGTTTGGGAGTGTGTTCATATGACTTGTCATTTTTTTGGTTTACACAGTCAATATTTTCTAAGCAAACAGACAGGCATGGCAATGGGGGGGAAAGCATTTTTCTCTTAAAATATTTTTTTGGGTTCATAAGATGTTGTCTCTTGGTGTGGTCAAGGGGTAAAAAGCCCTTCATGTTGATCAGGGGGCATTCCTCTTGAAGATAAATCTATAAAACTGTTAAAATTAGGGAAAAGTGCATCTCCTGAAGCTTAAAACCCCCTCTGTCATTTGACTTTTCCACATCCACTTTTCTCTGAATTCAGAGAATTCTCTGGAGATTGACATGCCTGACTGAACACCTCAAACCCCAAGACTTTCTTGCTAGTCGTCAAATAACATTCAATCAAAAAGAAAAAGAAAATGAAGCAACCACAGATATACACTCTAGCTCTCTCTGGATATATAATTTTGGTGTGCTAAATTTGATCGGTACAATTTTTATTATTTTTCGTTGTCAATGCTATAAGTGCACAAAACAATTTAAAAAAATCAATAGCACTTTATAGGCAAGTGCACAACAAAAAATGCAAGTGCAAAAAAATAAAAACCCAACCAAACCATCCCTTAACAAATGATGTGAAAAAAATCCATCCTTAGTACAAATTTTTTTTAATCATAAAAAATTAAAAAAGCACATGAGGCCAACACACACTTCTGTTACTGCCTTGCCCCGAAGGTTCAGCACATCAGGATCACAACAGAAGCCAGGGTAAATAGACACTACTAATAGCATGTTGATAAAGACACAGTGGATTATCAGCAAAGCGAAGCAAGGCAAAGTTTAGACACCCCTGACTCTCTCAGTCTCAGTGTCTGGTTCTTTCAGTTTCATGACAAAAACCCTAGGCTGATCCTAACTCTATCCCTTTTCCCGAGAGCGGCAGATTGTTGCTTCTCAGAGGACATTTTCAACTGCTAATATTTGATGGGGTGTGTGCTAAGTAAAACTTAGCCATTATCAACGCTTAGCTGTCTATCAAGTTACCATTCTCCATCTGATCCTCAAAAATCAGTAAAGCAATAATATAAAAAAAATATTAATAATATTGAGTAAAAATCTCTTGAAGAAACATGTATGAGTGTGCTTGTGTGTGCGTGTGCGTGCATGCGTTTGCGTATGTGTGTGTGTGTGTGTCACTGTGTGTGTGTGTGTGTGTGTGTGTGTGTGTGTGTGTGTGTCACTACATTTTTTAAAAACAATGTTTTCAACTATTATTACCACACAAAAAATTGTATGTGTAAAAGTAACATGTAAATGTAAATAATTAGACGTAAGTGTAAATGAACATTCCAACTTCTGTGAACATTGATCAGTGACTAAAAAATCGTTATCCGTAAATATTGATTTACCAACCAAAAAAAAATCAAATATGAAAAGAGCATAAATTTCAAACCTGACATCTTCCATGCAATTGCACATCTGGAATCTTCAACCTACAATAAAAATCAATTCATTTATCACAAAAGTCAAAATGCATATAATCATGTTGTGTAAGTAATAAATTAATAATTTAAAAAAAGTGTCTAAGAACGACTGGTACTTACATTAAAATAAAATATCTAAAACTTGGTGGAGAACAAAATTATATACAAATACAAATTCTAAACCTTTTGAGAGAAAAAGAGGAGTGAAAAATTGCATCTGTTTTTAACAATTAAAAACAACACCAACACTGACAATAAGGAAAATCTGTTTTAACGTCCTCCGGTCTGAAACACACATATAGGACATTAGTAGATATAAAGATGGTGGGAACGTTCCTGGAGGTAATGCCCGGAGGTAGTGCAAGACCAGAATTGTTAACAATACAGATGTGTACAAGTAACACTGATGATAATTGTCTACTTAGGTACAATACACAATGAATGAAAAATTGTGTTTTACGTCCTCTCGGTCTGGAACAGACACATATGGGACATTTGTAGATACAAAGATGGTGGGAACAATACTGGAGGCAATGCCCGGAGGCAGTGCAACACCAGTAAAGTCCCAAATTTTTAATACAGATAGGTGTAGCAGTAACCACGCCTCGGCTAAACCTCATCGGCTATGGTACTGCCACAATGATATAGGTGCAATACACAGTCTCAATGGTTGGTTTAAAGGTGCAGTCCGGCGGGTGAGCGATTGTTTTCGTTTTGCACCTCTGCGGTGGAACAGGTTTGGGGGGAAAGAAAATGGCGCCCATTCTAATGATAGGAAGCCATTTTCTTTCCCCCCAAACCTGTTCCACTGCAGAGGTGCAAAACGAAAACAATTGCTCACCTGCCGGACTGCACCTTTAACACAAAGGAAAGCATATAAAAAGCATTTTAAAGATAATACATACAATACAGAATTTTTTTATATTTTTTTTTAATAACAAACTAGTAGCAGTGAGGAATATTGGCAGGCACATTCCTGTGCAAGATTTTTTGAAAAAGGAATGTGATAAACTCTGCCATTAAGTGATTAACAACAAGAAAATAGCATTCTGGGTTCACATATTTCACTATATTTGCCTACTCTAAAACTACTATACACATTATTTACATGTCTGTACATGGCATACTGCCTTCCTTTCAAGATGCCTCTCCACATAATGTACACATAAAAAAACATGATTGCTTTTTCAAGCAACAATATTTTTTAAATTATGAAATTCTTAAACTCATTTCAAAACATGGGGGCAAACAAACAACCTACTTAACACACAAAAGAAAGCATATAAAAAGCATTTTACAGGTAATACATACAATACAGAATTTTTTTTTAAATAACAAACTAGTAGCAGCGAGGAATATTGGCAAGATTCCTGTGCAAGATTTTTTGAAAAAGGAATGCCATTAACAACAAGAAAATAGCATTCTGGGTTCACATATTTCACTATATTTGCCTACTCTAAACATACTATACACATTATTTACATGTCTGTACATGGCATACTGCCTTCCTTTCAAGATGCCTCTCCACATAATGTACACATAAAAAACATGATTGCTTTTTCAAGCAACAATATTTTTTAAATGATGAAATTCATGAACTCATTTCAAAACATGGGAAAAAACCCAACCTACTTGAGAGTTACAGCCGGGCTGATAGAGTTATCGTTAGTGGGGTAGTTACACCATTCACAGTGGCGGCTATCCAAAAACTCAGACTGGAATTTGAACGGAGAATTCAACTGGCCTATCGACGTGTAAATGTGTCCTGTTTAAAAGGGACATAACCAGTGTTTCTGTCCTCACTACTCATATAGGGAAAAGGGACCGGATGTTAGTCTTTTCTTTTCAGTGTCTTTGGTACAAACAAGCAAAAAACAAAATATTAAAGGTGCAGTCCGGCGGGTGAGCGATTGTTTTCGTTTTGCACCTCTGCGGTGGAACAGGTTTGGGGGGAAAGAAAATGGCTTCCTATCATTAGAATGGGCGCCATTTTCTTTCCCCAAAACCCGTTCCACGCAGAGGTGCAAAACGAAAATAAAAATCCATCACTCGCCGGACTGCACCTTTAAAGGTTGCCCACAAGAACAGCTATATCTTTTCCTTACTCCTTTTGAAATAGCAGGGCTCTAAGGGACCCCCATTTGGGGGTCTATGAAGAACTAACATCAAGGACTCTAAAAGGGTAAGATGGACTACTTAAGAGTTACAGCGAGCCGGGCTGATAGAGTTATCGTTAGTGGGGACAGTACACCATTCACAGTGACGGCTATCCAAAAACTCAGACTGGAATTTGAACGGAGAATTCAACTGGCCTATCGACGTGTAAATGTGTCACGTTTTAAAGGGACATAACCAGTGTTTCTGTCCTCACTACTCATATAGGAAAAGAGACCGGATGCTTGTCTTCCCCTATACAGTCTTTGCGAACATTCTAAAGGACCCCCTAAAAGAATATGCAGGGGGTCCCAGGGATGCATTATAAAAAATCTTTTTAGCATTTGCTAAGCCACTGGGACCCTCCTCTAGGACCCTCTATACTGTAATTGAAGGAGTCCCTGGGACCCCTTGTTTTGCGGGACAATTGGGAGCCCTGAATAGGCACATTTGGTTGGCAACTCTTGAAATCGGTGATTTTTCTACCATAAATGCATTATTCCCTTTCCCTCTCTGCCTGCCCCACTAGCTGCCACCAATACCCAAGACACAATTACCATGTGACATTTGTTTTCGGAGCATAAAGCGCACCTTATTATTTTACACACAATTTTGATTTCATGAGTACACATGTACTGACTTTCTCTCTCAGCCATGGTAATGGAGGAAAAGCATAATTCTCTGAAAATATTTGAGGGTTTCAGGAGAATGATGTTGTCTCTTGGTGTAGTCAATGGACTCTTATAAGACCCCTCCCTTATAAGACCTCATTTTGGATGATTTTTGAAGGTCTTATAAGGGAGGTTCCACGGTACTATATTGTAAGTCAAATGATCAGACGCAGGGGACTCAGTCTAGGAAAAAGTACAGTATTGCCGTATCGTCTGCTCAAAATGAAGTGCTCAAAATTGGGGAAAATCTCCTCAAGTTTAAAACCTCTTCTGACGTATTGTTTTTTCTACATTCACTTTTCTCTGAATTCAGAGAATTCTGTGAAAATTGCCATGCCTGTTACAGTGGAACCTCCCTTATAAGACCTCCCATTATAAGACTCCCTCCCACATAAGTCCTACTTCTCTGAGACATTGCCCTTCTTTGTGAGTATTAAAATTACCTCCCTTACAAGACCCCCCATTATAAGACTCCCTCCCACATAAGTCCTACTTCTCTGAGACATTGCCCTTCTTTGTGAGTATTAAAATTACCTCCCTTACAAGACCTCCCATTATAAGACTCCCTCCCACATAAGTCCTACTTCTCTGAGACATTGCCCTTCTTTGTGAGTATTAAAACTGCCTCTCTTATAAGACCCCTCCCTTATAAGACCTCATTTTGGATGATTTTTGAAGGTCTTATAAGGGAGGTTCCACGGTACTATATTGTAAGTCAAATGATCAGACGCAGAGGACTCAGTCTAGGAAAAAGTACAGTATTGCCTTATAGTCTGCCAAATACTGTAGATGAAACACTGTTTCCCAAGAGCTGTATTCCTCAGGCATCAGAATAGTCTGAAGTCCAATCCTCTGAAAACCGTGGTAAAAGGGCTATCTAAGCCCTAGACTGAAGAGGGACAACATTGAAATGAATTTCGAACACCACCAAAAAGGCTTTGTACAGTGATAAAGAACTTTAAAAAGCTATTTAACACAAAGGATAACACTCAATAAAAAGGCAAAACCTCTGACAAGAGAAGCCAATCCTCTGTCAGAAATTCTTAATCCTCTGACAATTCTGATGCCTGATTCCTAGTAGAAGGCTACTGTGTCAGCGCCGTGCTGAAAGCATCTAGGTGCAGCCTTGTCAGTCATAAGTTACTGTATTTTACGGACTACAAGGCGCACCTGATTATAAGGCGCACTCTCCAAAATTAAGATTTTGTTATTATAGCGCAAGGGTCTCAGCTTAGGAAATATCGCCTTTTAGTTCGTAAAATACGGTAATAAAAAAAATTAAATTGAAAAGAGTAAAGGTCATTAAGTTGCGAGCGAAAATGGTGTTTTACGTCCTCTTGGTTTGAATCAGACACATATGGGACATTTGTAAATACAAATATGGTGGGAACAATACTGGAGGCAATGCCCGGAGGCAGTACGAAACCAGTAAAGTCCCGATTTTTTTATTAATGCAGATAGGTGTAGCGGTAACCACGCCTCGGTTTTTAGAAGAAAAAAAATAAGTTGCGTTTTAGAGGAAGTCATTTAAGAGAGGTTGAAAAAATAATCAGTATAATCATTTACCAAACGGTCTTATAATAGGGGTTTGACGATGCAATGTATTCATTACTGTCTGTCACTCTTTTCTCCAACGTGTAACAGAAAGTAAACTGGTTGCATAATAGATTAAAGTATTACTCACTCCCTGCTACTATTACCGATTGCATATTCGTAAAAGTGACCGTGAGCAGGTTGGTATTTGTACTCACCACCTGAAGAGACGAATAACACCATTGATAATTGAAACATGGTGGAATGATAGATACCGATGGTTGGTATGATCAAATTACTTTCATCAGTCATTTGATAGTTCAACGTGACAGAGTAAGATTTGACTCAAGTGACGGTGAACAGTTTAAAATCATTCATCTATTATTGTACCAACATGATGGAACTACACTAACGATTGATAAGCAGGTACAAACCAATGGACTATAATCATGATGGAATTGTAAAGAGGACTGGAAAACACAATCAGTCAAAATGTCCCGTACACACGATGGATGGTATGTTTTATCTATGCAATATTGGCTATTAAAAAAAGGTGGCAGAGTGGCTAAGATGTTCGCATGCCAAATGTAATGCGTGACTGCAGCGTGAGTGACCCGGGTTTGAATCCCGGACTCGCCCTTTCTTTCTAGTTTGACAGAAAAATCGAACTGAACGTCCAGTCCTTCGGATGGGGACTTAAAGCTGGTCTGACCCGTGCGCTTTACGCACATAAAAATCCCACGGCAGTTAAAAATCGGTAAGAGCAGGGAGAAATCCTGCTGCCTGGCATGGCCAAATTGATAGCTAGGTTTTCCAAGTGTGCCCACACCCGCCTCACCCTGTGCCCCCCCCCCCCCCCCCCCCCCCCAAAAAAAAAAAAAAAAAAAAAAAAAAAAAAAAAAAGCTCTCTAGGGGAGAGCAGCCTGGATTTCAGAGATAAATCTCTGTGACTAGAATATACGAAATATTAATGTACCATAAGTTAGCAATGAAACTTGGCGACATGCATATACATAAGTGACACATTATATGTCAAATACTATCACACATGTCTGGCCAAGGTGGCTTAACGCTTTCAACACAACCCCTCTCGCTGCTCCCTGTGCCATCAGCACACTGCAATGAAGGCATGAACATTCCCCCACATTATATGTCAAATACTATCACACATGTCTGGCCAAGGTGGCTTAACACTTTCAACACAACCCCTCTCGCTGCAATGAAGGCATGAACATTCCCCCACAGGGTTCATACAGATTTTTCATACCAAAATTCACAAACTTTCAAAGACCTTTTCAAAGACCCTTTATCCTATTTTCAAAGACCTCTTACGACATACAATCCCAATAAAGTTTATAAACTGAAAAAAAACCCATTCTTTTCTATTTGATGACGATTGCTTCTACCACGATCATTCAAATTGCACAGGTGTAGCCAAAAGACCCAGATATAGCGAAGGGAAGTAACTCTCAACAAGTCGAGGATCTCTGCTAGACAGAACAGGAACTATATCGTCGAACCGCGGATATCAGTAAATAAACCAAATTAAATGGCTTCTTTCTTAATTCTGGAAGCAAACAAAAAACGTTTTATGGCGTCAATGACTTTTTCACAAACCATTTCACAATTTTCACAGACCACAGCCAATTTTCAAAGACTTTCAAAGACTTGAAAATTGCACTCCATTTCTCAAAGACTTTCAAAGACCTTCAAAGACCGTGCGAACCCTGCCCCAGGACACCCGATTTTGGCCCTTTTCAATAAATTCTCGTTAAAAAAATCTGTTGATCACAGTGACTTTCTTTTTGTACAAGGGTGTACATTTATCTTTTATCTTTTTAATGATATAAAATTCAAAAACCAACTCGTTACTTTGTGCTTAACTGGGCGAGTTGAAAACAAGCTACGTCACTGTCCATCAAAAACAATTCCACGCCTAGTTACAGGAAACCTCGTGACCGAAAAAGTAGGAGGGTCAGTTGCTTTTGTGCACAATTCAACCAATAAAATCTACTGTTACTGACTTGGTTAATGAGTCAGGTGACATAGGAGGGGTCAAATTTATACCCTAACACCATTGGTTTAGAATTCTACCCAAAACTCGGCCACAAGTTACTTTTTGAAAAACCGTCGCCAGCATAATCGCGACGTGTTCTCGTGAAGGGTAGACAACAATATACATTCACAATGAGGCCTCTAGTTACATTAAAACTTTGCTAAATTTATGAAAAAAAGAACAGACATACTGGGAAATGACATACAAAATGAAAGCTCTCCTTCCCTGATGATAACCCCCCCCCTGCTCCCATCCCCACTCCTAATCCCCCCCCCACATCCCCCTGTCTACCTTTCCCAATTCCCCTCCTCATGTCCTTCCCCTTCACTTCACTTTCCCTTCTCTAGTAAAAAAATCTGATTGAATAAAACGATACTAGCATTATCATTAATGGGAAAAAAAAAAAAACACACACCATTTTGCAAACGCTGCACCACTAAAAAAGCTTACCACTAAATCAGTAAATGGCAAGACTTTGTAACTGGCATCTAGAGTATAGACACAAAACTCATCATTGCTTTTAAATTCCATTTAAATTCATTTCGATTCACAACAATTTTAACAATCATGACAACTAAAGCTCAGTCTCTGCCTTTTTTGTTGTTTGTTTTGAGCTATAAACTAAATTATAAAATAAAAAGTATTTTAAAAACCAACCTGAATATTTTCTATCCTGAAACTAATAAGTTAGTTCTTTCTTTTTCATCAAAAAAATAAATAAATCAGTAATTCTGCCCGAACACACAGTGTTCAACAATGTTCCATCACAAACACAAGCCCAGAACAAAGATTCCAACTTCACCCTTTAGCATGGCACGACACTCAAGCTTCATGAAGACCATAGCGAAAGATCAGCAACAGTGTAGGAATTTGTGTGTTATGTACAAAATTAATATCAAGTATGAATTTGTGTTATGTACTCAATACACAGTATATCAAAACAATGACGCACACTTCTGTTACAACACACATATACACAATACAGAGAATTTTGCTGTTAAATCAATGCACAATGCTATAAATTGTGCACAAATTTACGATTTGATAGGAAAAAAGCAAAACTGAAAATTGACGTACACAGGTACCATTTTTTTCGGATTATAAGGCGCACCTTTGTATAAGGCGCGCCCCCCAAATTTTACCCAAATTTCAGATTTTGTTACTATATTTTCTTACTATTTCATCAGTCACATTATAAGGCGCAGGGGTCCGAGTCTTGGAAAAAAAAAGTATCGCCTTATAATCCAAAAAATACGGTAAATATTTACAATTTATGAATTTTTCAAAAAATGCAGGCAGGACTTGGGTCCAAATATCATTTTCGACAAACCTCACTTTAGTCCACAATTAATATTGGCGGAAGCAGAAAAAAAGAGAACTTTTAATAATAAAAAAAAGTTTTATTTTTAATTCTGCGCTTAACATGACACATATTTTCACTCTTCTTCTTCTGTGGTGGTGGCCAGCTTCTTTTCATAGAAGTAAATGCACACACTGTAGGGGGTGACCAGAGAAAAAGAAGCAGAAGAGAGAGAAAAGAAAAGCAAAGACAGAAATCAGCTATCACACATAGTCTACTTGAATTTACTTGGGTCCAGTAGAAAAATACAAGATGCAGCAAACAAAATAAAAAATTCCTATTTCTGGACTGGGATAGGGATATTTACAGGGAGCTGCCGGCAGCTACTAATATTCACGTTCGCCCCCAGAAAGCTGGGAACTAGCCGACCCTAGACGGCAGTGCCCAGGCCCCAACCAAAAGGACAAACAAAGACAAACAAACAAATCCCTAACTACTGGGGTAAAAAAGACAATTGGGGATGGGGATGAAGGGACTGGGGTGGGGGCGTTTGCTCACTCGCGATAAGCTGTCAAAGCAAAAACTTGAGACAAAACAAATATTTCATTAAAGACATGTCAACAACAAGAACAACAAACCAACCTGGAAGCAATATACACATAAAAGATCTACAGTTACATTTAAGTAAAGTCAGAGAGTAAACTAAAACGTTACCAACATAAAAGTTATATAAAAAAAATACTGGAATCTGCAGAGAATGGATTATAAATTTTGAACATTGCACTTTGTTTACAGTGTGACCAAGAAATGAAAATGGATATTTACATTCAGAACTGAGAATATCAGAAACAAATTTGATTTATCATTCAACTCATTCCGGACGAATTCCGAGTATACTCGGAACTGAAGAACACCAGTCAGGGCCTAATTCCGAGTATTCTCAGAACAGCGATTTTTCTTCAATCAAAAACTTGTCTGAATCCATGTTTTCTAAATCCAAACCACATTTTTCGAGTTACTTCTCTTTGTTACTCTTCCAGCCTTCATTTTACTTATGTTTGGCACTTCTTTTTCAGTTGTGAAAGCTTAAAATGTACAAAACATCAGCCCTACGCAAGCCTCACAAAATGCTCCAAGTTTTCATTAACAATGATAGTAATATACTAATAAGGAAACTAATGATTCCAATTTTAATGCAAGTAATCACAATTTCAAAGTGTAAATTAAACTTGGATCAACCAGTAGTTTTGTCAAAATTGAACCACAGACAGAGCTGAGTTTTGCTGCACTTTTTATTAGTTATATATTTTTTCTAGGCAACCCCATGCCAGTAATGATGTTTGCCTCAGGCAGTGATGTCTGGAAGGGGCTAAGAATATGCCTGACAAGGAACTAAGCCCTTCATAAGGGACTGACCCACTTGTCCAATTGCAGTCATACAGCTTTCCAATTGTGACACTTGTGAGGCATGTCTAAATGAATATGATGAAACCCTACAAGTTTAATTCACTATATTTGTAGTCCCCCATACACGAATCTGATGTAATATCCGTGTTTTCTGCATCAGACACTTCATCACATTTGTGTATCTTGGTCTACATGACTCTAGTGAACGGAAAATGGTAGGATTTCATCAGAATCGTTCAGAAAGTAGCATTTCACCAGAATCATGCCTAACACTAGTTGGATAGTCAGTCGTCCAACTGAAATTGGATGCACGAATCGGCCCCATTACTCTATGATTAGTACAGTGGAACCTCCCTTATAAGACCTATTATAAGACTCCCTCCCACATAAGACCTACTTCTCTGAGACATTGCCCTTCTTTGTAAGTATTAAAATTACCTCCCTTATAAGACCCCTCCCTTATAAGACCACATTTTGGATGTTTTTTGAAGGTCTTCTAAGGGAGGTTCCACTGTACTGGCTTTGTAAGCTAACAGTAGCACTCTTTCTTCTTTTTTTCTGGTAATGTCCAACTACCGTGTACAGTGGAACCTCCCTAATAAGACCTCCCATTATAAGACTCCCACCCACATAAGACCTACTTCTCTGAGACATTGCCCTTCTTTGTAAGTATTAAAATTACCTCCCTTAACACTATTGTGACTGACGCTGCCTCAGCCTATTCTCAGTGCAGGCCCGAGCCTGCCGCGGTACTACTCACAGAAATTGGGTGGTTGTAAACACATATTGCTAATTGCTGTCAAATTGTACATCGAAACCAAGGGAATTCGAGAAACGGAAGTAATCGAACAAGGGAAACAACTCACAGAACGAACTGTGTTCTGTACTGGAAAATAACACACGAGTTTTGTACCTTATACCGTGATCCTACTGTAGTCGCGACCCGTCCACACAGAATGTACTGCAGTTCCTACTAAAGTTGCGACCCGTCCACACAGAATGTACTGCAGTTCCTACTAAAGTTGTGACCCGTCACCAATGTGTTAAAAGACCACTCCCTTATAAGACCTTATTTTGGATGATTTTTGGAGGTCTTATAAGGGAGGTTCCACTGTATTGGCCATTTCTAACATGTGTGGGGTTCAAGATGAAGATGGGCTGAGTGGGACACGATATAAAAAAAAAGAGGAAAAGGCTTGAAAGTTTAAAAAAGACAACAACAAAAAGACTAGTCATTCGACATGCATCTCATCTTTCCAACAGCCTGTTAAGTAGTTTCATACAAGTAAAATGTAATATGTGCAAGTATTATCCATTCTAAGGTTGTAGAATTTCAATAATCTGACATCACATAATATCTTTATCTGTATTGTAATTAGAGAGAAGCTATCTAGAAACAAAAGTACTTGGACCTAAAAAGAGAAGGGGACATAACTGAGCTGAAACATATTTGCTACATGCAACTCAGGATATAATTTATCAGTTAATTGTATATTATGTATATTAAATATTACATGTTGAATTCTTGTTCATCTATTATAACGTGTGTTAAAAGTACATTCTGTCAATAATAAAAATGTCTTCTTTTTTTTAAATCAGATAAACTGAGCTAAAACATATTCGTTACATGTAACTCAGAACATAATTTATCAGTTAATTGTATATTATGTATATTAAATTTTACATGTTGAATTCTTATTCATATATTATAACATATGTTAAAGTACAATCTGTCAATAAAAAATGTTTTTTACATCAGATAAAAAGACATCTCAGGGATGTAATTCAAACAAAAGAAAACAATCCAATGAAAGGATGATTGTAACAAATAATATTTTGTTCTATCCCAAAAGTATAAATACCTAAAAAAAAGATCAAGCTCACTTTCAAGACACTTTTTTTTCTCACAATTGCATTAAAAACAAGTATGGTTATAATAATAATGTACACATTTAAACCATTGGTGGGGTAGCTTCCAAATCAGAATCCTAAAGACTGAAAGAAAAAGAAAGTAAAAAGTTGAATCACAACTTCATTCACAAAATGCTGTATGTCCTGAATTGGACTTCAAGTTCAAGACCCTTTAAGAGCTCATGTGGACATAAAAAATACAGACATGTATATATATGTTAGCATTTTCAGTTATTTTCAAAACTTTAAAAACAAAATTGTACAGTTCTCAGTTCTATTACTCTGTGCAATTCTGTGCCTGACCTGAACTATTCAAATTTGAACGGTTCAACAAACAGAACTCGGTGGCAAGAGTAACAAAAGTTTCAATTCTTCTGAAAGCTGATAAGAACTTTAACACAAAACGAAGGTTGTGTTCATAGCCTTCATAGGCTCCTACAATGTACATGATCCAGATCCAGATCCAGAAATACATAACGAAAAAAGTTTTCAAAAACATTGAATGGAAATGCTTGACAAGGAGATACTAACCCACAATATCCCCCTTTTTTTTCTCAGAAAGCTGGCAAGATTTTTTTTTTAGATGAGAAACTTAAGAATGCTGACAATGTTTTTGATTTGTGCGCTTTTGCTTGTATTCTTATTTTGACCATTCTGACAAAATGCTTTAGAATCCATAATTCAGAAGCTCAGCGGGGACAGGTAACCGACACACTATCTCGCTTATTTTGAAAGCTAGCATGAACATTTTTTGTTCTCCTGATTAAAAGCTTAAAATTGCACGCTTCAGGAGCTCAATGTTGGACTTGACATTTCACTTTTTTTGTTTAATCTGAAAAGTATTTTTAATTCATCTATTTTCTTCTGAAATGAAGTATGAGCTGAAGAAAAAAAAACCGCCCTAGTTTAGCTGGTGGGTATACTTCGGATTTTATTTATCCTTTTACGAACACATGGACAAGGGTTGAAGTTTAAGGACGCAAAACCTTGGTGATACTGATAGACCTAAACATCTCAAATCTTCTGAAAACTGATAAGGTTTGTTTTGGGGTGTGCTTGTTTTTCCAGACTGATGAGAATGCATAATCCGGGACACCAGTGGGTGACATGACGCCAAACAACCGGCTGTAACTTCATCTGAAAGGTGACAAAAAGTTGAAGAACGCTTGCGTAATCCAGGTTGGGCGATAATGATCAACCAACCAACCAACCGGCTAGCTCAGCCGGGCAAGACCGACCCGACCAATCAACCAGCCAACCAACCAGCCGGGCAACACCGACCCGACCAACCAACCAGCCAGCCG
>CM065698.1:41368094-41370594 GCA_017654935.2 Phymorhynchus buccinoides | reverse complement strand
TTTTGAATAAATAATGTCACTTTACACTTGTGTGCACGTTTGTTTGTTGCATGCGCCTACTAGCCTGTAAATTATGGTGATTTTTCTTCTTCTTCGATCGCTCAAACGCTCTTGTTAATTATGAGCGCAGATGCGTCATGCTGCCGTAATGCGCCTAACTAAGAAATAGATTGGCCCAGCATGTCCGACTTCGGCTGGATGAAATCTTTTTGAAAGTGTTTCTTAAAAAAAGGCAGGAGAATGGACCGGTAAGGCAGAAAGAGTACATGACAGTAAGCAAAGGGGAAAGGCAGTGTCAAAGAGAGCACTTGACAGATTAGAGGAAGTTACAAGCACAAAACTTCCAGAAGGTGGGGGAACTATTACGGTAATGAAAACCCTGAGCTTACCCATCTGCTCCACATGCACCTTGATGTTCGGCTGCAGCTTCACTCCCACGATGTCCGTCTCGTTGGCAGTCAGGTTGGCTGCTGTTGTTGTTGTTACGGTGGTCGTTGTCGTTGTAGGTGCTCTTGTTGTTTTGCTCGTTCTGGTTGTAGGCGGTGTGGTGGTGGTGGTGGTGGTGGTTGTAGTGGTGGTGGTTTTGGGTGACATGGCTGAGGAAATGAGCACGGAAATTAAGCAAAGTCGAAAAATTAAAAATCCACTTAACGTCCTCCGGTCTTGAACAGAAACATATGGAACATTAGTAGATATAAAGATGGTGGGAACGATCCTGGAGGCAATGCCCCGAGGCAGTGAAACACCAGTAAAGTCCCGAATTTGTATCAATACAGATAGTTTTTTAAGCAAGTCTGTTACGTTAAGCTTACACACACACACATGCATACACACACACACAAACACACACACCCCTCTTCTCACAATCACACTCCACATTGTTTGACACAAAATTAGAACATCTAAAAATGTCACAAAGTAATATTTCAACCAAAAAAAAAAAAACCTTTAGTAATACATACTGTTACAATTAGTGCTCCAAAACTTCTTCAAACAAATTTATCACATTCTAAATTCCATTGATTGAGGTGATTTCACACAATGCCTTATAAATTATTGTGCACACGGGCAAGCAAACAAGGCAACAGATGGCCTCAAACCATTTGAATAATTCAATACCCTTCTACGCTAGAAAGAGATGGAGTAAAAAAAAAGAAAACAAATCATTTCACATAGAAAGACCAATAAAAGGTGGGCAATCTTGTCCTTTTGTCACCCCCTTTCATACATCATCTCCCCTCTTACGTTTATGACCCTCAACCTCAAAGTCTGCTTCTTTCACCTTTATGAAGATAATCCTAGGCTGATCCTACCCCTATCCCTTTCCCCAGAACGGCAGAATGTTGCTTCTCAATCTCAGTTTAAATTTTCAATGCCAAACTTTGAGGGGGGGGGGGGGGGGGGGGGGGGGGGGGGGGGGGGGGGGGGGGGGATTTTTGGGTTAAATACAAGATAGCCAAAACTTGCAAAAACAAAAAAACACATCAACCAGAACAAAATATGCAGAGCTTCAGATTGTTTTCAGACTTGCTCAAAATGAGGGGTCCATTTTCAAACGATGAGCCACTTAAATTAATCAGCGCAATGGTTCCATTAATTAAATGGCTGCCGAACTGGATGCGCTAGATGGGTGCACCCCGACGTATTGATGCGCGTTTTTAGTCAAAAACATGTGTCACTGGCGCGGGCGCGCCGACAATCTGAAGCTCTGAATCCGGTTGTATCTTGAGTGAGCACTCCTCACGGTATTGGCAGACGTAGGAGTAATCCTCTACCCAGCTACACTTGTAGTCGTGCCACCTGCCGCCATCATCCAACCGCATCTGGGCGCAGTCCTCAAAGCACATGAACAGCAGGCAGCTGGGTTGGTTCTTCCCCCAGTTACTGTATGTGTACTTCACTCGCTCATCTGGAATTCAATACAAAAACAGGATAAAAGTGATATATTGCTCTCAATTTAACACTGAGAAACATGTAGTCCTCAAAGCACATGAACAGCAGGCAGTTGGGCTGGTTCTTCCCCCAGTTACTGTATGTGTACTTCACTTGCTCATCTGAAATGCAATACAAAAACAGGATAAAAGTGATATATTGCTCTCAATTTAACACTGAGTTCAAATATGTAGTCCTCAAAGCACATGAACAGCAGGCAGCTGGGTTGGTTCTTTCCTTCAGTTACTGTATGTATGTGTACTTCACTCGCTCATCTGAAATGCAATACAAAAACAGGATAAAAGTTATATATTGCTCTCAATTTAACACTGAGTTCAAATATATGTAGTCCTCAAAGCACATGAACAGCAGGCAGCTGGGTTGGTTCTTTCCTTCAGTTACTGTACATGTATGTGTACTTCACTCGCTCATCTGAAATGCAATACAAAAACAGGATAAAAGTTATATATTGCTCTCAATTTAACACTGAGTTCAAATATATGTAGTCCTCAAAGCACATGAACAGCAGGCAGCTGGGTTGGTTCTTTCCCCCAGTTACTGTACATGT
>CM065698.1:41345594-41363094 GCA_017654935.2 Phymorhynchus buccinoides | reverse complement strand
CTTACTCTTAGTAACTGTCTGTGAAATTTTTTTTCTTGGTATGGTTTTACACTAACAACAGAACAACACTTGGCCTAGATCAGTAGATGTCTCAGAAACAGGAAGTGTGATTCAAGGATGTAGCCCTTTACAATGAGTGGTACTTGGTCTTGTCAATAACCAGGCGTGTGCCAACCAGACATGCAGGGTGTCACATAATCAGTGACAAACTAATTGGAAGTCAAACAATTTAGCCCAAATAGGGATCAGAAACTGTGCCTGAATAATCAATGTCTATTTAAAACTACTAGACTGACGGGGGTTTTCCATATTTCTGTTTTCAAGGATGTTCCATTTAGGGCAAGCTAAGGTTATTAAACTATACATACACTAAATACAGTGGTGATACGTGTGTATGTGAGGGGGATGACAGAGTGCTCACACTCACTGACTCAGACAGACAGACAATGAACAATCAACTTCATTTCTTAGTGGGGGCAGTGGGTGGATGCCTCGTGCCTCCATACGGGGAGCTGGACAACCCCTGCCCCGTCCACGATTTTCTCCCCATGGTGATACCGGGGGGGTCTTTCGTAAAAATAGTCCCCCCACCTTCTGGAAGTTCTGTGCTTGTAACTTCCTCTAATCTGCCACTCTCTTTGACTCTGCCTTTTCCCTTTGTTTTCTATCATCTAAGTACTATCTTTCCGACTTATTGGCCCATTCTCCTGCCTTTTTTTCAAAAAAATCTTACAAATAATTTTTCTCCCTTGAGCCCTTCTGAAATCGGAATGTGTCAGCTGTACGCAGCAGGGAGACCAGTGAAAACTGAGAACCGGACACATACATACCTTACCCATTATGGCCTTATGGCCTGGGAACGCAGAAGAAGAAGATTTCTTAGTTTGGGCCAATTAGCCTTTAGAAACTGAGGGTAAACACACAAAAAATCACAATCAAAATAGCACTAGCCACAAAATAAAGCACATCATGAACAGTCCAAATACTCAGGGATGTGTTTCCTTGTATTCATGAAGGAAATAGAAATTTCAAATTATGTACATTGCATACATGTATAGCCTAGCTAACAAGAAGTTATAAATTTGAAACACAAGCTTTGAACATTGAACAAAATATCAATTGGCAAACATTCAAGTTCACTCAACATACATTGTATCATTATCTAGGCTAACACACACACACACACACACACACACACATACACAGTCGTACACACACACACACACACACACACACACATGTATACAGTCCCTCTCTCTCTCTCTCTCTCTCTCTTTTTGTTAATCAAGCAACCTGCTGCATAATAATCATACATGATACATTGTATCCCTATAGTCATGTTAAAAATGTGGGATTAAACGATAATATCAAAAAATTGAACTCTTTAGTCTTAAGTCTAAAATTATATAGTAAAAAACTTACTTAGTAAGTTAGTTACTATGACTGACTATGTGACTATTAATATTATGAGTAATATGACTCAGACTGTAATTGTTAAGTCACTAAAAAGGTGACAAAGGTCGCCAGCAATCCAATCATCACCCACACCCAATGAAGTCAAAGCCAGCTGCTGTATCCCAAAGGAATGGTCAACTTAGGATGCCCATTTCACCGCCAGATTGCAATCAAACCAGTAGGGGCTTAGCGCATGGTATTCTTAGTTGGGGGTACTCTGAGAGAGAGAGAGAGAGAGAGAGAGAGAGAGAGAGAGAGAGAGAGAGAGAGAGAGAGAGAGAGAGAGAGAGAGAGAGAGAGAGAGAGAGAGAGAGAGAGAGAGAGAGGGGGGGGGGGGGCTCATTCTATCTACTGGTTCGATTGCCATCTGGCGGTGCCTTAAAGTCGCTCATTCATCTGGCATTGTTATAGAAAATTTAGGTGCCTGGATTCACACACTGCCTGAATTCTATGTCGGTCAACAACTGACCTAGATAATGTCATAATGGTATGACCTTTTCCTTTCTCTGTTAATTCCATTTATGCCTAAACTTAAGTTTCAAAATCATCATGAAGGGGAGTCACATCAGTTTTTAGTAGCATTACTGTATTTAAAGAAGTACACATGTATGCACACACACTCTCTCTTCTAGTTCTAGTATTTAAGAGCGCTGTCTTTCTCTCTCTCTCTCTCTCTCTCTCTCTCTCTCTCTCTCTCTCTCTCTCTCTCTCTCTCTCTCTCTGTCATGTTGAGTCATATATTTCTTTTTGAAAAGTAAAAAGAAAAAGTTGAAATAAAAAGAAAAGAAAAGATTGAGAGAGAAAGTAATGGTCTGATTACAGTTGACATACATGTTTATTTCGTGCAAGACATAGCACGTGCAAAGCGCCGTATGTTTGTAACATAATATGAATATTGAGTGAATGGGAATCAGGCTGTTGCAGTAGTTAACTTTGTAGAAATTCATTCTCTCTCTGAAAGGCAATAGGGACAGCGGGTCCTGCTTTAGCTTAGGCTAATAATGCGAATGTTAACCCTTGGGGGGTTATTTTGGAAAACAAAGTATTGATTGTGTAACAGACAAAAGTCTGATAGTACTCAGGCTTGTATTGTTCTCTTAAGAGAGGAGACACACGGTGCTTTTCGTGGGCCAAGGGCAGCGGGTTTGTTGAAACTCAGAGAAGGAGAAGAAAAGCTGCAAAGAAGAATGAAAAGAAGAAGAATAGTGAGACGATAGAAGAAGATGAAAAGGTGGCCTGAAAGACAGAAAGAAAGAAGAAATATTCGGAAACAAATGAAGGAAACCAAGAAACCAACAGAGAGGACGAAGAAACGGTGACGACGCTGGGAACCGAAACTTCAGTGAACTGGAAATGATAAAAGGGATGTATCAACGACGAGTGTGACTAGATAGTGTTAGATAATATATTGAAGGTATTGTGAATATTGATTTGTATGTTTAAATAACTTGTATATTGATTTGTATGTTTAAATAACTTGTAATATTGATTTGTATGTTTAAATAACTTGTTTTATTGTTCAAATATTAAGTTATAATAAAAGAGAGTGGGGTACGATACGCAATCTTGGATTGAATTGAATGAGGGCTAGAGTTAGATGTATGCGTTGTGTGCGAAGTCTGCAGGTTCATGTTTGTGTGTGTATGTGCGTAAATATGACCCTGTGACAGTGGTGACCCCGTCTTTTGTGTACCCCCTCTTGTGAAGCAATTGTAGGAATTTTCAATTTGTTGCTGTGTGCTGTTGGAAAATAACAGGTTGGATAAAACAAAATCGTATAAAATTTAATTGTTGTCCCTATTATTACTTTGGGTTATATCTGTTTTATCACATTATATAAAAAAATTTCAGGGAACGTTTGTTCCTCTTTTTCATAAGGATTACATTTTGATCCCCGTCTCCAGTATACGGGAGGTAATTACTACTAAGGTATTACCTGAGGGTTTACGTTTTCTATTTCTATTTCTTCTCACTATCTCGGCCTTTATTCCTACCTGGGAATTTCTGACTCTCACTTTTCAAAACAAAATTCTCTTTTGACTTCTCCCCCATAGGCTCCTATCTAATTTTCTTTACATTTGATTTATTTTTTAAATAGGATTCCGCGTAGTTGTTGTAGTTGCCCCCTCTTTTTTAAGCGTTGTAGGTTTAGTTGTTGCTAATTATTTGTTTTTAGTATTTAACTTTGTGGGCTTTTTTTTTTTTTTTGTTTTTTGGTTTTTTAAAATATATTGTTACTGTATTGTTGTCGTTATTGTTGTTTCTGTTTTAACCATATTTGAATAATCATTGTTTTGGTATTGACACACGTTTGTGAAAACGTAGAAATAAAATTGGAGTCTTGATCTACTTCAAGGTTTTCGGTACATGTTTAGTAGGTGTGTGGGTTTTTTGTGTGTGTTGTGGTATAAAATAAAACCCACATTGCCCAAGTTTTTTGATGGTGACGCTATAGCAAGTCTTTGCGTAAACAATTTTATTTTTCGGATATACAGTCTTCGTATCCTTAAAACAATTTGATACTGCCATTGCGTTTTCTCCCACAGTAGTGATATCCACTGTGTTTAAGAATAGAACACTTTCTGAGCACAATGGCCGAAACTAACTCTGATTTCGAGAAATTTGTTGCTCAGGGAGAACGATTAGAGCTGAGTGGGGAAGCACTGATTAAATATGTTAATCAGTGTGAAGAAAGAGCTGAGCGAGCAAGAGAAAGGGAGAGGGATAGGTTGATAAAGGAACAAAAAGAAAAAGATGACAGGGCAAAACAGGAGAAAATGGAACAAGAGGAGAAGGCAAAACAGGAGAAAAACGAACAAGAGGAGAAGGCAAAACAGGAGAAAAACGAACAAGAGGAGAAGGCAAAACAGGAGAAAAACGAACAAGAGGAGAAGGCAAAACAGGAGAAAAACGAACAAGAGGAGAAGGCAAAACAAGAGAAAAAGGAACAGGAAGAGAGGGATAGGCAAAAGGAACAGGAAGAGAGGGATAGGAACAGGCAAAAGGAACAGGAAGAGAGGGATAGGCAAAAGGAACAGGAAGAGAGGGATAGGCAAAAGGAACAGGAAGAGAGAGGATAGGCAAAAGGAACAGGAAGAGAGAGAAAGGCAAAAAGAAAAGGAAGATAGGGAAAGACAAGCAGAAAAGGACGAAAGGGAGAGACAAGATAGAAAAGAAAGAGAAAAAGAGGACAGAGAACTTAAGAAGATTGAGGGTCAACGTCTCTTCGAAATGAAAAGATTGGAAATAGAGGCAAAGCAATTGGAATTACAAATGCAAAAAGAAGCAGCTCGGTCTGCGACACAGCAAATCTCTAAAGAAAACAAGCATGCCAAATCTCCCTATATTCCCAAACTTCCCCCTTTTGACGAGTCGAAAGACGACATAGACGCTTTCTTATTCCGCTTCGAAAGTCACGCCTCGTCCTGTGACTGGCCTAAGGACAAGTGGACGCTTTTTATTTCCTCTTTGTTTAGAGGAAGTGCTCTGACACTCTACCACAGTTTAGCGGCACGAGAATCTCTTACTTGGGACGAACTGAAGGCTGAATTGCTTAAAAAGTTTCAGTGTACAGAGGAAGGGTTCCGTGCAAAGTTCAGAGCTGTTCGTCCTGAGAGGGAGGAGTCGTTTGCGGCTTTCTTGATTCGGGTTAGCCATCTTTTGGACCGTTGGATAGATCTGTCAAACACGGAAAAATCCTTTGAAAAGCTCAGGGACTTGTTTTTGCGTGAACAGATTCTCCATAGTGTTTCGAAGGACCTTGCTATCTTCCTCAAAGAGCGCTCATTTAAGGATGCAGTAGAAATGTGTCGGATTGCTGACCAGTATAAATCTGCTCACCCTGAAAAGTCTTTTGGGAAAAAGGCTGATCATGTGCTTTTTGAAGCAAATGTTGGGTTCACAGAGTCTCCTGGGTCTTTCTCCAGAGGCTATTTAAGAAATGGTCGTGGAGGGTTTTCTTTTTCCAGAGGACAGCAGTTTCCACGTGGAGGCCAGCGATTCAATCGCCCGTCGTACCCTTACTCGGGTCAAGATTCCTCTCACTATGGTTCAGGAGGTGCAAATTTGAGAGGATCAGGGTTTCCCACTCGGGGCAATCGTGGTGATCAACGCGGTTTTGGTCGTAGTCGTGGCCAACCGAACAGGACTTTTGGCAGCTCAGGTGGATCAGATGCTTCATGTTGGACTTGTGGCTGCAAGTTCCATAAAAGAAACGCATGTCCCTATACCATTGACAATAAGGACAGAGGCAACGCAGCAAGTGTTTCTGTTGCGCAGGATCACCATGTATTAGTGAGTCAGGGTGAATTTCAGGGTCTCCATATCGAGAAAGGAGCAGTCAATGGCTTCCAGTGTTCTCTGCTCAGGGACACGGGATGTACGACAGCTGGGGTGAGAAAACAGCTTGTGAATGATGATCAGATCACAGGGGAGACACAGAGGTGTATTTCCTTTGGTGGGAAAATTGAAAGTTTCCCAGTCGCCCGTGTCTATGTTTCTACTCCTTACTACACTGGTGAAATAGACGCCTGCGTCATTGACAGTCCCGTTTCTGACTTGATCTTAGGAAATCTTCCTGGGGTGTCCTCTGTGTGTGGAGGCGGAGGAGGATCATTTGTTCCCTGTGCTGTCAGTACCAGGCAGCAGGTCAGGAAAGAAAAGGAAAATCCCAAACCCCTGTATGTCCCCACCCTTCCCAATCTCCAAGTGACACCTGATGTGTTGGCTCAGATGCAGAAAGATGATGACTCCTTAAAGCATTTGTTCCAACAAGTGTTGCCAACCATACCCCATTCATGTGACAAAATCACCTACGTAAAAAAGAATGGTATTTTGCATAGGCTATTCCCCAAGGATGGTGAGGTTGTTGAACAGATTGTTCTTCCTGCTCCTCTGAGGGAAAGTGTGTTGCACACTGCCCATGACTCTTTGTTGGCTGGACATTGTGGGGTCAAGCGCACTCTACAGAGAGTGCTGTCTTCCTTCTTTTGGCCTGGTGTAGGTGTGGCAGTTTCACACTATTGTCAGTCATGTGACGTGTGCCAAAAGACTGTTTCCAAGGGTCGGATCCCATGTGCTCCTCTTCAGCGCATGCCAGTCATCAATGTGCCTTTTCAAAGGATCGCCATTGATCTGGTTGGACCATTTCGAGCTTCATCTTCTGGGTATAAATATGTACTGACAGTTGTTGATGTGGCAACCAGGTACCCAGAGGCTGTGCCTCTAAAGAAGATAGATACAGTGACAGTTGCAGAAGCACTGTTGTCCATCTTCAGCAGAATGGGTTTGCCGGATGAGATACTTTCTGACTGCGGTACCCAGTTTGTATCTGACCTGATGCATGAGATATACCGACTTCTGTCAATCTCCTCCGTGACAACAACTCCATACCATCCTCAATCGAATGGAATGGTTGAACGTTTCAATGGGACATTGAAAACAATGCTGAAGAAAGTCTCTGCGGAACGGCCGTCTGATTGGGATAGATACATTCCTGCATTGCTTTTTGCATACAGGGAATTGCCTTCTGAGAGTACTGGTTTCTCACCATTCGAGTTGTTGTTTGGTCGCACTCCCAGAGGTCCTATCAGTATTTTGGCAAAGTCGTGGTCAGGAGAAAGCATGTCATCAGAAGAAAAGAATGTCTATGACTACGTTTTCCAGTTACAGAACAGAATCAAGGACAGCTGTGAATTAGCACAAGAAAATGCATACAAAAGTGCAACTACATACAAGAAGTATGCTGATCGAAAGGCAAAGATGAGATCATTAGCTGTAGGTGATCAAGTTCTGATTTTGCTCTCGGATGAAAAGAGCAAGTTGACCATGAAGTGGAAAGGTCCATTCCCTGTTGTTGAAGTGTGCTCCTCTGTCAATTACAAGATTGACATGAATGGTGTGGTCAAGGTGTTCCATGTCAACATGCTGAAGCGTTACACAGAACGCTCAAATGTTTCTGTCAACAAGCTACCTGAAGTTGATGACGTTAAGGTGATCAATCCTGGTGTTCCAACGGATTTGTCGGACATTTTGCCTGTAGATTATATCACTGTGACAAAGAAAAGGGACACAAGTGTGTCACAGAAGGACTGTCGGTTACAAGGTTCTTTTGATTTTCATTCATCCGCTGTTGGTGTTGTTCAGGACAGTCAGGACAATCAGGGCGAGTTACCTACTTTGTCTGTACAGGGTGAAACCTACAAAGATGTCAAAATCTCTGATGATTTGTCTCCATCTCAAGTTAGTGACTTGCAAGATATTTTCGAAGAGTTTCAGGATGTTCTTACAGACAAACCGGGAAATGCAACCAACGTTGAACCTCACAGGATTAGGTTATCTACAGACACTCCAGTACGTGTGAAACCTTATCCATTACCATTTGCCAAGAAGCAGGTGATTGAAAGAGAAGTCAAAGTCATGCTTGACCTTGGTGTTATAGAAACTTCAGATTCTCCCTACTGTGCGCCTGTAGTACTAGTATCGAAGCCAGATGGGTCTGTTAGGTTCTGTATTGACTATAGGGCACTCAACAAAGTCACAGTGTTTGATGCTGAGCCGATCCCAGATGTTGAGGAATTGTTTTGTCAGTTGTCCAGTGCTCAGTATTTCGTTAAGATTGACTTAACAAAGGGTTACTGGCAAATCCCCATGGCTGAAGAAGATAAGAAGAAAACGGCTTTTCAGACTCCTTTCGGTCTCTACCAATTCACTAGGATGCCGTTTGGGTTGCAGAATGCTCCTGCCACGTTTGCCAGAATGATGCGAGTGTTGAAGTTGCACGAGTTGTCAGCAGTCAGCTTCTTTGATGATATTATGCTCGGTTTGGTGTCATGGGAGTCACTTCTGAAGTGTTTGAGAGAAATTTTGACACGTTTGCGCTCCTTTGGTCTGACAGCTCGACCAACCAAGATGTTGGCTGGTTTTCAGCAGCTTGAGTTTTTGGGTCACACAATTTCTGTGGGATGCATGAGGCCTGAAGAAAAGAAGATCAAAAAGATTTTGTCTGTGAAAACTCCCTGTTCAAGAAAACAAGTGAGGTCTTTGTTGGGACTGTTGTCGTACTACCGCAGGTATGTTCCCAACTTCGCCAGTGTGACAGCACCTCTGACTGATCTCACTAAAGGTGAGAAGAGAGGTCAGATTAAGTGGACAGATGCATGTCAAAGTGCACTTGAGACAATTCAAAGAATTCTGAGTTCCTATCCGGTTCTGATTCTGCCTGATCTGAGCAAGGATTTTCTGTTGAGGACTGACGCCAGCAGTTCGGGCATGGGAGCTGTGCTTTTGCAGCAAAAAGACGGTTTGCTTCATCCTGCACAGTGTGCGAGCAAGAAATTCAATCCTGCTCAGCAAAAGTACTCAACGATTGAAAGAGAATGTCTCGCGATTGTTTGGGCGCTTGAAAAGTTCCAAAGGTTCTTGCTGGGTCGGAAGTTTGTGCTGCAGACTGATCACAGACCACTGACGTTCTTGAAGTCATCACGCACAAAGAACAGCAGGCTTCTCAGATGGTCTCTGGCCATACAGGAGTACATGTTTGATGTAGAGCCAATTTCGGGTACCTCAAATGTTCTGGCTGATCTGTTATCTCGATCGTAGTGCAGGACATTTTGAACAGATTCCTTTGTTGCTTTAACTTAGGATCTTTTGACTCCCTGGATATTCAAGAGTGAATCCAAAGACTAGTTAGGTATCGTTTGTAAATATGTTTAAACTGTAAACATTTCATTCATGGATATTTTGGGCTATGCGTGGATTAGTATATTTTTGTTGTGTACAAGAAAACTAAACCTCAAAATGGGTACAATTTTCAATGTTCAGTGGGTTTTTGTCGTTGTTGGGTTGTTGTTGTTTTTGCATAATAGGGTGTGATATATGTGCAAATCTTTGAAGACAGGGAAATCCATGTTTATGTCATATAAAGTTTTTGTTAGTTTTTGGGTGTGTTTTTCAAAGAGTGCCTCATTTTTTTTTTTTAAAGCAGGCACATATTTGTATTGGATTTTGGATGGTTATAATCGGTTTTTTGGTGTGACGTATATTGTGAATTCATGATCTTGGAATTCTCTTTAAAAAATTTCAAGAATTTTTTTTTCCCCGGGATGGGGGGTGTCATGTTGAGTCATATATTTCTTTTTGAAAAGTAAAAAGAAAAAGTGGAAATAAAAAGAAAAGAAAAGATTGAGAGAGAAAGTAATGGTCTGATTACAGTTGACATACATGTTTATTTCGTGCAAGACATAGCACGTGCAAAGCGCCGTATGTTTGTAACATAATATGAATATTGAGTGAATGGGAATCAGGCTGTTGCAGTAGTTAACTTTGTAGAAATTCATTCTCTCTCTGAAAGGCAATAGGGACAGCGGGTCCTGCTTTAGCTTAGGCTAATAATGCGAATGTTAACCCTTGGGGGGTTATTTTGGAAAACAAAGTATTGATTGTGTAACAGACAAAAGTCTGATAGTACTCAGGCTTGTATTGTTCTCTTAAGAGAGGAGACACACGGTGCTTTTCGTGGGCCAAGGGCAGCGGGTTTGTTGAAACTCAGAGAAGGAGAAGAAAAGCTGCAAAGAAGAATGAAAAGAAGAAGAATAGTGAGACGATAGAAGAAGATGAAAAGGTGGCCTGAAAGACAGAAAGAAAGAAGAAATATTCGGAAACAAATGAAGGAAACCAAGAAACCAACAGAGAGGACGAAGAAACGGTGACGACGCTGGGAACCGAAACTTCAGTGAACTGGAAATGATAAAAGGGATGTATCAACGACGAGTGTGACTAGATAGTGTTAGATAATATATTGAAGGTATTGTGAATATATTGATTTGTATGTTTAAATAACTTGTAATATTGATTTGTATGTTTAAATAACTTGTAATATTGACTTGTATGTTTAAATAACTTGTTTTATTGTTCAAATATTAAGTTATAATAAAAGAGAGTGGGGTACAATACGCAATCTTGGATTGAATTGAATGAGGGCTAGAGTTAGATGTATGCGTTGTGTGCGAAGTCTGCAGGTTCATATTTGTGTGTGTATGTGCGTAAATATGACCCTGTGACACTCTCTCTCTGTCTCTCTCTCACACACACACACCTTCCCCCCTCACACACACACACCCAACCACCCATTCACACAAAGTAACACAGGCAGTGACACACACACACACAAAATCTCAGTCCCACACATATTGACATAAGTCATAAGTCTCACTCACAGTCACACACACTGCAATCATGCATGCATACACACGCACACACGCACACACACACACACACACACACAAATGATCAAAAACTGAAAGAGCAGTCAGGTAAATAAAGTAGTGAACTAAAGCGAAGCCCCTTTCCTTTCCTTCCTCTATCCGCTCCCAGTATTTATTTACTGGACTGTAAAAACCCAAAGCACCTGAAATACTGGGTGGGCATAGTGAACTAAACTTGAGGGGCTTGGCAGAATCCCATAGCTCTATGGTCAGAAAAAAGTACTACTCCAGTATTGTGAATAGAATAACAAAACCAAAACCAAACCAAAAACAGTTCACTGAACTTGCAGGATTTCCCCTGTCACTTATCAATAACTCGGTGTTACAATCTGCCCTTGGCAAAACACAGGGTTTCAGTTTCACTTCACACCATTTTTCATAACGGTTTTGTTACGATGCATAGTAAATTTATCACTAACACCACAGTGGAACCTCCCTTATAAGACCCCCCCACCCCTTTATAACTTACATTCCCTCCCACTGAAGACACTTTGTTAAAAATCATAACTCAATGCTTGCAATCCTGATAAGCGTTAAAAAAAAAATTAAATACAATACAAAGCAATTAAACAAAACATGCAAATAGAATAGCCTCTTGATATCCACAACAAATAAGTACACTTGCACGCAAAAAGATTGGGTAAAGGTCAAGATGTGCCACTCCCCCTGCATTTCTCGGTTAATTCCATTTTCCCGTTTTTGCCTTTCTTACCAAACATAAAGCTGTATTTTATGAACCTTTTTAGCTAATAACCTTTTTGGAATACTAACCCTATCCCTAAGCCTAGGCCATTATCTAATAGGACCCCCCCCCCCCCCCCCCCCCCCTACATCTTTACCTTTACCGATTCAGCTCTCAAGTATTTTCAGCCAGATGAATACAAAGTTCTGCCAAATGAATGTGTGAAAACAAAACTGCGAAGAAAGTTTTGCATGAATTGCCATGCCTGTTTAATGTAACGCCCACTGTACACACTTGTCTAGCTGCTCAAAATCAAGTGCAACACACTTTTGAATAATGTTATGGGGAAGGGGCACAAAAGGCTTTGTCCAAAATAAAATGAAGGGGCCGGGATTTCTATGCAAACTGCATACATGTACCCTCAGACATTCCCTCCCTTTGCATTGTAAGGGTATAAACTGACTATCCCAAAATTGTGTGTGTGAGTGTGAGCGTGTGTGTGAAAGAGAGAGAGAGACAGACAGACAGACCGAGACAGTGTGTACCCAGGGCTCACAAGGACCCCCATTTGGGGGTCTATGAAGTACTAAAATTCTAAAGGACCCTCTAAAAGAATGTGTAGGGGGTCCCAGGGATGCACTAGAAAAATTCTCTTTAGCATTCGCAATGCCACTGGGACCCTCTATCCAGCCTCTAGGACCCTCTATACTGCAAGTGAAGGAGTCCCTGGGACCCCTTGGTTTTCGGGACGATAGGGAGCCCTACTACCTTAGTGATCAATACAGTGGAATCTCCCTTATAAAACCTCCCATTATAAGACTCCCTCCCACATAAGAGCTACTTCTCTGAGACTTTGCCCTTCTTTGTAAACTTACAAGCTTATTAAATTTAAAATTACCTCCCTTATTAGTTATAAGACCCCTCCCTAATAAGACCTCATTTTGGATATTTTTTGAAGGTCTTATAAGGGAGGTTCCACAGTAGTACTAGATTCCACTGTACTGTGTGTGTCCCATAAGTTGTTTTTTCTTTGAAGTTGAATACAAGAACATTATTAACCCCTTCGCTGCCACCTACTACTTGCGCATACGCAGCCGGTTTGCTGCACAATTTTTTAACGCTACAATATCGCTACTTAGTGGCGACGTATATATATACGTAACTACGTAACCGTTGGTGGCAAGTACTGAAGCGCTATAGAGGACGTATAAACGTCGTCGGCAGCAAAGAGGTTAAAACAATACTATAATTTAATGATACAATATAATAGACTGAATTACACTTAAGTTTTGCTAACTCTCTCTCTCTCTATCTCTCGTCTCTGTTTTTAGTATTTTACTACATTTGACTCTTTGATTCAAATTCAAACATACAATGATACAAACATGTGCAAAGAAACAGGCACGCTGTATTAATCGATCATGATGCACAGTTTGAAAGAATACATGTATTTTTTGTAACAATATGTTACTTTTTGTACACTGTAACGTTATGAATATCATACTTTCATAGATCTATAGAACAGCGCAGCACTTTGACTAGCAGTGAGCTATAAAGCAGCTTGACTAGTCCTCCTACTGGAAACCCTTACCGGCATGCCAATAATTATTAAATGTCAAATGTCTACAACAATTTACATTTCTGTGATCAATGCCATGTTAAGTTCCCCACCCTCGTTTCTGTGCTTGTAGTAATTTTGTTCATGAATGCATGACGTCAACACATATATAATTTATCAGGTTCAATCTTTTAAACATGTTTGTTGAAAAGTGAAAGCCCACAGGATTGGATATTGAGGCTGAAGGCAACCTTTCACTCATGTTGTATGCTAGTACAGTGGAACCTCCCTTATAAGACCTCCCATTATAAGACTCACTCCCATATAATCTTGACCAACTTTTCTGAGACATTGCCCTTCTTTGTAAGTATTAAAATTACCTCCCGTATAAGACCCCTCCCTTATAAGACCTCATCTTGGAGGATTTTTGAAGGTCATAAGGGTGGTTCCACTGTAGTAGCTGTACCTCTTAATTGTTTACAGAAGTATGCAATTATATGCTAATCTCTGTGTGTGTGTGTGCGTGTGCGTGTGCGTGTGCGTGCGTGCGTGTGTGTGCGTGTGCGTGCATGAGTGTGTGTGTGAACAGACGTTAATGTGAAGAATACACCCGTAGCATCATCTTGTACAGTTTGTACATTAGTCCTACAAGTACAAGATGTGTGTGAATATTCTTCAATTTAACGTCTATATTCACTATAAATGATTTTTTTGATGAGGTGTGCGACTGTGTGTGTGTGTGTGTGTGTGTGTGTGTGTGTGTGTGTGTGTGTGTGAGTACAAAAAAACATGTTTTTTGTGTATATATATATGTGTGTGTGTGTGTGTGTGTGTGTGTGTGTGTGTGTGTGTGTGTGTGTATGTGTGTGTGTGCATGTGTGTGCGCGCATGTGTGTGTGCATGTGCGTAGCAGCAGGAAGCAAAAGCGCAAATGATTTGGGATGGGAGTCAATTGGAGGATTGGTTTCATATTACAAAATCTGGTATCAAAAAGTCACTGTGCCCTTGCCATCACATGTGAGGGATTAATTAGGTAAAATGGAATGGCATGTTCATCATGTTAGCCTGTTGTGCCTGAGAATTAGAATGTCATTTTTACACAGTTAGTTTAGTACAGTGTACAAGTTGATTGTACAACGTAAATTTTTAAGTTTAGTGGTAATGAACTTTATGATGGAAACATTTCTGTCTGTCCATCTGTCACCTCAGTGTCTGTGACTGTCTGTCTGTCTGTCTGTCTGTCTGTCTGTCTGTCTGTCTGTCTGTCTGTCTGTCTGTCTGTCTGTCTGTCTGTCTGTCTGTCTGTCTGTCTGTCTGTCTGTCTGTCTGTCTCTCTCTCTCTCTCTCTCTCTCTCTCTCTCTCTCTCTCTCTCTCTCTCTCTCTCTCTCTCTCTCTCTCTCTCTCTCTCTCTCTCTCTCTCTCTCTCAGCATAATAAATAAAATATCAAGAAGCATACATCTAGACATCTGATCTTTTCCTTCTTATTTTGTAAATGTTCCTTTCTAACTAGTGAGAGAACCTTCACTTCTTACTTTGATAGTTCTAAACAGGTTAATCCATGAGTTTTCTTACATTCTGTCAAGACTGTTATTGACGCGACTAAGAAAACTCAAAGGATAAAGCAGAAGCTCTCCACCGGCAGTTTCAGTCGGTGTTCGTGACGGGAGAGCCTACAGTACTACACTGAAGAAGAGCTTCAGGAGAAACTCAGCATGAAGGAAAAGGTCTACCCACAGTTAGACACCATCAACATCACTGAGGAGGTTGTCAGACGATTACTTAAAACCCTGTACCCTCACAAAGCCAGTGAACCTGATGGCATAACAACTGAGTACTGAAATTAGTGAAAAAGCTTGCTGATGAAGTAGCCCCCGCACTGACCACCATCTTCCAATCGTCCCTCACCACTGGACAAATCCCAGCTGTCTGGAAGGATGCTTTCGTCACTCCTGTTTTTAAGAAAGGAGAGCAGTATGATCCGGCCAACTACAGACCCGTGTCCCTCACCTGCGTCTCGTGCAAGCTGCTGGAACATATCATAGTCAGCTCTACAATGGAGCATCTAGAGCGACACTCCATTCTATGAAATTCCACCCAGCAATGTTCTGTCTGTGTCCAGGAGCAGAACACCACTGGCTCATGAATAGCTACCACCTGCATGGTCACACCCTGGACACAGTGTCATCCATCAAGTACCTGGGGATCAACATCTAAAAGGACATTAGCTGGGACTCTCATGCCAAAGAGATAACTGCCAAGGCAAACAAAATGCTCAGGTTCTTTAGGTTGCGATGTAAGAACTTCTTACATCACAACCTAAAGCCTTAAAAGGTCACGAATCTCAACAGAACTTAGGGAATGAGCATACCATGTACCTGGCGTTGGTCAGACCCCTGCTTGAATATATTATATATGCCTGTTCCGTTTGGGACCCATACAGTTTTTACACAGAGGCTTGAGGATAAAATTGAAGCAGTTCAGAGAAGGGCGACTCGCTTCGTACTCAACCGCTACTGCAACACCTCAAGTGTGAGCAACATGCTGGCCCGTTTGGGTTGGCCTACACTGGAACAACGAAGGAAGGCTGACAAAAAAAATACAATGAACAACGAAGGAAGGCACTGGCTGACAATGCTGCATAAAATCCAGCACGACCTAGCCCAAGTCAGCAACAGCAGAATCAAACCAGCAATAAGCCGACAAAGAAGGGGACACAACCAACAACTGAGTGTTATTCCATGCCGCATTGAATGTTACAGACGTGATCTCCTTCTTTCCCAGGACGAACAGGGACTGGAACAAACTGTCTGAGGTGACTATAAGTATAACAGCAACATCTCTCAACATGTTCCAGTTGAGTCAACTAATCTAAAGGGACTGGAACAAACTGTCTGAGGTGACTGTAACAGCAACATCTCTCAACATGTTCCAGTTGAGTCAACTAATCTAAAGGGACTGGAAGTGGAACAAACTGTCTGAGGTGACTGTAACAGCAACATCTCTCAACATGTTCCAGTTGAGTCAACTAATCTAAAGGGACTGGAACAAACTGTCTGAGGTGACTGTAACAGCAACATCTCTCAACATGTTCCAGTTGAGTCAACTAATCTAAAGGGACTGGAACAAACTGTCTGAGGTGACTATAAGTATAACAGCAACATCTCTCGACATGTTCCAGTTGAGTCAACTAATCTAAAGGGACTGGAACAAACTGTCTGAGGTGACTGTAACAGCAACATCTCTCGACATGTTCCAGTTGAGTCAACTAATCTAAAGGGACTGGAACAAACTGTCTGAGGTGACTGTAACAGCAACATCTCTCAACATGTTCCAGTTGAGTCAACTAATCTAAAGGGACTGGAACAAACTGTCTGAGGTGGCTATTATAACACTACATCTCTCAACATGTTCCAGTTGAGTCAACTAATCTAAAGGGACTGGAACAAACTGTCTGAGGTGACTGTAACAGCAACATCTCTCAACATGTTCCAGTTGAGTCAACTAATCTAAAGGGACTGGAACAAACTGTCTGAGGTGGCTATTATAACACTACATCTCTCAACATGTTCCAGTTGAGAGTCAACTAATCTAAAGGGACTGGAACAAACTGTCTGAGGTGACTGTAACAGCAACATCTCTCAACATGTTCCAGTTGAGTCAACTAATCTAAAGGGACTGGAACAAACTGTCTGAGGTGACTATAATAGCACTACATCTCTCAACATGTTCCAGTTGAGTCAACTAATCTAAAGGGACTGGAACAAACTGTCTGAGGTGACTGTAACAGCAACATCTCTCGACATGTTCCAGTTGAGTCAACTAATCTAAAGGGACTGGAACAAACTGTCCGAGGTGGCTATTATAACACTACATCTCTCAACATGTTCCAGTTGAGAGTCAACTAATCTAAAGGGACTGGAACAAACTGTCTGAGGTGACTATAACAGCAACATCTCTCGACATGTTCCAGTTGAGAGTCAACTAATCTAAAGGGACTGGAACAAACTGTCCGAGGTGGCTATTATAACACTACATCTCTCGACATGTTCCAGTTGAGTCAACTAATCTAAAGGGACTGGAACAAACTGTCTGAGGTGACTGTAACAGCAACATCTCTCAACATGTTCCAGTTGAGTCAACTAATCTAAAGGGACTGGAACAAACTGTCCGAGGTGGCTATTATAACACTACATCTCTCGACATGTTCCAGTTGAAAGTCAACTAATCTACCTAGGTTGGGTTTTTGGGGTGTGTTTTTTATTTATAAGAGATTCCGGTCTGACACGGCATCACGTTGGGGATCCACTGGGAGACCTGACTGGCTGGGTCACTAAATTGGCTTAGGGTGTTTTTGTTTATCTTGTCCGACCTGGAACCTTGAGTCTTGACCGGTGTAGTGCCAATGAATCAAAGTGTTGATTGTGGGCACGGTACTCATCTGGAAGAAGAACCAGTTGGGCCTGGCAAGACAGTGGCAAACTGGCAAAGCCAGCACAGCTCTCAATCCCTATCACACTTGACTCAGGCTCCTGATCAATAC
>CM065698.1:41313094-41338094 GCA_017654935.2 Phymorhynchus buccinoides | reverse complement strand
ACGGTGAGCTGATCAGGAGGAGTTATGGACCTTAGCCTTTGACACTATTCGGTGCATGGGGAAGCTAGACATAAGTCGCTCAGAATGTTTTTTGAACAAAAGCCAGAAGTAGCCAACAACCCCCAAATTACAAAGAGAGAGAAAATGGAGTTTTACGTCCTCTTGGTCTGAATCAGACACATATGGGACATTTGTAAATACAAATATGGTTGGAACAATACTGGAGGCAATGCCCGGAGGCAGTACGAAACCAGTAAAGTCCCGATTTTTTAAATTATTAATACAGATAGCTGTAGCGGTGACCACGCCTCGGTTAAACCTCATCGGCTATGGCACCGCCACAAGTAGTGCTGCTGCTATCTTTCTTCCAGCCAACTTTTGACGCCAGCAATGCACCATACTCTTGCTCCTAAGAACGTCAATGACACAAACAATAGGCTGTTGATATCTTGAGATTTCCTCCAGCCAAAATTACCAATTGTCTATTTAGGGCTTATCTTTGTCTATTTGTTGTGTATTCTACCATATTACACAACATGAAAGACAATCAGTTTTCAACGATTTCTTTATTTGATCTTCTTTTTTGTGTTTTTAAAAAACAATAAAGGCAATAGAAACAAAGAGGCAAACTTCTGTCTTGTGTGTCCGATTTCTGCAAATGATCCATCTCGAATGTCAAATTTTAAATGGCTATAAAATAAAAGTTAGACAAGACAACTCAATTTTGTTTTCTGCAGCATTGATTAGGAATCTTTGGTCCATCTTGTAAAACCAAAAGTCGGGACTTTACTGATTTTGTACTGCCTCCGGGCATTGCCTCTAGTATTGTTCCAACCATATTTGTATTTACAAATGTCCCATATGTGTCTGATTCAGACCAAGAGGACGTAAAACTCCATTTTCTCTCTCTAAAACCAAAAGTCCATTATTTTTGTTTTCCCCACGCACTGTCATTTAAATAAACTTGTGACAGGGCGGCGTTCATTCTGAATTTTGTTCGTTGTTGTTGCAATATGTCTCTCAGGCAGTGGGTGAATGCCGCGTCCCTCCATATGGGGAGCTGAACGACCCCGCCATCCATGAGTCTCTCCCAGTGAGGATACCGGGGAGTCTTTCAGTACGAATAGTTCCCCTACCTTCTGGAAGTTCTGTGCTAACAACTTCTTCTAACCTGCCACTCTGTTTGACTCAACATTCTCCTTTTCTTACTACTATTAGGCCCTATGTGCTGTTTCTGACCTAATGGCCCATTCTCCCGAATTAGAAACAAACAAAAATCTCCTAATTTGGTTTTTTTTGCTTTGAGCTCCATCGAAACTGGGATGCATCGGCTGAATGCAGCTGGGAGACCAGTGAAAAACTGAAAACCGGACACGTACGTTTCTCACCCATTATGGCATATGGCCTTTGTCGGAACGCAGAAAAAGAAAATCAAACCTAGGGAGCCAAGCCAAGCAGAGTTATCTCTCGTACCACCACCAGAAGAGCTGAAATCGACTTTTGATGGTGCAGACCTTCTTTGTTGTCTTAGTTTACTAACCCACTTCTCGGTTCATAGGGTATAAAGTCCCTTGCTTGCTTGAAGGATTGGGTCGGTTTCCTGTAGGTCCATCTATGTTTAAGGTCGAAGGTTTTGTTTGGGAACATTTCCATTGACGGTCTTTTGGGTTTGTTTACAAAGACGCAGTACCACAGTTTACCATTCACCCCCTTTGCTAAGATTAGCCCTAATGTTTACAACGATTCTCTTCTCCTCTCTAGCGCTGGTTCGATTTTGAGTGACCGCACTCTGAGTTCACGTAGGCCTATTTTAACCCTTTCACCGCCAGTCATTTTTCAGCCAAACAAATACCATTAAACTTACCTGGGTAGAGAACAAAAAAATGTATTTGCAATATTGTGAATTCCTCTGTGACAAATATAACATTAGTCCTATCCTTACCTCCCAAAATCACGAAAATAGGCTCTACGGATAACAGGCCCTGAGTTGGTGCCTTTTAATAACATATTGGTGTTAAACCATTGTGGTGCATAAATGCGACACTGGCGGCGAAAGGGTTAACTCATTCTAGCGCTTGTTTTTGACGTTCTTGGTGGTCCGTTGCATCTCCACCGACAAGAGGGAAGCAACCTTTTTTTTTTCTCGAGTGCGCATTCATCGCTTTAACGACATAAACAGCAACACAGGGTCTTGAAATCAGACAGACACGTGGCAGGGTACTTGATAGTGAGTTTCTTTGCATTTGGTGGGAGTGTAGATTGAGTGATGTCTTGGGCGTCTAAAAACAGATAAGCACATGTCAGGGTGCTTGGTAGTGAGTGTCTTTGCATTTGGTGGGAGTGTAGAGTGATGTCTTGGGGGTCTAAAAACAGATAAGCACATGTCAGGGTGCTTGGTAGTGAGTGTTTTTTTCATTTGGTGGGAGTGTAGAGTGATGTCTTGGGGGTCTAAAAACAGATAAGCACATGTCAGGGTGCTTGGTAGTGAGTGTCTTTGCATTTGGTGGGAGTGTAGATTGAGTGATGTCTCGGGGGTCTAAAAACAGACAAGCACATGTCAGGGTGCTTGGTAGTGAGTGTCTTTGCATTTGGTGGGAGTGTAGATTGAGTGATGTCTCGGGGGTCTAAAAACAGATAAGCACATGGCAGGGTGCTTGGTAGTGAGTGTCTTTGCATTTGGTGGGAGCGTAGATTGAGTGATGTCTTGGGCGTCTAAAAACAGATAAGCACATGTCAGGGTGCTTGGTAGTGAGTGTTTTTGCATTTGGCGGGAGTGTATAGTGATGTCTTGGGCGTCTAAAAACAGATAAGCACATGTCAGGGTGCTTGGTAGTGAGTGTCCTTGCATTTGGTGGGAGTGTATAGTGATGTCTTGGGCGGAGGAAGAGGGACGGGTGGTATTCTAAATGTGAGTTGTGAGGTTAAAAAGGAGACGGGATGAAGAAGGAGGAGGGCGGGGTGTAATAGCGTGACACTTTTGAAGCATCAGAATGACAAAGTGTAGACTATATTTGGGAGGTAAAACGAATTTTATAGCAATTCACTCAGCAGCATCAGAATGACAAAGTGTAGACTATATTTGGGAGGTAAAACGAATTTTATAGCAATTCACTCAGCAGCATCTGAATGACAAAGTGTAGACTATGTTTGGGAGGTAAACCGAATGTTATAGCAATTCACTCAGCAGCATCTGAATGACAAAGTGTAGACTATGTTTGGGAGGTAAACCGAATGTTATAGCAATTCACTCAGCAAAAATATAGGCTCACCTCGGAGCTTTCGAGGGCCTATAGCGTAAGACGGGGTAAAAAGCCCATGGGCGGGTAAGAAGCGTACACATGCGGGCTCGTGATTCCGACGATCTCCCACATATAGTAGGGTAAGACGGGGTAAAAAGCCCATGGGCGGGTAAGAAGCCCATGCCAATTATCTCATAACATCAAGCAAATTTCAGTCAAATGTTGCCCGTGGGACGAGTGTTAATGTTTAGCGTTCGTCTCACGGGCAAAATTTGACTGAAGTTTGCATCATTTCATGAGATAATTGGCATGGGCTTCTTACTCGCCCATGGGCTTTTTACCCCGTCTTACCTACTATATTTGGGAGATCGTCAGAATCACGAACCCGCATGTGTACGCTTACCATCACCAGCAATGCTCGAGGAAGAGCATAAAGTGAACGATAATTCAGTTGTGTGACACATGACTGTAGCTTAGATAATATGTAAAACAGAGAAGGCCTTATGTTTTTGGGGGTTTTCCCAAGACTTGACTTTTTTCTGTAACACATAAAGCGCTTAATTTAGTTGTAATCCACTTTTTTGGTACTGGCATCATATAGTTTATGTTAACATACCCACGTCGCTTCATATATTTCCTTTTGTATTTGGGGTTAATTTCAATTTTTTCCCCGTCTGATATATTTATTTGTTTGTATATGTATATATGTATTATGTATATAGCCTATGTATGTGTGTATGTGTGTATGTATGTATGTATGTATGTATGTATGTATGTATGTATGTATGTATGTATGTATGTATGTATGTATGTATGTATGTATGTATGTATGTATGTATGTATGTGCATGTATGTATGTGTTATATATAAATTTGTCTTTTTTCTTTGCTTATGTATATTTAAATGAAAAACCGAATACAAATGTTTAATACAAAAAAGACTGTAGCTTAGAATGCGACAGCCACATACGCAATCATATCAGCCTTTCCAAGCAAATAATGAAAACAAATGTTACATTCACTTTATTGACAAAACAACAAATAATTATATAAAATAGCAGTGGGAAAAAAATCACTCATTTTCTCACAAAGTCAAGGTTGAAAAAAAAGACATATTCAAATGTATGAAGTCGAGACATAACGGACCCTAATGTGTTCTTTCTTGTACCGTTTCTTCATTTCTTTTACTCATAAAACAAAATCCACAACAACAACAAACGTTTAACCAACCTCACAAAGGTACCTTTTCCAATGGTTCAAAGAAAAGGAGATGTGAACTTGCAAAAAATAATTATACCAAAGATGCTTATACTTATAAAACTTCCTTCTAGTGTTGACTTTTACAAGACCTCGACGTTTGATATAGAAAACAAATCCAACTATACATGTATTTCAGAAGTTCAAAATAGGCCAATGACATTTTTGAAAATCAGGCCCAATTGTTCTCTTCAAATATTTGGGGACAAAATTTTAATACGCGAATTCTATGTACCAGACAATACTGTACGCTCGTATATTTCATCATTAAAACTTAACATAACATCCATTTTAAATCATCTCTCTCTCTCTCTCTCTCTCTCTCTCTCTCTCTCTCTCTCTCTCTCTCTCTCTCTCTCTCTCTCTCTCTCTCTCTCTCTCTCTCTCTCTCTCTCTCTCTCTCTCTCTCTCTCTCTCTCTCTCTCTCTCTCTCTCTCTCTCTCTCTCTCTCTCTCTCTCTCTCGTTTGCGCGTGTACGTACACAATTTTCATAATTTCCACATTTCCACCTTTTGTTTTTACACGGGCAACATTATTAGGCTAAATTGGACATCAGAATTATGAAATATATGATTAAAAATCAACAACAGCAACAAAGAACAACAAAACCACAAGCGCACACAAAACAAACATGTCATGACAAACGTATACTCCTTCGCAGACTTACGTCGGGCGAAGGACAAGAAATGCTTTCGCGAAAGCACTGACACAAGAAACTAAACCATATCAACTTTTCTTGAAGCACTCTGGTGCCCATTTATAGAAAGTCCACCCACGATCCCATACAAATACATCAGAGACTTCCAAACAGCTATGGAAACAAAACTATTATAAGCCCTATCAAAAACAAAAACACAAAACAAAACAAGAGCAACGACATCAATTTTTAAAACAAATCATCCCCCTCCTCCTCCTCCTCCTCCTCCAGTCCCCCCCCCCCCTTTTCTTCCTCCTCTGCTCCTGCCTCCTCCTCTTTATTCCACCTCGAACGACAGTTCCAATAAAGATGCTTAAACACCCACACCGTTGCATGTAGCCTATGTGCTAGTCTGGGACTCGTTTAATTCCGTCACTTTATAACCTCAAGACAGCGCAGAAGGCAGTTGTTATTCTAGAAACTGGGCCTGTATTAACATTGAGATAGCATGAGACTCATCATCATCATCATCATCATCATCATCAGATCTTGGAAGTCCTTCTAAAGTGGGCCTAGTAGGATTTAACAGGACTTTTAGAAGGACTTCTAAGATAACACGATGATAATTCTCACCACCGTCTCATCGTGAATACAAGGAAGCCCTGGACTTGAATTTGTTCGTAATGGTTGGTGACCTTCACACTCCGTAAGGCCTATTTAGAACAAAGGGGCAAAATGTCATATCAACAGAACTGCTTTGATGAATAAAAGGGGGGCGTGCAGCTTCACAAAACTTCACTGAACGAAAGAGCATTCTATCCGGATGTAGCGTGAAGGAGCAGGGGCTTCAACTTGACATTTGCCGCACAAAAAAGGGGTTCAGAAATGCCTTGCCCAGGGTACCCCCCCCCCCCCCCCGTACCCCCCCCCCCCCCCAACCGGGGTAGTCCGAACAAGCGAGGAGTCTACAGATGCTCCAGCCCATTGTGTGCCCACTGGCGGCCCCCTGGCGTTCTGGCGTGGCTGGTTCTGGGCCGCGTGTTGGCCACCTCCTCTGCGAACCGCGTCTCCAGCTCGTCAACCACGCCTTTTGTCTGTGTAGGGGAAAAAGAAAAAAATGGATGGATGGATGGATAGAAGGATGGATAGATAGATGGATGGATGGATGGATGGATAGATAGATGGATGGATGGATGGATAGAAGGATGGATGGATAGATAGATGGATGGATGAATGGATGGATGGATAGATAAACGAATGGATGAATGGATGATGAATGAATGAAGGGATAGATGAACGAATGGATGGAAAGATGATGAATGGATGGATGGATGGATTGATGAACGAATGGATGGATGGATGGATGATGAATGAATGAAGGGATAGATGAACGAATGGATGGATGGATGGAAGGATGATGAATGGATGGGTGGGTGGACAGATGAACGAATGGATGGATGGATGATGAATGAATGAATTAATAGATGAATGAATGGATGGATGGATGGACGGACGGACGGACGATGAATGAATGAATGAATGGACGGATGGATAGATGAACGGATGAATTAATGGATGGATGATGGATGGATGGATGGACGATGGATGAATGAATGGATGGATGGACTATGAATGAATGAATGGATGGACGGATAGATGAACGGATGAATGGATGGATGGATGGATGGATGAATGAATGGATGGATGATGGATGGATGAATGAGTCAATAAGTGAATTGAAAAACAAATTATTAATTCACACATGCTTGCCTAATTTAGGCCTATCTACAGCACTACAATGTCATGAATGAAGGGACGGGTTATCTAACTCAAATGAACAAGGGAATGAATAAATGAACAACTAACTACCAACTAAATGAACAGACGAATGAATGAATGAATTAATGAATGAATGAAACTCCGGTAGGGCCTAATTGATCGAGAATCCCAAATGAACCCACAAAATTAAAAGGAAAACTCTCTTAAGCAGCCACACGTCCACTAAAATCGCACGACTGTACGATACGATTCGATCACGTGCTCTCCAGGAACAAATGTGATTCGCGCTTCGAGATCACGTGATCGAATCGCATCGTACAGTCGTGCGATTTTAGCTGACGTGTGGCTGACCCTTTAGTTCGTTCCCAAGACCCTTTAGTGATACCCAACATCTCCGTGCAGAGTTTAAATAATATTTTCTTAACAGTTCAGGCACAGTCTTATTATTGCTTTGGTTAAGCTGTTTACAAGACAGATTGACAAATTAAAACAGACCAAGGCAAAATTATAACCTCTTTGCCGGGGTTAACCGTGTGATTCGCTTTACCGAAGAATCACAGAATAGCTATCTGCTTAATTTGTGGTCCACAGTAGAAGCTGCGTAACTAGGGCACACAACTGTAGATCGATGTTTCCATTTTAAGTTTACACAGAGTTTCTTCCCTTTAAACCTTTCTGTGCGTGTTTGTGAAGCTTTTTTTTCTCCGCCCGCTCGCTCCCCAGTAAGCCTACTCTCTCTTTCACACAGTTTTATTATTTTAGTTTTAGTTCGCTTTAATTTTGTATGTTCTACTTGTTTGTTTGTGCTAACGGCAAGTATGAAAAATGGCTACTCTATATGAATACTTTTACCGTTGTAAAATAAAGGTTCATTATCATTATCATTATCATTATCATTATCATTATCACCGTCTCTCGATTATACAGTCCGACATCTGTTTTAATAAACATCCGTGTCACTAAAAAGGCAGATAATCCGTATCTGTTATCCAAAGGACTTTTGTTCTCAATGTTGGGAGATGAGAACAGGTCTAGGGGAAGACGGGGTAAAAAGCGCATGGGCGGGTAAGAAGCCCACCCCAATTATCTCATGAAATGAAGCAAATTTCAGTCTCATTTTGCCCATGAGACGAGCGTTAATGTGTAGCATTCGTCTCATGGGCAAATTTGACTGAAATTTTCTTTATTTCATGAAATAATTGGGGTGGGCTTCTTACCCGCCCATGCGCTTTTTACCCCGTCTTCCCCTACTGTTGTGCGTAATATCATTGAATCTGCAGTATTACATATAGGCCTACAGTATCTTTTCTATTCGCACGAAAATGTGACCCACTAACATTATTCGTAACTTAACAATGTGGCGGTGCCATGGCCGATGGGGTTTGACCGAGGCGTGGTTGCCGCTGCACCTGTCTGTATTGTTGAAAACTAGGGACTTTACTGGTGTTGCACTGCCTCCGGGCATTGCAGCCAGTGTTGTTCCCACCATCTTTGTATTTACAAGTATCCCATGTGTGTCTATGACCGAGAGGACGTAAAACATCATTTTCATCGACAATGTGACCCCCCAATAAAAAAAATAGCTGAAAAATGGCTGGCGTTGAAAGGGTTAAACAGATCTGTCTTCACAGCATGGCACCACGAATTCTAAAGGAAGTGTCTTTCCCTGGCGCCGAGACAGACGACTCACCCAAACGTAGAAGGCGGCGGCGCCCGCGGAGACCTTGCGGACCTGCTCCAGGGAGATGTCTCTCAGCAGCTGGCGAGCCCCCAGGGCCACGTCCAGGGCCACTTGGTCCATGTCCAGCTCCTCACACAGCCTCTTCAGGGACTGCCGGCCCGTGCGACCTATGATGGCCTGAACTTGGGACCAGTCCTGAAAGGCGAACGGAATTAAGAGGCGTACATGCATTATGAGTGAGTTCAGTACCTAAAAGTGTGCCATCAGTTTTTCACAGTTTTTTCTGGTTCTGGTTGTATATGTACACCGAAGGAGCCTATTAAAAGACTATCAACCGTTTTTATGCATGCACGTTTTCAGAATGCTTCTTCGAGGAACACAAGGCAATGCAATGCAATACGATACAATGCAATGCAATACAATGCAATACGATACGATACGATACGATACGATACGATACGATACGATACGATACGATACGATACGATACGATACGATACGATACGATACAACACGACACGACACGATACGACACAACACGACACGATTCGATATGATACCATACGACATGACACGACACGACACGACATGACACGTATCGACGATACGATACGATCCGATACAATACGATACGATACGATACGATACAATGCAATACAATACAATACAGCACAATGCAATACAATACAATACAGCACAATATAATACAATACAAGACAATACAATACAATACAATGCAATACAATACAATACAATACAGCACAATGCAATACAATACAATACAATACAATACAGCACAATACAATATAATACAAGGCAATACAACACAACACAATACAACAAAATACAACACAACACAATACAACACAACACAATACAATACAACACAATTCAATCCAATCCAATACAACATAATACAATCCAGTACCTTGGTGTCATCATCAAAGTGACCCAGCAGCAGCAATGTGGCGGACATGACATTGTGGACAATAGCCGGTGCGGTGTGTGTGTGTGTGTGTGTGTGTGTGTGGGTGTGGGGGGGGGGGGGTAGTGCCTGATCTCAATCCGATCCCAATCCAATACCAATCAATACAATGCAATACCTTGGTGTCATCGTCAAAGTAACCCAGCAGCAGCAATGTGGCGGACATCACCTTGTGGACGATGGTCGGGGTGTGGGGTGGGTGGGGTGTGGAGTGAGGTAGTGTCCGATCTCAATCCGATCCAATCCAATACAAAGCAATACAACCCAGTACCTTGGTGTCATCGTCAAAGTGGCCCAGCAGCAACAGTGTGGCGGACATGACATTGTGGACAATGGTCGGGGTGGGGTGGGGGGGGGGGGGGGAGTAGTGTCTGATCTCAATCCGATCCAATCCAATCCTGTCCAATACACCATAATGCAACCCAATACCTTGATGTCCTCGTCAAAGTGACCCATCAGTAACAACGTGGCGGACATCACATTGTAGACAATGGTCTGGGGTGGGGGTGGTGTGGGGGTTGGGGTAGTGTCTGATCTCAAACCGATCCATTCCAATACAAAACAATCCAACCCAATACAATTAAATACCACAGAATACAACCCAATACCTTGGTGTCATCGTCGAAGTGACCCAGCAGCAGCAACGTGGCGGACATCACGTTGTGGACAATAGTCGGGGGGTGCGAGTAGTGTCTGATCTCCGTGATGGTCTGTTGGTCCAGGTTCCGCACGTCGTGCATCAGCTTCTCCAACAGCTGTAGCCGTTCCTGGTTGTAGGAGAAAACACAGGGGGGAAAATGGGTAAAAATGCAGATCAACAACCCCACCCGGTACCCACCCCTGTCACAATCCTGGTTCATTGCGTCCTTTCCGTCTTGCCTTTATCTTCTACTGTTATTACTGAATGCATGTTTTGAATTGTGTAAGTGGGTGGACATTAACGTGAACACAGGGTGGGAATGGGTAAAGATGCAGATCAACAACACCCACCCCACCCTGCCACAGTCCTGGTTTATTGCGTTCTTTCCGTCTTGCCTTTATCTTCTACTGTTATTATTGAATGCATGTTTTTAATAGTGTAAGTGGATGAAAATAACGTTGAATATAGAAAACGATAGAGTGCTCAATCTGCAGTAGGCTAAGAAAGGCAAGACTCAAATAATCGAAGAATGAAATAGTGAGGCCAAGAGAGGAGATAACGAAATTGAACAAAGGGTGAATACTCTCTTTTCTAATTAACTCCCCTCCATCAAAGTTGATTACTGAAATAATTTTTTTTTTTAAACCCGGAAGGAACCGAGAACTGGAGGAGGGGTGTTCATCTGCATGTTTGCTGGAAAATGGTTACGACATAATTAGACACTGAAGGAGTCCATCCACACATCCAACAACAGTCGTACGGTTTTCCAGCTCAACTGTAACATTTGTGAGGCATGATTCCTTGGAAATACTACTGTGCAAACGAATCTGAAAAAAAACTCCTAGTTTCGTTCACTAGGCCTGTATTAAATATATGTTGTAGTCCCCCATACACTGGAAAAAGCCTACCTAAAAATAATTTAAAAAAATTAAAGGGGGGGGGGGGGGGGGGGGGGGGGGGGGGGAAAAAAAGGGAAAAAAAGGGGGGGGGGGGGAGAGAAAAGGAACATGGAAAAAAGGAGGAAAGGAAGGAAAAAAGAAAAGAAAGGGTTAAAAATGAAGGCGGAAGTGGTGTTGGGTTGCATGATGAGTGAGCAAGATAGTGGAGAGCGGATGAATGATTGGGTGTGAGAGTTACATATTTGTTAATGCAAATTTATGTTTCATACTTTTATCTAATATTTTTAATTTTACACGGTGGAAGACAAGTTTCCATGTGAGTTGTACAATGTTAATGGACAATAAAGAAACTTATGACTTATGACACGAATCTGACGAAATATCTGTATTTTTGTATCAGACATTGTATTAGCTTCGTGCATTTCGGTCTACTTGAGCATAGAGAGCGAAAGTAGTAGAATTATTTTTAGACGGAAGTATTTCACGTGAATCATGACTCACAGACATCGTCACAATCGCATCGCATTGGGATCGAATCGTATGTAGTGTAGCTTGCCCTTAGCTCACAAGACAAATGAGCAAAGATGTAGCTTTAGAAACCCCTCCCCCCCCCCCCCCCCCCCCGTAAAATTTCCGCATTGAAAATGTTCTCTCTGAGACGCAACATTGTGACCATTTTCGGGAAAGGGATAGGGTTACGATCAGCCTGGTGTTTCTTTTTCCCATTAAAACTGAAGGAACCAGACTTTGAGATCGACAGTCGTAAACTTGAGAGGGGGTTTCTACTTCTTCTGCTTCTTCTTCGTTCGCTCAGACAGTTTCCTGTCATATGAGCGTAAATGCGTCATGCTGCCGTTATGCGCCTAACTAAGAAATAGTTAGGCCCAGCATGTCCGACTTCGGCTGAGGAAATCTTTGTAATAATTTATAGAAAGAAAGGGCAGGAGAATGGACCGGTGACATAGAAAGATGACAGTAAGCAAAGGGAAAAGGCAGAGTCAAAGAGAATGACAGAATTAGAGGAAGTTACAAGCACAGAACTTCCAGTATTTGTACAAAAGACCCCCGGTATCCCCACGGGGGGTAGAGGGGGTTTCTAAAGTGCAACTTTGCCCATAAATGCTCACACGACATTGCGTTCACAACCTGAATGAAAAATAAACTGCACATTTCTACAACGAATATTTTTCATAATTTGAAAATCTTTTTTCTTCAAACTTTAAAAAAAATATATATTTCGGATTATGGTTGACCTAGATATAAAGCATAAGTTTCATCGTTTTCCTACATCTGGACATTTTGGGGATCAAGTTAATGTTCGACGAGGGTGATGATGTGTCTGGGTTCTTTTCTGGACCTGGTGTGTATGTTGAAGGCTTGTAGTGATTTGTGTGATGCGTATGGCTTTCCATTTGAAATTCTCAGTACTCACACAAAAATTGACGCATGTACAGATAAAAACACAGTAGTCTAATAAAACATGACTAAGAATATTTTATAAATGTATAAAAAAAAACATGAGATGTAAGCATACATTATTTATGTCCCATATGTGCCTTCCCAGGTCGAGAGGACGTTAAATCCAAATTTACGATAAGCATACATTATTAGGTCACCACTAAGTAATCTACTAAGTGTCGCATGCTTGACTCCTATCGTGACGTGAAAAAAGAAATCTGTTGACAACACATGAAATAAAGGGGAAATAGGGTTTTACGCCCTCTTCGGCCTTTCGGCCATGTGGGACATTTGTAAATATAAAGATGGTGGGAACAATAAGTATACTGGAGGCAATAAGTATACCCGGAGGCAGTGCTTATCCAGTAAAGTCCCGATCTTTTTTTAAAATACAGATATGTGCAGCAGTAACCACGCCTCGGATAAACCTCATCGGCTATGGCACTGCCACAATCAATGATATTTTGAAACATGAAATAAAGAGAACACAATGAGGCTTTATATCGAAAATTATCTGCCCCTGTCTCGTGCCCTGAGATGCCAACGCCACCTACTTAAGGTTATCGCCCTTGCCTGTCAGGAACTGGTAGTATATAGCCATAGAAAATTATCTGCTCCTGCTTCGTCACCAGAGGGCATGGACACTTCGGGCCTAAAATTATCGCCCTTTCGTGTCGGCAAGAAGTAGTACAGTGGAACATCCCTTATAAGACCTCCCATTATAAGACCTCCCACATAAGACCTACTTCTCTGAGACATTGTCCTTCTTTGTAAGTATCAAAATTACCTCCCTTATTTTCTTCTTCTTCTTCGATCACTCAGACAGTTTCCTGTCAATTATGAGTGCAGATGCGTCATCCTGCCGTTATGCGCCTAACTAAGAAATAGTTAGGCCCAGCAAGTCCGACTTCGGCTGGAGGAAATGTTTTTGAAAGTATTTCGTCAAAAAAAGGCAGGAGAATGGACCGGGTAAGGCAGAAAGATAGTAGATGACAGTAAGCAAAGGGAAAAGGCAGAGTCAAAGAGAGTGACAGATTAGAGGAAGTTACAAGCACAGAACTTCCAGAAGGTGGGGGAACTCTTTATGCAAAAGACCCCGGGTATACCCACGGGGGAACCTCCCTTATAAGACCCCTCCCTTATAAGACCTCTTTTTGGATGATTTTTGAAGGTCTTATAAGGGAGGTTCCACTGTATAAAGCCTCATTTCCATGAATCAAAGTTCCTCCCATTTCAAAGCCTTACCTGCACCTGTCTGGCATGTCTCATTTCCGCGGGCATTCTCTTGTCGTGTCCTCGTTCTTTGCAGAGAGAGATCAGGTGGTTCAGCTTCTTCAGGTCGTGCTCCCTCTCCGCGCTGATCAGGTCTGCGGACAAACAGGCAGAGAGGCATCACTGTTTAAGTCTCAGCCACTTTGGCAGCAAAACAGACCCCCAGCAACAAGGCAACAACAACTCCCAGAATGAAAGTTCATGTTTAACGTCCTCCCGGTCACAAGGATACATATGGGACATTACTTATTCGTAACGTTACGAGGAGGAAAACAAAAGATTTAAAAAAAAAGAGTTCAGTTTTAACCCTTTCACTGCCAATGTCGCATTTTAGCACCACAGTGATTTAACACCTATGTTACTAAAAGGCATCAAATTGGGGTCTATTATCCAAAGACCCCATTGTCTTAGTTTTGGGAAGTAAGGATAGACCTTATCTTATATATGTCACAGAAGAACCCCCAATACAGCAGATGGATTTTGTTCTCTACCCAGGTAAACTTAATGGACATTTTTAGCTGAAATATGGCTGGCGGTGAAAGGGTTAATTTTGAGTGAAAGATCAATTTATATGCTTAGTTAGTGCCATGGCCTGACTTACAGGTCTATAAAACTAGCTAGCTAGCTACAATATGTATAAAAGTTATGTTAAAATTTATTGAGCGTTTTTTGCTCCCTGAGCATGGTAAGGATTAAAATTTTCAGGATCCCCATTTTAAAAGTAAAGTCAAAAAGTTAAAAATCATTTTTAAGGTCTACTGTGATGAAACACACTGTGAACACATTTTTTTAAAGATTAATCTTTATTTCCGAATTTCAACGAAATGTTTTAAAAGAACTGTACACTTTGAATTAACTTTGTTAAATGAGATATAGTTTAAGATATGATGAATTGATATCGCAATTCATAACTTTAAATTTTACTGGGATGTTAGGATTCCTACCCTATGAAAGTGTTAAAAGTACAAACCCGTGGACTCCAGAGGCACTTACGAACATAATGTTGGCCGAGTCTCGGTAATATAAATTAAATAAATATGGAAATCGATTTTTTACAACAGGAAAGCTATCTTCCCAGGGGGTAGAGAGACCTAGTATATATAAAGATGGTGGGAACGATCCTGGAGGCAATGCCCGGAGGCAGTGCAACACCAGGAAAGTCCCACATTTTTAACACTACAGATGTAACTGTTCGGGAGTGTAGGTACGTAGAGAGTGTAGCGGCCCCTCAAAAAGGCCTTCAGGTGTTTTTTTCCAGGTCACAATAATATCTGTATTGTTAAAAATTTGGGACTTTCCTGGTGTTGCACTGCACTGCCTCCGGGCATTGCCTCCAGGATCGTTCCCACCATCTTTATAATCTACTAATGTCCCATATGTGTCTGTTCCAGACCGGAGGACTTTAAACATATTTTTTTCCAGCCGCATATTATTGAATGAAAAATGGTGTTTTACGTCCTCTCGGTCTGGAACAGACACATATGGGACATTTGTAGATACAAAGATGGTGGGAACAATACTGGAGGCAATGCCCGGAGGCAGTGAAACACCAGTAAAGTCCCGATTTGTTTAACAATACAGATAGATGTAGCAGTAACCACGCCTCGGTTAAACCACATCGGTTATAGTACCGCCACAAGTATATATACAAAGTAAGGGCCGCAATATTATGACCTGTCTTCATGGTGAGGATGGTCAGCTCGTGATCCACGCGCGCCTTCTCGGTGAGGGCTCTCTCTGTGCCCAGCTGTCGCAGCTCCTCTGCCGCAGTCCTCAGCTCCTCCTCATCTTCAGCCTCGATGGCCACGTCCACACGACGGCGGACCTCGTCCTCCTTGGAGTCTGACAAAAAGAAAATACCCAGGGCCGGATCAAGTGAGTCGTAATGGGGGAGGGGTAGGGGGGGGGGTGGGGTTCTGCCAGGGTATCAGGGAGCTTCGTAGGTCCCGGGTTAAGGAGCATTGTCGTTTTGGGGGCCCAGGGTGCTTTTCGCCCCCGGAACATTTTACAATTTAGTGATTAATAAGGCCAAAATCGAGTCATATTCTTACTTTCCGGAAACCAGGACCCCCCCCCACCCCCCTCCTTAGATCCGGCCCTGAAAAATGTCCCCCCCAAATGTCTTGTCTGTTTTGGCTTTGAGTTTGAGACATACTTATGCTCACAAGACGGCTGTTCACAAGACAGATGCTCACGAGACCGACACTTGCTCAACAAGATATCGTCAGTTTTAGTTTTATGTGCACGCCGAAAATATATTTTTCTTCATTTTATGTGAAGACATTAAAGATTCGTGAATGATATGACCACAATCATAGTCAGGCTAATAATAGCATGATGGGGTTTTTTCCCTCAGTTTTTTACGTTTTAAGAAAAATGAACACACGTACAAACGCGCGCGCGGACACACACACACACGCACGCACGCATCGCATGCACGTACTCACACACGCATGCTCGTACGCACGCATGGACGCACGCGGACACATACACAAACACCCACCCACACGCACGCTCGCACGCACACACGCACACGCACGCACGCACGCACGCACGCGCACACATAGACACACACGCACGCACAAACGCTCGCACACTTCGCATGCACGCACGCACGCACGCACGCACGCACACACACACACACGCACCCACACACATACGCATACACGCACGCACGCGCGCACACACACACACACACAAGAGGAGAAGGGGAGGACAAAACAAAAAAAATGGACAAAAAGAAGGAGAAGGAGCAGAGGGATGTAGAAAAAGAGAGATGAAGGATGAAATGGAAGAAGAAGAGAACACAAAAAGAAAGAAGACGCGGAGGTGGAGGAGGAAGAAGGAAACGAAGAAAAAGAAGAAGACGAAAAAGAACAAAGAAAGGCCTATTTTAACAAGCGCGAAATCGCCAAAGTTTGTGGCACGCGGTCTATTTTTACCACTCCAATCATGAGTCACCTCCCCTGGCTTTTCAATAATTTTAATCTGTAAACCAGAATGTTATCTCTGCACCCTTTCGTAACTTTTTATATATTTTGGAAAACATTTAAAACTATGTATCCTACTTATGCTCATCGAAAGAAGCACCGCATACTCGTCGTGTCTGTTGTAGTGTCTGTATTACGTATGTTTATTACTTTGTACGCTTTTAAAATACATCATTTTAAAGTGCGGCCTCAATTTGAAGTGTAGCCTCGATTTGAAGTGCGACAATTTTGTCAAAATGTGCGACAATTATGGACCGACCGACCGACCGACAGACAGACAGACAGACAGACAGACAGACCGACCGACCGACAAAGTGAGTTATAGGTTTGTGGCTTGAGCCACAAACAAAAATCCATTTTAACAACGATTGGTAATATTAAAGACAGACAGAAAGAAAGAAAGGAAGAGAGAGAGAGAAATACGAACTACGAATGTTTTATTGAGGGTAAAAAGGATAAGCTACAATAGCTTCTTCATACCTGGCCCTCTCACTCACACACTCACACCATGCATCAGGCAATGACAAATTGACATAAAAACAATCAAGTCAAGAAAATGAAACAAAAATTGGCACATGAAATAATTGACAGAGAATCAAATTGGAACATTAAACAGATATACAGAGAGACATAAATGTTTTACAAGAATCTTGGCATAAGTTGATATTTGCAGTAAAACTCATTAACATAACTGGTGGACAAGATTGTCCATTATGTACTTGTGATAAGATTTGCGAAAGGAAGATACGCTAGTTTTATTTTTGAAATTATCAGGGATGTCGTTCCACAGTTTACCACCTGAGTATGTAAGGGATGCTTTATATAGATCTGTTCTGGGGCGGGGCATTATTAATTTGGTTTTGCTTCGAATTGTATGGACTTTAAATTTAGTAATAAGATATTTTGGTACTAACTTATTTATGATCTTGTACATAAGGGTACCTTTGTTTAGTAGACATTTCAAATCAAATGGTAGAATGTTGAGTTCTTTATAGTCAATGGTTGAGAGAGAGAGAGAGAGAGAGAGAGAGAGAGAGAGAGAGAGAGAGAGAGAGAGAGAGAGAGAGAGAGAGAGAGAGAGAGAGAGAGAGAGAGAGAGAGAGAGAGAGAGAGAGAGAGAGAGAGAGAGAGAGAGAGTAGACTAAGGAAGTCATATCAAAAGACAACAGCAAAAAAGATGAAAAGAAGATCACAGGAAACAAATCAAGTTCATTTAGGCCTAAAGCTGAAGTCAAATAGGCCCTATGCAAAGTTGACAAAATTCCCCTGCCAATAAAATAATTATTAAGAAACGCAAGAATAAGAATGTTTAGCCTAATATAGAGACTTTCATGGGGATCAGCTTTGGTGTTATTAAACAAACAAACACGTAAGCCCCATTGACCACAGGGCCTGATCAAGTGATTCGTAAAGGGGGTTTCCGCCGGGGGTCCAGGGAGCTGCATAGGTTCCGGTGTGGGTGTTCTGAAAGTGGATTTGTTCTCAAACCGTCTGCGCATGTGCGAAGAGTTAGGGATAGGTTTAGGGTTAGGATTAGGGATACGCTTAGGGTTAGGGTTAGGGTTCGGAATAGGGTTATGGATAGCGTTAGGGATAGGTTTAGGGTCAATTTAGTGTCGAATACACAAAAGATAACATTTGTTGGTACGTCACGATCGATTTCGCACATGCGCAGACATGTTGAGAACAAATCCAATTTGAGAATGCTACACCGGGTTAAGGGGCAATGTCCTTGGGGGTGGGGGCAGGGGTCGAATCTCTCAGAAAAGTTTTGCAATGTAGTGATGATTAATGCAAAAATCGAGTCATTTTCTTTTGTTCACCCTTGTGTAAGGTACAAGCTTGGGAAAGAGAGGGGGGGGGGGGGGGGGGGGGTGTCCAGAAACTAGGAAACAACCCCCTAGATCCGGCCCTGGACCATAATATTACAGAGGCTCTAGGAGCAGGGCGAACCCATTCACTTATACGGACAGTTATATTATAAGAGCAGAATTATACTACTTGAACGTTTACTAACTTAGTATAACGGTCGCAGACAGATTAATACGGTCACGCTCAAACCCTGTAAGGAGGCTTTATTTCCATCATAAGCCGACCGGTTAATCCATCCGCACGTGGATTATTGATCCGGCTACAGCTATGTTGGATTCTCTCTTCGAGACCCTAACCATAATAACAGCTCTTGTAATTAATTGATTTGTGGTTGACGCAAGCCTAATAAACAAGTTATCTTAATAAGTAGGGCCTATCTATCCGCATGCAAAATTCCACCATCCTACGTGTACGTGCCTTTGTTCAAACGCTATCAAGACTCAAACACCCATCCCTCCATCACCCCGCCAAGCATACACACACTCACCAGAGAGAGAGAGAGAGAGAGAGAGAGAGAGAGAGAGAGAGAGAGAGAGAGAGAGAGAGAGAGAGAGAGAGAGAGAGAGAGAGAGGAGAGAGAGAGAGAGAGAGAGAGAGAGAGAGAGAGAGAGAGAGAGAGAGAGAGAGAGAGAGAGAGAGAGAGAGAGAGAGAGAGAGAGAGAGAGAGAGAGAGAGAGAGAGAGAGAGAGAGAGAGAGAGAGAGAGAGAGAGAGAGAGAGAGAGAAGAGAGAGAGAGAGAGAGAGAGAGAGAGAGAGAGAGAGAGAGAGAGAGAGAGAGAGAGAGAGAGAGAGAGAGAGAGAGAGAGAGAGAGAGAGAGAGAGAGAGAGAGAGAGAGAGTATACCATTCACCTCAATCGCTAAGCACACACATTTGATATTCGCTCAAAATCACATTCATTTGTTCAACAGGAAAATGGAGGCTGGGATAACATAGTTAGCCAGGCACAAACAGATAAATCAAAGACTGTATAGGGGAAGATAAGCATCCGGTCTCTTTTCCCTATATGAGTAGTGAGGACAGAAACACTGGTTATGTCCCTTTTAAACAGGACACATTTTACACGTCGATAGGCCAGTTGAATTCTCCGTTCAAGTTCCAGTCTGAGTTTTTGGATAGCCTCCACTGTGAATGGTGTACTGTCGCCACTAACGATAACTCTATCAGCCCGGTTCGCCGAGCTCTTACGTAGTCCATCTTACCCTTTTAGAATATCTTTGGATACATTCTCCTGAAACACGAAATGGAACAAAAGGGGGAGAACTCTCTATCTAATTAACTCCCCTCCACCAAAGTTGATTACGATGCCAATCACCTAGCATTGCGTGGATCAGAACCAAAGGTAGGCAAGGAAAGCATCATTCTCAAGAAAACGTGAAGTAGCTCTTGCTTAGCGGCTCACGTGTCAAAACCACGGTTTCCACGTGTTTTCCCTCTTATGGTTGGTAAGAAATCTTAAGAAATATTCCTAGCATAAGAGGGAATGTGACACGTGACGTGGGGGTTCTTTAACTAGACCGCAACAAATCTAGATCAACAAGCCGCGTGGCAGCATTTTCTGCTCCAGCGACCTCAAAAGGGCACTCTGACGGATGTGTTTTTGTAAGAAATGACCAATGGTTTCCAACAGAAGTTCGGAAATTGCTTTTGTGCAGATTAGATTTAATTTGTGACATGAAAACAATCCCTCTAAAAGTTGGGGAGCATTTTACGGCTGTGTATACTACTGCTGCTGCTGCTGATGATGATACTACTACTACTACTACTACTACTACTACTACTACTACTACTACTACTACTACTACTACTACTACTACTACTACTACTACTACTACTACTACTACTACTACTACTACTACTACTACTACTACTACTGCTGCTGCTGCTGCTGCTGCTGCTGCTGCTGCTGCTGCTGCTACTACTACTACTACTACTACTACTACTGCTGCTGCTGCTGCTGCTGCTGCTGCTGCTACTACTACTACTGCTGCGGTTGCTGCTGCTGCTACTACTACTACTACTACTACTACTACTACTACTACTACTACTACTACTACTACTACTACTACTACTACTACTACTACTACTACTACTACTACTACTACTGCTGCTGCTGCTGCTGACTACTGCTGCTACTGCTACTGCTGCTGCTACTACTACTACTACTACTACTACTACTACTACTACTACTACTACTACTACTACTACTACTACTACTACTACTACTACTACTACTACTACTATTGCTGCTGCTGCTGCTGCTGCTGCTGCTGCTGCTGCTGCTGCTGCTGCTGCTGCTGCTACTACTACTACTACTACTACTACTACTACTACTACTACTACTACTACTACTACTACTACTACTACTACTACTACTACTACTACTACTACTACTACTACTACTACTACTACTACTACTACCACCACCACCACCACCACTCCTCCTCCTCCTCCTCCTCCTCCTCCTCCTTCCTACTACTACTACTACTACTACTACTACTACTACTACTACTACTACTACTACTACTGCTGCTGCTGCTGCTGCTGCTGCTACTGCTGCTACTACTACTACTACTACTACTACTACTACTACTACTACTACTAGGGGTGAGGGGAGGGGTGAGGGGAGGGGTGAGGGGAGGGGTGAGGGGAGGGGTGAGGGGAGGGGGGAGGGGGGGGGGAGGGGGGGGGGGAGGGGGGGGGGGAGGGGGGGGGGGGAGGGGCGGTGGGAGGGGGGGGGGAGGGAGGGGGGTGCATAAAGAAGGCATACAAGATAACCCGTTATTGGACCGCTCAAGCCTCTGATAGAAAATTCAGAGAAAAATAAAACGAATGAATCATAAAGTAAAGAAAATAAAGACAGACATTTAAGCAGGTAATCAAATCAAATTAACAAAAAACAATGACACGTATAATAGAAAAACAGTCAAGGTAGGATCTTAGGGAGGGGGGGGGGGTGTTCCAGGGTTTCTGCCCCCCCCCCCCCCCCTCTCTGGCCAAAAAAGAAGGACCCCGCCTGTATAGAAGGATGCAAAGTGCGAAAATGACTCGATTTGTGGCTTAATAAGCAATACAATGCCAAAGAAGCGGCCCGTGAATAGCGTGTTTTGAGTGTTTGAACGCACGGCAGGCCGTGAAAGGAGGCTCCCCTTTACCTCAGGATGTACCTTATAGAAGGTACAGCGGACCCCGCTGAACAAAATTTTAAGGTTTGATGGAAAATCTCCAGCTCAACAAAAATTGGAAGCGCGTGGGTAGGTTGCTGCCCCCCCCCCCCCACACACACACACACACTCCCTACTCCCCCACCCAACAACAAAAAATTATGAGATATTGAGTTTGGGTTTTGACGGGAAGTTGTAGCGTGTGTGTAGGTCGCGCCTCAGCCACCGAAGAAAAATTCAGACGGTAGTGGAAAATCCTGGTGGAAGGATATTTTTGGCTGGCTATGCAGCTCCCTGGACCCTCGGCGGACCCCCCCCCCCCCCCCCCCCCCCCCCCCCCCCCCTACGAACCGTCTGGTCCGCCCCTGACAGTAAGGACAGGCAGTTCGGCAAGCAACAAACGAACAAACAAAAGACACGTACAGAACTGAAGTATTGATGTGAGACAGTTAGACTGAATCAAACGGACATTCAGACAAAAAAGACAAACCGCAGACAAAGAACAGTCCCCTTACCTTCCCCCAGGGTGGAGGCGATGGAGGGGGTGGGGGGCTTGGGCACACTGCGGTTCCTGAGCGGGGTCAGCATCTCCTTGCCGTCCGGCTCCACGCGGATGTCCGCCACGTTCACGGGCCGGATGAACTCGATGACGTAGTCAAACACGGCCTCGAAGGTGGACGAACTCTCCGATTTGCCTATGACCTTGACCCCGTAACTGCCGAGGCGCGGGAGGTGGATGGTGAAGGTGATGGAGTCGCCGTGCACGGTCTCGGACACCAGGCGGCGGGAATCGGACACCACCACTTCGGACCCAACCACGGAGACGGACACATCCACGGGGAGAGTCTTCTGGAAGGTGATGGGCACCTCCTCTTGTTCCGTGTAGATGAGTCCTCCGGGGTGGGACACGGGGATCAACCCGAACTTCTGGCACGCCGGTTTCTCCCCGACCCCCTGATCGAACCCCGGAGGGAAAGGCTCCAGGTAGTGCTTCTGCTCGGACACCACCATGTAGTTGGCGAAGTTCCTGGACTTGCCCTTGGCCTTCTTGCTGAAGCCGTTCAGGCTGAGCGCGTACTCGCCTCTCTTGGGCAGCTTGACGTTGAAGATGACCCGGTCGCCCTCCATCCTGTGGATGAGCCGGTCCTGGAGCTGTTCGTCCTTCATGCCGGGCTTCTTCAGCTGACCGAAGAAGGCGGGTTTGGCCATCTGGGAGTCATCGTGGATGGTGAACGCGATCTCCGCATCGCCTCGCTGCCCGGCTCGAACTTCCCCGGTGTGGTGAGACAAAGAACGCAGACCCAGATCATCCATGAAAGGAGTCGGTCCCCAACCCAGCGTGGGCATGTCCGGGTAAGGCATGCATTTCTCTTTCGCTTTGTGGAAGCGGATTTTGTACAGCACCACCCAGTCGTAATCGTACGTAGGATCACTGACGCGCACGTCCCTCCCGACCAGCTCCAGACGGAACACACCGGCGATCGGGGACCGGACTCTAATGCTCAGCTCGCATCTGTTGGGCCGGTGCATGAAGACGTACCGATCATACGCCGGCTTGAACCCTGGGTCTCCCGCTTGAGCCTCCTGCCGGAATAGAAGGTAATAAAACTTGAGGAATCCCGCTTCTTCGTTCGGCAAACCGAAGGAAAGTTCCACCTCTCCGGATTGGGAGTGGATGACGCACTCCGGATGGGAGACGACGGACATGCCGAGGTTGAAGAAGCGGTCTTTGAGGAACGCCATGCGTTCAAACTGGGCCATGGACACGGGTTCGTTCAGCAGCTGCCACTCGCGGGCTGCAGGGAAGTGCGTACAGATGAGCTGTCGGGGATCCGTCAGAAAATAGTTCTCGTCGCAGACGTAGACGTACTCTTTCTCTGCTTTGGTGTTGGTCTTCTGTTCGTTCTCGTCTTCGCCTGTAGTATAGGGAGATTGGATTATTAGAAAGAGAGAGATGAGTTTATGGTGAAACGGGTGGAGAGAGGGGGAGAGAGAGAGGGGGGAGAGAGAGAGAGAGGAGAGAGAGGGAGAGAGAGAGAGGGAGGAGGGGAGGAGAGAGAGAGAGAGAGAGAGAGAGAGAGAGAGAGAGAGAGAGAGAGAGAGAGAGAGAGAGAGAGAGAGAGAGAGAGAGAGAGAGAGAGAGAGAGAGAGAGAGAGAGAGAGAGAGAGAGAGAGAGAGAGAGAGAGAATGGATCGGAATGAATGAATGGATTTTATTTATAGAGGGTAATAGAGTAAGCAATAACATGCTTTTTTTTTACATCCAGCCCTCTGGAAAAAAAAACCCCATACAGTAGAAAATGGAAAAGGAAAATAAGCACACACAAAGCAATATAAAGCATGCAAAATACAACACTATATCGCAAACGATCAATAGCAAAATCAAACTTAATATTATTGACTAGAGACAGAGGGAGGGAGAGAGAGAGAGAGAGAGAGAGAGAGAGAGAGAGAGAGAGAGAGAGAGAGAGAGAGAGAGAGAGAGAGAGAGAGAGAGAGAGAGAGAGAGGGAGAGAGAGCGAGAGAGAGAGAGAGAGAGAGAGAGAGAGACAGACAGAGAGAGAGAGAGAGAGAGAGCGAGAGAGAGAGAGAGAGAGACAGAGAGAGACAGAGACAGAGACAGAGAGAGACAGAGAGAGACAGAGACAGAGACAGAGCAAAAGAAAGAAAGATATACAGAAACACACACACACACACACACACACACACACACACACACACACACACACACACACACACACACACACACACACACACACACACACACACACACACACAGCGCACTCCACCCCCAACACACACACATACACATCGCCTCCTCACCCCAACCCAGCCACTCTCACCACCCACCACCACTGTTACCCACACCCTACCTCCATCATCGATTTCCATCCAGTCGTCTCCGCCTTCACTTCCGATGGCGCATGCGCCCCAGTAGGCGTTGAGGAGCCGCCATTGGTGATTGATGAGGACAGCGTTCCACTCGCCGTAGTGTGCCTTCTCGTCCAGCTTCTGACCCACGTCGTAGGTGGACCCCTTCAGGACCCCGTGGATGATCACGCAGGGAATGTTGGCCAACCTTTAAACACACACAATATACAGACTTAATATTTATTTTTACGATGGCTT
>CM065698.1:41290594-41298094 GCA_017654935.2 Phymorhynchus buccinoides | reverse complement strand
GAGAGAGAGAGAGAGAGAGAGAGAGAGAGAGAGAGAGAGAGAGAGAGAGAGAGAGAGAGAGAGAGAGAGAGAGAGAGAGAGAGAGAGAGAGAGAGAGAATTGTAAGAATGAAACAGTTGATGACTAATCTTCTGAATCTGTCTTTTAATGGGTGAATAAAGAAGTTAAGAAGAAAGAGAGAGACGAGAGAGAGATGGGAGAGAGAGAGAGAGAGAGAGAGAGAGAGAGAGAGAGAGAGAGAGAGAGAGAGAGATAGAGAGAGAGAGAGAGAGAGAGAAAACACTGAACACTGAACACTCTTAATGAATAGGGGAGGGGGCAGATAATGAGGTGTGTGTAGGGGGAGGCGGAGGCTGGGGGTGCACATTTGTGTTTTTTCCGTTTCCTTCGCTTCGGTTTTGTTGTATTAAAAAAAGTTATTCGAGGAATCTTTGAGGGGCGATTGAAAAGCAAAAAGATTCTTAAAACAAAATGTTTACAATCGAGATTGTGCGATGCCCTCGTGATTCGAACACATATTGACCATTTTATTTTACATGTTTATGAAATGTGGTCCGTAACTTTTAAAAACATGTACAATAGCCAGAATAGGTTCATCTGCCAAAGTAACAAATGTAGATGCAGACATTTTTATATTATGATGGTGTGTTTTGTTCTGGATTGCGTTTAACCCTTTCGCCGCCAGCCATTTTTCAGCCAAAGGTTATCATTAAACTTAACTGAGTAGCGACAACAAGATATCTGCAATATTGCAACTTCCTCTGCGACATGCATAACATTAGGCCTATCCTTACCTCCCAAAATTAAGAAAATAGGGTCTTTGGATAACAGGCCCTGATTTGATGCCTTTTAGTAACAAGAGTGTTAAAACCCTTCCATCGCCACTGTCGCCTCTTGGCACCACAATGATTTGACACCCATGTCACTGAAAGGCATCAAATGAGGGTCTGGTATCCAGTGACCTTATGCTCTTCATTTTGGGAGGTAAGAATAGGCCTTATTTTATGGATGTCACAAAAGAATCCCAAATATTGCAGATTAAACCTTTTCTCTACCCAGGTAAGTTTAATGGAAAGCTTTGGCTGAAAAATGGCTGGCGTTGAAAGGGTTAATGAACGACACTGTTATCCTTTCTCTTGGTCAATGATTGTTCTTGATTATTTCTAACGTCTGCAACCGCCAGGTTTTGCAAGATCTTCGAGGCGTGTGTGAAGAACTGATGGACCCCATGGGGAGGCCCTCTGGGAGCCCTGCTCAGCAGCAGACGACCACCAAAGCTCCCATCACTGCAAGAATTCCGGACAAATGTCCCAAGAAGCCGGTAGGTTCCGTATATGGGCGTGTCCAATAATATTCGTATGATGGAAAATGGCGGAACATGGTGTCTAGTTTTGTTGGTTGTTTAAAAAACCTGTGTTCTACAATGATCATTACTTGTCGGTAATAAGAGGAGATGGCCACAGGATCACTTGTAAGAGAGAATAACATATTGAAATCTCACCAGGGTTTGGGTTTGGTGATCAGTGTAGAAATAGAAGAGACAAGCTTTCCGCTCGTAGAGCTTTCATCAGCCGAAATAGAAGAGACAAGCTTTCCGCTCATAGAGCTTTCATCAGCCGAAATAGAAGAGACAAGCTTTCCGCTCATAGAGCTTTCATCAGCCGAAATAGAAGAGACAAGCTTTCAGCTCGTAGAGCTTTCATCAGCCGAAATAGAAGAGACAAGCTTTCCGCTCGTAGAGCTTTCATCAGCCGAAACAGAAGAGACAAGCTTTCCGCTGGTAGAGCTTTCATCAGCCGAAACAGAAGAGACAAGCTTTCCGCTCGTAGAGCTTTCATCAGCCGAAATAGAAGAGACAAGCTTTCCGCTCGTAGAGCTTTCATCAGCCGAAACAGAAGAGACAAGCTTTCCGCTCGTAGAGCTTTCTATGTCAGCCTGAAAGCTCTACGAGCGGAAAGCGTGTCTCTTCAATTTCTACACTGATCACCAAACCCAAACCTTGGTGAGTTTTCTCCATAAAATTATTACACTAGCGACCAAAAGTTAAGGCCCAGAAAGACAATCATCTCCGAAAACTCACGAACTCAATAAAACGCACCCAGCTCATAACAAAACTGAATTTATTCTTTTAACATTAAGTTCATTCCAAAAAATCATTAATCAGAACGAGTTCAGTCAACAAAATGCCCCTTTCAACAACTTCCCCCTCCTCTTGAAAAGTCACACTCAGAATCAATTAGCGACCAAAAGTTAAGGCCCAGAAAGACAATCATCTCCGAAAACTCGTTCTGATTATTGATGTTTTGGAATGAACTTAATGTTAAAAGAATAAATTCAGTTTTGTTATGAGCTGGGTGCGTTTTATTGAGTTCGTGAGTTTTCGGAGATGATTGTCTTTCTGGGCCTTACCTTTTGGTCGCTAGTGTACCATTTTATTCGATCATTACTTGACCATACTGTGAATAACACTGATTATAAAGATGGGACAATCTAAACAGCTTGACGGCTCGTTTTGTCCCTATTTACTACTACAACTACTACTACATGTTAGTATGATAGTCTTAGGCCAGTATGAAGGGTCTTCAAAAGTTGTCTCTTTTTTGTTTCTTTTCTTCTTCTTTTTTCGTCTCTATTACTTCTTCGTATTGTCTCCGTCTCTCTTTGTCTCTTCTGCTTGTGTGCTTGTGTGTCACAGCTGTTCCGTCGCACACAAAGTCGAGCCATTTAGTTAAACAAGCGCGAAATCGCAATAGTTTGTGGCACGCGGTCTATTTTTACCACTCCAACCATGAGTCACCTCCCCTGGCTTTTCAATCAATTTTAATCTGTAAACCAGAATGTTATCTCTGCACCCTTTCGTAACTTTTTATATTTTTTGGAAAACATTTAAAACTATGTATCCTACTTATACTCATCAAAAGAAGCACCGCATACTCGTCGTGTCTGTTGTAGTGTCTGTATTACGTATGTTTATTATTTTGTACGCTTTTAAAATACATCATTTTAAAGTGCGGCCTCAATTTGAAGTGTAGCCTCGATTTGAAGTGCGACAATTTTGGACCGACCGACCGACCGACCGACCGACACAAAGTGAGTTATAGGTTTTGTGGCTTGAGCCACAAACAAAAACTGAATCTAGAAATCTTAGATTAATAAAATAAAAAAAAGCACCAAGCATGTCCTTTAAATATTTTGGCTGTATGTTCTACATAGTATTACAAAAAGATTTATTTCATCAGATCAATTGTACAAACTACTTTTGAAACATATTTAGTACAAAATGTTCTTAAGCAATTCACTTAGTATCGCAAACATAAATAAAATTGCCCCATGAGTGAAAATCTAGCAATTTTAACTGAATAAAACTAATTTACCGCACATACTACAACATACACTTGACTGTTATTTATGAAAAGTTACTTATGGTAAGCTACAGTTGGCTTGAAGAAACTTCTGAAAATATAGACGAACTAAATGTTTCTCCCGAAGCAACTGTGTGTGTAGCATTTGTGTGACAGTGCACAGAAAAACAATAGTGGCAACAACAAGAACATCACAAAAAGAGCAACAGGTTGTCAGTAAACTACTAAATAAAGCATGCTTGCAAATTACAGCACATAATTATCAAACAGGGCTATATAGAAATAACGACAAAAAGTCCAGTATTGTATGTTGTGTTTGTAGTCTGAGAGCAATCATGATTGTTTTGGTCGGGTTTTTGTGTGTGTGTGTGTTTAGCTAACATGTTTTTGGGGGGCATAGCGTGGGTCTCTACAAAACTTAGGTGTACCTTGTTTTGGGAGATATATTAGGTTTTCGTGTCGATCTAACACGATTTGAGGGTGCTGAATCCAAATCCGTTGGAAGCCAAGTTGTAAATGGTGAGCATTTTGAGTTATGACGTCATTTTCAAAATGGCAGCCATGGGACTCTGGAGAGCAGTAAAAACAAAGGACTCGATGCAGTTATTGTAACTATTTTGAATCTGTTGGGGGGGGGGGGTGGGGCGGGGGGCGTGGGGGGGGGGGGGGGGGATCAAGGAAAACAATAGAAGTTGCTGCAATGATTCGAACTATCTGGCTTTTTGTGTTTATTAGCCCCTTGCCACTACGCGGAGGAGGGTAATTACATTAATTCGTGTCCTCTGCCATCTGCCTTCGCAATTACCTTATAAACCATTCCTCAGAATCACTTCAAATCTTGTGTGGTAGTATTTTGCTTGAAGCCAATAAGTGAAAAGAATTGCAGACTAGTTTTATTTTCAGCCTGTGTGAACTAAGAGCAACACCTCATTTATTTAAGATCAAACATATTTAAACACAGTTTTCTCGTTTGGTTTTGATTATTTTATTGTTTGTTCATTTTTTATTTCTTGAAAAACTGGATGTTTTCCTTTCCATTTTTCCCCCTCTTGAAATAAGGGTGAGTCTGTGCTATGAGCTAATTGATGTTTGTTTAAAACCGCTCTTCGTTATAAATAAATCGGTCTATTATTAAGATGACTGATTCCCCCGTGGGGATACCGGCGGGGTCTTTTGTATAAATAATTTCCCCCACCTTCTGGAAGTTCTGTGCTTGTAATTTCCTCTAATCTGTCACTCTCTTTGACTCTGCCTTTTCCCTTTGCTTAATGTCATCTACTATCTTTCTGCCTTACCAGTTCATTCTCTTGCCTTTGTTCGAGAAACACTTTCAAACAGATTTATATTCATGTTTATATTCACTGATACTTGTCTTTATGTTGATTATTCTTTTATTTTTGTCTTGTCTTTAATGTGTATGTTTATCTGTATGTTAGTGTTTAGGCCTTTGTTCAGCGCTTTGAGATCCCTGCAAAGGGAGTTAAGCGCTCTATAAATAACCATTATTATTTTAAAAAATGTTTTTTTATTTTTTTTAAATTATTATTTCCTCCAGCCGAAGTCGGACTTGCTGTTGACAGGACATTGTCTGAGCGAACGAAGAAGAAGAAGAAGAAGAAGAAGAAGAAGATGACTGATTGTTTAAGTTGCTTCTGTACAGGCGTCCAGTCAACTGCAGATCACAGCATTGTTCAAAGAGGAGACCGACACGCTGTACAAAGTCAGCGTGTGCTACGTGTCCCCAGAAAAACCACAGGTTTCCTACAGACTGTCACGTAAGTAATCACCGCTAGCACGAGTAGTAACAACTTAATGCATCGCAATCGTCAATATGATGACGGAGGATGTCAAAAGACAGAAGAAGAACACGTAAATTATCATCATAAACAGCCAACGATCGGTTTATCCTGCTTTACAGCTTGCGTAAGATGTAGCATTCTGTCTTCATATTGTTTCTTCTTGTGACTTATAAAGGTTTTAATCTGTAGGTTGGCAGTAGAGGATATTTTGTTTACAAATGCCAATATTATTAATTAATGATGTCAAGTGCAATATTATGAGCTATGAATTGAAGGCAAAGTCGCAAGATTCTAAGCATAGTATGGTAAGGTGGGGCAACTCGCCCCCACCCCCACCCCCTTCCCTCTCTCTGTCTCCCTAGGAAATAAATCTGTCCTAGTCTTCTCTTTGAACCTACAGACATTTTGTATTAAATGTAAAAAGACAGAAGACCAGCTACACTACAGCATATTCTAACCGTTTAAGTTGTGAAAGGATCATTCGCACGCAAGAGGCAATCATCGCAAATCAAGGTGGGGACTTTTTGCCCCACCTTGCCATACGTAATTGTATCAAAGACTCTAAAAAGGTAAGATGGACTACATAAGAGTTACGGCGAGCCGGGCTGATAGAGTTATCGTTAGTGGGGTAGTTACACCATTCAGAATGGCGGCTATCCAAAGTATAACTGACTCATGAAAAGATAACTCTCTCAGGTTTGAAAAAAAGATCTATGCAACCTAAATGTGTCACGTTTAAAAGGGACATAACCAGTGTTTCTGTCCTCACTACTCATATAGGGAAAAGGGACCGGATTCTAGTCTTTTCTTTTCAGTGTCTGTGATTGTATGCATGTGTGTGCCAGTCTGCTGTGTTCAACTATAACCCTAAGATATGCATAAGAGGTAAAGGTCACATGCAGTGTAATCATGAGCGCGTCTTGGACAGTCAACACGGGTAGTAGCGTAAGTTAGGCTAAACAGACAATCGTGTTGGGAATTTAATCTATGTTGCATTAGACTGTCTAAGATACATTCATGATTACACGCCCTGATGTTTTGAAAATCTGAAGTGGATTGTTTTTTGGGTGGATATGCCTTGCCCAGGGAACACCTGCCTCTTGGACATGAGGACTTTCTGACAATAGGAATTGTTCGGAAATAACTAAGGGGGAAAATTTCATGGTGTGTGGGAGTGATCTTGCCTAATTCAATAGATCAAACAGGGAAAGTTACTCTATCATCAGGTCTCCAGTACCCCAGCTCTCGCCTCGTGTGTTTGAGTAGACTTACGTCACTTAGAACACCGTGCGTCATTCTAAATGTTATTGATGTCATTTATATATTTTTACGTCACATTTTGCAAGTTCTATCAATTTTGTGGATACTGGCCACCCCTCATTTTTGTAAAAGAAAATGTTTGCACGTCGCTGACTCGCATCCTGCGGTTTCAAGCGTCGACGCCATGCTGCCATGGTTGCTATGGTTTTGACCGAGTAAGTCGCGGTAATCAACTCTAATTTTCACGAAGTGCTCTCCACTAGTTTTTTCCCTCCGAAAATCATCTATTGGGAAGGGCCCCTAAATTGTAGATCAAACGCCTCCTGTTTGACAGGCGTCATTCACAAATACGAAGCTGTAAAAATGATATCCCCATTGCTAAGACTTAGAAAATCGGTTATCATACATTTGTCGATTTCATTTTACTGTTGGTCTACATCGAGCTTGATGTCAACCAATGACAGGCCGAAGAGTCGCGTGTGTAAACAGCTTAACATGAAACGAAAAATTGGTGTATTTTGACCCTCACTTTGCTCTTGTTTCAGAAAACGACAACTCAGTGAAAGTTGACGATCACCCCTTTGGAATGGTCGTTCTGGATAGGAGCAAGCCAGAACACAATGGGTCGGCATTTTTAGCCATAGAATTCCTGCTGCCTCTGTCAGAATACCATGTCTTCATGTCACTTGAACTTGACAAAGACAGTCCTGGGGAAGTTTATCTTGACAACTTCCAAGTGACCGTTAACCCCGGAAACAAAATCATCTACAATCCAGGAAGTGACGTCGACATCCGGTTGGACGTTATCATGGAAGGAAGAAAGGATCACGCTTACAATTCTACTGACCTGCTTGTGAAATCCAACGCCGAAAGTAATACGGTGAACAGTTTTAGTTTTCGATCGGGTTTGAAAACACCACCAGACTTTACATTACCCGATTATATAGAGAACATTGAATTCACCGAGACGAATCATTCAGAGAAGCACAAGAGCATTCGACTTCAAATTCCTTACTCTTCGCAAAGGTCAGGCGGGGTAGTCCATTTTCACGTGACCAACCACAGTTCCTGTTCACACG
>CM065698.1:41280594-41283094 GCA_017654935.2 Phymorhynchus buccinoides | reverse complement strand
TTATTATGTCAGTATCAACATTATTAACATTTTACCCCAAAAGCACATCGCTTCCCTCTAAAACTACTCTTTTGTTTGTTCTCTCAAATATTAATACATCAACACAATTTTATATGACAACGTGTGAGTGGGGAAAATATGGAGAGTTTTCCAGTGTGAAAGCCGAAGCCTGGTCTCTTTGGTACATGTCATTGCTGTTAGTCATTGTGATCGCTCTACAGATAAACCATAATTTATAAACCAAACACCTGTCGCACAGTGGTTGACGAGACTCCAAACTGTAATTTTTGGCGCAGCGTTTGAGCTGTGGGGAGATAATTTACATTGTGAAATGGGGGAAGGGTAGTGGTGGAGCAGTGTTGTTCAACAGGGCATGAACAGCACGTGACCTACGAGCGTTACACACAGCGTTATATTCAAACAACCGTGAAGGGGAACGTCTCACTTTTTCACAAACACTGTCAACAGATAGCGTGTCACCATTATTATTTATTTTACAACTATTTGCATCGATCCAGTATTTTAAAAATTAAGCTCTGTTTTTGTACTTAAACATTATTCTAGGGTTTCTGATATAGAAAAGGACACATCAGAGTCGTCAGGGATATCTAACTCGTTTCTGTTGTCTAGTCATGTTGATAAAGCCTGTTTCCAAAATACAGATTTAACATGGGCCATTCCAATAAATTGTTTAGACGTTTGAGCTGAGGAAAAACAGTGCAAGTTTCGACCCAGTTTAGTTAGTGATTATGAATTTTGGATTAATAATACTGTACTTTTGATCTGGAGAGTGCTGTAGATTGACTGCCCGAGACAATACTGAACAAAAAACAGAGACCTTGTTAGCCTGCACTACATTGAGATCTATCATATTTATGCCACCATTTTTCGGAGAGCTACACATCACTGACCATTTTCAAAAGGTCAGTCAAAAGGTATTAGTGTGCATGCGTGTGTGGTTGACTTGATTGTATTGATTTTATTTAAAGTCTGTTCACACAATGTGATATTAGACTTACAAAATAAATAATTATATGAAACGAGGTTTTGTGATTGTGTATTTATGCCTGCGTTTATGTGTGAGTATGGGTGTACATATGTGATAGCACGTGTGTATAAGTGTGTGAGTGTCTGTGTGAGTGGCCGCGCACTCGCGCGCGCGCGCGCGCGTGCGTGTGTGTGTTGTGTGTATGTGTGTTTGCTTGTGTGTGTGCGTGTGCGTGTGTGTGTGTATGCGTGCGTGCAGAGTGTGCGTGCGTTTGAGTGTGTGTGAGTATGTGTGTGCGTGTGTGTGTGTGTGTGTGTGTGTGTGTGTGTGTGTGTGTGTGTGTGTGTGTGTGTCTGTGTCTGTGTCTGTGTGTGCGCGCGCGTGAGGGGAAAAAAGAGAAAGGGGGCAAAGAAAACAAAATTAATAATAACTAACGCATCAATTGTAGTAATCTTGCAATTCCAGAGCTGGATACGACTGTTCAAGCGATTTTGATCATTTTCATGCGTGTGTGTGTGTGCGCGCGCGCGCGTGAGTGTGTGTGTGCGTGTGCATGCGCGCGCGTGATTTAACCTTACAACCGATTTACTGAGTGGGAATAGTTGTACCTGCTTCCTTGTTACCATAGCAATAGCCGCCTACCTTGCCAAGAGACAGACTGTCATGTAGGATATAGACCGGCTCTGTCTCGGAGGAACGGGATCGCCTAGTAAAAAATGGGGCCGACTCACGCGTGCAATTGCGGTCGTACTATTGTCTCTCTCTCCCCCCGCATTTTCACGCTTGCCTTTCTTACCAAACATTAAGTTGTATTTTGTTTAACCTTTTCAGCTAATTATGTTTGTTGAATAATTAATCGCAGTCATGATAAATGCCACTATCAAATAAGACCCCCCCCCCCCCCTCCCATGTAGTGCAGTACACAGAACAGCCACAGTCCTGGTTCATTGCGTTTTTCCCGTCTCGCCTTTATCTTCTACTATTATTGAATGCATGTGTTTCATTATGTAAATGGATGAAAATTAATGTCAAATATAGCAAACGATAGAGGATGAAGTACTCAATCTGCAGTAAGAAAGGCAAGACTGAAAAAGTGGAAACAACCGAGATATGGAGGAGGGGGGGGGGTGCATCTTGACCTTTACCCCCATTATTAGTTTCGGCTAGAACACCAAGGCTTTAACGAAAATGTTGTTATGCTATGAATAGATACGCAGGGATTGTCTTTAGCCTTGGATGAAAAGATCCTAGCATAACATTAACAGTCTCCCAAATCCTCCAAAGTCGGAGTGTGGCTGCCCACGTGGCGGGGTAATCGAAAACGGTCACACGCGTAATGTTCTCATCCCTAGCTGGTGTATTTGTACCATAGTGTTCAAGTGCTTCGGCTGTTGGGGTGATCCCTGGAGTCTATTAGCCAGGGAACGACAACAACAACATAGAATACTCGTCCTTAACAGACAATTAAAGACACGAAATAGTACGGATACATTATTATTGAGACGTTCAGCT
>CM065698.1:41270594-41278094 GCA_017654935.2 Phymorhynchus buccinoides | reverse complement strand
TGCGTCGATACTAGGCGGGAAGTTATCCTGTGCTATTATAGCTGAAGCGATGCAAGGGCTGGTGAAACATATGAAACATACTCAGTCATTTCGTGTTGCTTAGTGCTACGAATGTCATTGAACATTTCTTTCTAATTTGCTGCTTAACTTTCAGTTGTTGTTACTTTGTGTGTGTGTGTGTGTTTTTCTGGGTTTTTTTTATACCCACCAGAAAGTGATTCTAAGTTAGTGTTGTAAAGAATCTCACTGAGATGTGTCTCAGCAATTTTACATGATGCGCTTACCTGTTTATGAGGACATTTTGTTTGTAGTGCATGTGGATTTGAACATTTGCGTGGATTTGTACATTTATACATTTCTCTTTTAGTTAGATGTAGGCGGGCGTGTGCCAAATACTATTCTTATATTGTTTCATTTCTTTTTCTCTCGCTCCAACATCTGCAGGGGTGGGCACGCTCTTAATTGAGCAGGGGAGTATTTTTTATAACTATGAACTGGGTAACATGTGTGGCTTTGCCATTTTATTTATCTTTCCTTTCTTTCTACTACTTTGATTTGTTAGGCCCTGCCTTAAGTTGAGTAGCTTTCAATTCTCCACATTTTTTTGTTTCTTCTTTTCTGAACAGCAAACTCAGTCTCCTATTTTTTAAATTTCCCTTTTCCTTCTCATTGTCAAGAATTAATACTGAACTTGTGCTCACCCCTGTCGGTCTGTCTGTCTGTCTGTCGGTCGGTCCAAAATTGTCGCACTTCAAATCGAGGCTACAAAATTGTCGCACTTCAAATCGAGGCTGCACTTCAAATTGAGGCTGCTCTTTAAAATGATGTTTTGTTAACCATACCAGTTTATAAAATAATAACTTTTAATATCTTATCCCATGAACATATTTTAGCACCCCTTGAATCCCCAAAGAACACACCCCTAATCAATGATAGCTAAATACTACAACTTTTTTAATGTGACGAACTGTCCATCGCACCAGCGTATCAAACCGATCGCAAATCTTTATATGAACACCTTTACTTTTTAAATAGGTCACGGGATGGCTGGGTGGTCTCCCCTCTTGACTGCGTGATTATCGCAAAAATCGGAAAAATAGTGATATGAAAGAAAGCTGGTATGAACGAAAAAATAAAAACCTAAACATTATTGCCCGTACCCCCATGTTCTGGGAACTTTTTCTTCTCACGTTTATTTCTTCGTTGAGCTGGTCTCCCCCGTGTTGGGGCGGGCCTGCGGGGGGTTGCTGACGCAGGGATGGCCTGGGTATCGCTCATTGTGTGCAGAGACCCTCCGAACCCCTTACCCCCCCCCCCCCCCAATCTTTCGTTGTTCCCAGAACAGTATGTAAATATATATATAAAGACAAATATAACCTTATCTTTTTAAAATAATATTTACAAATCCGCGATGTACAAATTTCCCCTGCTCTCTTTTTTCAGGGAAGTCCCTGGGGAGAGAGTTCCCTCCCTTGGTAGGATATTCTATAATCTTTTTACATAATAGGGCCTTTGCCCCGAGACTTGAATTTACAAGTCACACATTTTTGTAAATATTTTAATTAAATATTTGTAAATATAATATTTTAAAATAAATACGGGCCACCATAGGCTTTTAATAATAAAATAAAAATTCTTTGACTTTTAAAACCAGTAGCCCTGGAATTTTAATTAATGGGATTGTTTCGGTCTCGCCAGACAAGTTATCAGAATTTTAAGTAACATTTTACATATATAGACTCCTCTTATTACGAACTTCGGTTCCCAATACCTTTTTAACACGAACTTTGGTTCCAAATCTTTTCAAAGATTATTTTAACTTGTAAACTAAGAGAATTCCCCTTCTTCATTGTATATACTGTCTAGTTCTGTCTATATTTGTCCTGTGATGTTTTATTTTCATTTACCCATACCCCGCTAATACACATGTCCCATATGTGCCTACCCGGGTCGAGAGGACGTAAAACACCAAAATTCATTCAAATGATGTTTTGTTTTCAATTGTCGCACGCCACAAACGATTGCGAATCCGCGCTTGTTTAGATGTACCTTTGAAACTTTTATCTCCTGTCAGGTTTAAACTTATCTTCCTGATGAAGAGGTGAAATAAAAATCTCTAAAGCTTGAGACCATTGGTGTTGTGTATCTTTAAGCTCAAGCTGAACAACGTTCTCTGTTTCTGAGACGTCAGGTGACCAGCTGGAGGTGTGAGGTGTTTTGACTTATTTTGTTGTTTGACGATGAGTGTGCTTCTTGGCTCATTTGAAGGATATTTTATTGAAGCAGAGCTGTTTGTTTGTCTTCATAGCATGAGTAGATGACACGTTTCAATAGCCTATTGTATAGGTATGTGTGTAGGCCCTCACGCTTGTGCAAGAGATGTATGTGTGTATAAATATGTGATGCGTTTGAGCGGGTTGATTACGATGGGAAGCAGTATTCCACATTTCCCGTTCCTTATGCTGTATTTCTTATAGACCCACTGACCCGGCTGGATTAAGTCCCTTGTTTTTTTCTGGGCAGGTGTGACCCACATACAGTCTGCTCCCATGCACGATCGAGGCTGCTCTTTAAAGTGATGTCTCGTTTTCATGCGTTAGGGAATATGTATGGGAATCACACCTAGTCACAATAGGATTTCTTACCAGCGACAGAGGGAAACACGTGAAACCCGTGATTTTCACTCATGTATCTGGTGGCTCTTTAAAGATTGTTCTTTGTTTGTATATTTACTTGTTACCAGTCGCGAAGCGAAGCTGGTATTGTTTTCACTTGGTCCGTCCGTCCGTCCGTCCGTGTTCAAATTTGCTCAAAATGCATATTTCGGTGTAAAATGGCCTCACAGAGTTATCAGTGTGTTTCAACAAAAAAAACAAATGTTTGTTTGTCTGTCTGTCTGTCTGTTTGTCTGTCTGTCTGTCTGTTTGTCTGTCTGTCTGTTTGTTTGTTTGTCTGTAACAGCGATAACTCGAGAACGCTTGGATATATCAACATGAAAATTTACAGGTGGATACTAGGGGTCAAAAGCTTGGACAAGTTCGAATTTGAGCAAAATCGGGTTAGCGGTTAAGGGTTTAGGTTAAGATTAGGGTTAGGGGTAGGGGTGCAAGCGTGTGTCGCGACTGGGTCAGTTTACGCAAGTACTCTAGTTTTTCTTTGTGTACATGTTGTGAACCTTTCCAAGTTCCTTCCTTCCTTGTGGCAGTTTGCTTTCTGAATTGATTTGTTCTTCTGTTGGCTTAGGTTTAGCTTTGATATAGTATACACGTATGTGTGTATGTTACTGCGAGTTCTGTATGGATGATCGTAGGCCTATATGTCTCTGAATGGCATAAGGGCCTACAGAACGATAACTTTCCAACAATATGGCGGATGTGCCGCAAAATAATAACACATGTTATGTTATTTTGCGTTAAGTTCAAACTGTTCTGAGGGAAAATTCTTTTGAATTTCGTTCCTTAAAAAACGTTTTACAATGCTTAATGACATTTTGGTTTTGAAGAGAGAAAAGCTAAATAGACACTGCCTAATTGACTAAACCCGTTTATTCTATTGTTATAAATGTTCTGTTTTCTACGATGCGTACGCTGTAATAGGTATGTTGCTTTAATCCTATAATCCGTTCAGCTTTAAAATGCCACGCAAGCATTGTAGGAAATTATGTTTTTGTATAAGTATGTGTTAGCCATTTTAGACTGTTCTTAACAGTGTTTTATACAATGTGCAATGCTGTAACTGATTAATTTGCTTAATTAAATGCTATAATCTGTTTAGTTGTCATACGACGCAGGCACTGTTGAAAATTTATTATCGTCTTTATGGTAGCTATTTTAGAAAGGATCAACGTCTTTGCTTATCAGTTGACACAAAGGACTTTGTTTAAGATATTTATTTATTGATTGATTGATTAAAGGGGCACCCTGGCGGATTAGTTTTTGTAAGAAACACGCCCAGATCACCAGGAAAACACCCTTTACAAAGATTGCAACACTCACTTTGCTCTGGTTTCCCAGAAATCAAGCCGTCAAATTCGCGATTCCTCCTTGGCGGAGGTGCTGGAAGTCACATTCTTTCACCCAAACAGAAGGCGTGTGCCGTCTCTTTTCTAATGGCCGCCTGCGTTTAGACCAAATCGTTTGCACGAACTTTTCGCAATACAAGCCTTTTTGTTTTTATTTTATTTTATTTTATACAGTTTATCTAAAGGAGTTTCGCTCACAACAAATGAAATAGCTCCTTTTTTTTAATTATTGCACTACAAAAAAGAAAACGCTTCAACCACAATGAGTGACCTCCACCCACCCTGTCCAAAATGGCTACTCTCCCCGGCATCTCCGCCAAGGAGGAATCGCCGTTTTGACGGTTTCATTTCTAGGAAACCAGAGCAAGTGAGTGTTCCGATCCTTGAAAAGGCTGTCTTTCTGGTGATCTCGACGTGTTTCTTGCAAACTCTCATCCGTCAGGGTCCACCTTTATGTCATTACTTTTTCGCTTGTCGTTTTTCGCGTGACGTATCGCTTTTCTGACTTAGCTGTTTTGTGATGTTTTTGTTTAAGTTTACGTCGAGGTTTTAGTTTTGGTCAGAGTCGATAGTGAGGCTATGTGTGTGTGACCCAGCACCACGAAAGGAAAATTGTCAAACTGACCATTCTGAGAAAATGATACATTTGAAAACTTCACATAAAAGTCTTTCTACGGATACATGAACCATTCTTGTATCTTTTTCTTTCCAGATTTATGAGCATTTAAAGTTAGTTGGGTGAGCGTCGGCCATTTTGAAGGAAAAAACCCGCAGTCTAAAGTCTAGCCTAGCTGAAGAAAATGCATTGACCTACTCATTTTAAAACACTTATAAGACCCTTTAGAGACCACATTAAAGATTATCCTTTATAAATATGAAAGAAAAGCTGTTAGAGAACACGAAAACACCCATAACTCAAAATTGACAAAAAATGAGGTTTTTGACTTTGCAAGCCTGTTACGAGAAACTAGCCCACCGACTTAATGTCCCTTTCGTGCTGCTGGGTCACATGTTTGGCAGAGAAGAACAGATTGTTGTTTCTGTTAATTGTCTTGTTTGAAAGCCATCACAACTGTATTGCCCCCAAGGAACCAGAAAGGAGCTGATAGGATGTTTCGGCGGAGGTACGTCCTGCTGGTGGTGACAGGGCTGGTCATCGTTCAGATCTTGTGGACCCTGTTCTACTTCAGAGACTCACGCCAACAGCCAGCACCCACTGCAGGTTAGTAAGCTAAAGGTCTGTGTACACGTTAACACTATTCACGAGATAGTTCTATTTCCCCCATGGCAACACAGTGAGCTGCAAGTCATATTAAGGTCTGTGTACACGTTAACATTATTCACAAGATATTTCTATTTCCCCATGGCAACACAGTGAATTGTAACTCATATGTTGCCAATGGAAAATAGACATATCTTGTGAATAATGTTAACGTGTACACAGACTTTTATGAGTGGGCTAACACTGTGTTGCCATGGAGAAATAGAAATATCTCGTGAATAACGTTAAAGGTCTGTGTACACGTTAACACTATTCACGCGATATTTTTATTTCCCCATGGCAACACAGTGAGCTGCAAGTCATATTATGAGTGGGCTGACACTGTGTTGCCATGGGGAAATAGACATATCTCGTGAATAATGTTAACGTGTTCACAGACCTTTACCAGAGCCGTTCTATGATATGAGCTGCCCACAGAAAGTTAGGGAACACTTGCGAAATACACATGATTGGTTGCTTGCTTGTTGTTATTACCAACCGTGATCGTAGAGAGCGGATTGGTAATATTTTCACTCGTGTCTGAGGTGGTGTTTGTATGTTTGTATATTTGTATGTATCCTCGCTAGCGTTTGAACGGATGGACTTAGGGTGCTCAAATTTTGCATGCGGGTAGGTAGTAGGAAGATCGAGGCCAAGTTCGATAATGAAGGTCATGGGTCAAAGGTCAAGGTCAATGGAGCCGAAAACGCTGCCGAAAGCTGGCCAGTTGCTTCCCCTTGCAAACTTTATATTTGTATAGGTTACTTTTCTAGCTGGCCAGTTGCTTCCCCTTGCAAACTTTATATTTGTGTAGGTTACCTTTATTTTCTAAATAATGGTAACAGATAGAAACGTGAAATTTTGGAAATATGTACAGAATATACAGGACTAATACCCGCAAAAGTTTCAAAGCGTCCACTTTATTAGTTTTAAAATGTTTGAATTTTAAACTAAATGCATGTTTTGTCAAGCCACATACTCATAGAGCATTTTTTGCCATATAAATTGACCATATTACACCTCTAATTCATGACTCACTTTTAAAAATACTTGTAGTGGTGCCATAGCCGATGAGGTTTAACCGAGGCGTGGTTACCGCTACACCTATCTGTGTTAATAAAAAATCGGGACTTTACTGGTTTCGTACTGCCTCCGGGCATTGCCTCCAGTATTGTTCCCACCATATTTGTATTTACAAATGTCCCATATGTGTCTGATTCAGACCAAGAGGACGTAAAACACCATTTTCGTCGTCGTCGTCTAATTCATGACTGAATCAAGCTTGTATTAATAAATAAAAAAATCGGGACTTTACTGGTTTCGTACTGCCTCCGGGCATTGCCTCCAGTATTGTTCCCACCATATTTGTATTTACAAATGTCCCATATGTGTCTGGTTCAGACCAAGAGGACGTAAAACACCATTTTCGTCGTCGTCGTCTAATTCATGACTGAATCAAGCTTGTATTAATAAATAAAAAAATCGGGACTTTACTGGTTTCGTACTGCCTCCGGGCATTGCCTCCAGTGTTGTTCCCACCATATTTGTATTTACAAATGTCCCATATGTGTCTGATTCAGACCGAGAGGACGTAAAACTCCATTTTCGCTCGCTCTAATTCATGACTGCCCCACATGGCCGAAAGGCCAAAGAGGGCGTTAACCATTATTTCCTCTAATTCATGACTGCCCCACATGGCCGAAAGGCCAAAGAGGGCGTTAACCATTATTTCCTCTAATTCATGACTGCCCCACATGGCCGAAAGGCCAAAGAGGGCGTTAACCATTATTTCCTCTAATTCATGATTGCCCCACATGGCCGAAAGGCCAAAGAGGGCGTTAACCATTATTTCCTCTAATTCATGACTGCCCCACATGGCCGAAAGGCCAAAGAGGGCGTTAACCATTATTTCCTCTAATTCATGACTGCCCCACATGGCCAAAAGGCCAAAGAGGGCGTTAACCATTATTTCCTCTAATTCATGACTGCCCCACATGGCCGAAAGGCCAAAGAGGGCGTTAACCATTATTTCCTCTAATTCATGACTGCCCCACATGGCCGAAAGGCCAAAGAGGGCGTTAACCATTATTTCCTCTAATTCATGACTGCCCCACATGGCCGAAAGGCCAAAGAGGGCGTTAACCATTATTTCCTCTAATTCATGACTGCCCCACATGGCCGAAAGGCCAAAGAGGGCGTTAACCATTATTTCCTCTAA
>CM065698.1:41258094-41263094 GCA_017654935.2 Phymorhynchus buccinoides | reverse complement strand
ACCCTCATTTGATGCCTTTCAGTGACATGGGTGTTAAATCATTGTGGTGCCAGGAGGCGACAGTGGCGATGAAAGGGTTTTAAAGGTCTGCTACACTACATACGTTTCGCTGTCAATGAGATGCGATTGTGACGATGCGAGTCATGGTTCACGCGAAATTCATGTATTGGGTCTACTTGAGTGTATTATTGTAGAGTGGAAGTGGTAGAATTATATTTTAGACGGAAGCATTTCACGTGAATCATGACTCGCATCGTCACAATCGCATCGCATTGACACAGGATTGTATGTAGTGCAGCAGGCCCGTTACACACTCTCCAACCTTTTGAATTCGAAGAAAATTCAGTTGTGAACTCTATTCAACTGCTTGTGGCCGTGTGCCGTCTTCACTATCAGCAAGCGTTGAATGTTTCAAAAGTTAAAATGATGATGTGATTGAAGATTGTTGAAACAAACTAAATTTTTACATGAAATAATTCCGAACGAATTATTTGGAAACTATTGAAATTAGAAGAAAATAAATCTAATACAAAATTACGCGTTTCTTTTTTGGGACAGTTTACAAACAAAACGATTTAGCCCATATCTCTCTCTCTCTCTCTCTCTCTCTCTCTCTCTCTCTCTCTCTCTCTCTCTCTCTCTCTCTCTCTCTCTCTCTCCTCTCTCTCTCTCTCTCTCTCTCTCTCTCGCTCTCTCTCTCTCTCCCATCTCTGTGTTTGTCCATCTCTCTCTCTTTCTGTCTCCCTCCCTCTCTCTGTGTGTTTCTCCTCTCTCTCTCTGTTTCTCCTCTCTCTCTCTCTCTCTCTCTCTCTCTGTTTCTCCTCTCTCTCTCTGTGTTTCCAAATGCTAATATATGGATTGTGTGCGCACTAAAAAACCCATATGTGCGCCTTTTAAATGTTGTGCTTCGATTTGATTTGATTTTATGTTCAGAGATGAAAGTGAATGCAGACAATATGGCTGCCAATGTCAGCTGCCCTGCTAAGTTTCAAGAGAGGAGTGAGTATGCAACAGAAGTATATATTTTGGGATGGAGAGAGAGAGAGAGAGAGAGAGAGAGAGAGAGAGAGAGAGAGAGAGAGAGAGAGACTTCAGACTTCAGACTTCAGAAACTTTATTTTACAAGGATCAGAATTTAGGCTGGGCCTAGTCTTCCATTCTGTCCTTGGTTCTAAGCATGCAATGCATAACTAATACTATAAATGAACATTGAGACACAGGAAACACACAGAGAGAGAGAGAGAGAGAGAGAGAGAGAGAGAGAGAGAGAGAGAGAGAGAGAGAGAGAGAGAGAGAGAGAATGAATGAATGAATTACTTATATTTTATTTTATTTATAGAGGGTAATAGAGAAAGCAATAACATGCTTTTTACATCCAGCCCTCTGGGACAAAATACATATATAAAAGTAGAAAATGGAAAACAAAAATAAGCACAGACAAAGTAATATAATGCATGCAAAATAATCCCTATATTGTAACACATCAATAACAAAATCAAACCTATTATTATTGACTATACTCATTATTAACATTCAAAACTTGTGAGGTAAGCGCATACACACGGGAAAATAAAACCCAATCCTATTTTTCACACTCATCTTTAAAATTCAGAAATTGAGAAGTGCACAAACATGGAAACACCCCACACCCCCCCACACCCCGAACTTAATCATACTTTATATACTCATCATTAAAATGTACTTATTTGAAAAGAAACCCATGCACATAATAAAGTCAAACATAGTATTACTTTACCTACTCATCTTAGCATGCACAATTTAAGAATGATGTAAATACATGTACCCATGGCAACATGAAACCTATTCCTACATTACATTATTCATTTTTAGCATGCACAAATTAAGAGGTAAACGCACACACGTAACAAAAAGCAGACCTAGTCATATTGTTTGCATGCGGATACACATATTGAAAAGTAAATACATACACATGACGAAATCAAGCCTAATCTTACTTTATAATACTCATCTTTAACATGCACATAAATAAAACTTAGCCTATACTCATCACAAAATCAAGACTAATCCTACTTTACATACTCGTAACATATACACAATGTAAATTTAGAGCCGATACACATAATAAAATCAAGCCTAAGCCCACTTTACATACTCGTAACATATACACAATGTAAATTTAAAGCCGATACACATAATAAAATCAAGCCTAAGCCCACTTTACATACTCGTAACATATACACAATGTAAATTTAAAGCCGATACACATAATAAAATCAAGCCTAATCCTACTTTACATACTCGTAACATATACACAATGTAAATTTAAAGCCGATACACATAATAAAATCAAGCCTAATCCTACTTTACATACTCGTAACATATACACAATGTAAATTTAAAGCCGATACACATAATAAAATCAAGCCTAATCCTACTTTACATACTCGTAACATATACACAATGTAAATTTAAAGCCGATACACATAATAAAATCAAGCCTAAGCCCACTTTACATACTCGTAACATATACACAATGTAAATTTAAAGCCGATACACATAATAAAATCAAGCCTAATCCTACTTTACATACTCGTAACATATACACAATTTAAATTTAAAGCCGATACACATAATAAAATCAAGCCTAATCCTACTTTACATACTCGTAACATATACACAATGTAAATTTAAAGCCGATACACATAATAAAATCAAGCCTAATCCTACTTTACATACTCGTAACATATACACAATGTAAATTTAAAGCCGATACACATAATAAAATCAAGCCTAATCCTACTTTACATACTCGTAACATATACACAATGTTAAATTTAAAGCCGATACACATAATAAAATCAAGCCTAATCCTACTTTACATACTCGTAACATATACACAATGTAAATTTAAAGCCGATACACATAATAAAATCAAGCCTAAGCCCACTTTACATACTCGTAACATATACACAATGTAAATTTAAAGCCGATACACATAATAAAATCAAGCCTAATCCTACTTTACATACTCGTAACATATACACAATGTAAATTTAGAGCCGATACACATAATAAAATCAAGCCTAAGCCCACTTTACATACTCGTAACATATACACAATGTAAATTTAAAGCCGATACACATAATAAAATCAAGCCTAAGCCCACTTTACATACTCGTAACATATACACAATGTAAATTTAGAGCCGATACACATAATAAAATCAAGCCTAATCCTACTTTACATACTCGTAACATATACACAATGTAAATTTAGAGCCGATACACATAATAAAATCAAGCCTAAGCCCACTTTACATACTCGTAACATATACACAATGTAAATTTAAAGCCGATACACATAATAAAATCAAGCCTAAGCCCACTTTACATACTCGTAACATATACACAATGTAAATTTAGAGCCGATACACATAATAAAATCAAGCCTAAGCCCACTTTTACATACTCGTAACATATACACAATGTAAATTTAGAGCCGATACACATAATAAAATCAAGCCTAAGCCCACTTTACATACTCGTAACATATACACAATTTAAATTTAAAGCCGATACACATAATAAAATCAAGCCTAAGCCCACTTTACATACTCGTAACATATACACAATGTAAATTTAGAGCCGATACACATAATAAAATCAAGCCTAAGCCCACTTTACATACTCGTAACATATACACAATGTAAATTTAAAGCCGATACACATAATAAAATCAAGCCTAAGCCCACTTTACATACTCGTAACATATACACAATGTAAATTTAGAGCCGATACACATAATAAAATCAAGCCTAAGCCCACTTTACATACTCGTAACATATACACAATGTAAATTTAGAGCCGATACACATAATAAAATCAAGCCTAAGCCCACTTTACATACTCGTAACATATACACAATGTAAATTTAGAGCCGATACACATAATAAAATCAAGCCTAAGCCCACTTTACATACTCGTAACATATACACAATGTAAATTTAGAGCCGATACACATAATAAAATCAAGCCTAAGCCCACTTTACATACTCGTAACATATACACAATGTAAATTTAGAGCCGATACACATAATAAAATCAAGCCTAAGCCCACTTTACATACTCATCGTTAAAATGCATCAATCGAAAATGTAAGCACATACACATGACAAAATAAAACCAAATCCCATTCTACATACTTTTGTGTGCGAGTAAACTTGCCGATATGTCTCTAACATATTATACGGATTACAAGGCAATTACTTTTTACCGGAATGGGGCTGAGGTGATAGATAATTTAATTGTTAAGAAATTAAAGAAACAGATTTAAAGTTTGGATTTAACTCGAGGGGTGAGTTTCATAAACACAATGCCTTGTAATACGTAAAATACAGAAATTATTATTTTATGCATATTGACTCACCACATCCAACATTCATTTATACGCACATCCGTACTTCCATGTCCGAATACACAAAACACAATCTGGTTTGCAGTTGCTTATCTTTAACATGCACGCATTTTGGAGCAAACACATATACATAACAAAATGAACCCTAATCCTATAATAATAATAATAATAATAATAATAATAATAATAATAATAATATTTCATATAGCGCTAAAATCCATACAGCAGTACACTCGATGCGCTTTACCAAAGCAACAATGAAAGATGACAAACATGCATTCAAATCAGCAAGAAAGTCATACTACCAACATTCGGATGCAAACAAATAAAGTAGCAAAAATAACATGATTCTCACTCACAAAGACATCCACCCTCGTTCACCAGCACTGACACTCTCTGATAACACCTCACCCTCACATAAACTAGGCCTAATGAAAATGTCAACAAGTAACAGGAAGGAATGCACCAATACATACGTACACACGGCCCATACTCTCTCTCTCTCTCTCTCTCTCTCTCTCTCTCTCTCTCTCTCTCTCTCTCTCTCTCTCTCTCTCTCTCTCTCTCTCTCTCTCTCTCCCCCCCCCCCCCCCCCCCAACAGTTT
>CM065698.1:41213094-41255594 GCA_017654935.2 Phymorhynchus buccinoides | reverse complement strand
ATTGTCTTTAATGTTTGTATAACACCCACGTATTCGCACGTACGCTTACACAAACTCCAGAGAGAGAGAGAGAGAGAGAGAGAGAGAGAGAGAGAGAGAGAGAGAGAGAGAGAGAGAGAGAGAGAGAGAGAGAGAGAGAGAGAGAGAGAGAGAGAGAGAGAGAGAGAGAACTTGAAAACTTTAACTTTATTTTTCAAGGATATAGATTTTAGGCAACGCCTATTCTTCCAATCTGTCCTTGGTACATATACGAACATAGAATACAAACATGGCAAGGCATGATATTACACATACAGATTTGAACATAAAGGGGGGAGAGAGAGAGAGAGAGAGAGAGAGAGAGAGAGAGAGAGAGAGAGAGAGAGAGAGACAGACAGACAGACAGACAGACAGACAGACAGACTGACTGTCAGACACATAGATAGACACAGGGGGCAGATCAGCTGGTCATGGAGGGGAGGGGTTCCAATAGTTTGAATTGGTGGGTCTGGGAATTGTTCCGCGCGGAAAATGGGAAAATGGGAAAATGTTCTGCGCGGAAACCCATGCGCAATCAGTAAATAAGTAAAAGAAAGAAGAACAAAAATAAGCGGACGCGTCCGTATTTCCCCTAATCCGTATTATTTGTTCCCCTTCTTTCTTTTGATTATTGATTATTTCCGCGCGGAAAATCCGGATGTACTGTGTACCAGGCCTTATAGGGGAAGACGGGGTAAAAAGCGCATGGGCGGGTAAGAAGCCCACCCCAATTATCTCATGAAATAAAGAAAATGTCAGTCAAATTTGCCCATGAGACGAATGCTAGACATTAACGCTCGTCTCATGGGCAAAATGAGACTGAAATTTGCTTAATTTCATGAGATAATTGGGGTGGGCTTCTTACCCACCCATGCGCTTTTTATCCCGTCTTCCCCTATACAGAAACGGAAGAAGCTTTTGACTTCAGTTCACCTTAAGTTCTGTGGAAAAAAACACCCTGAAACAGACTGCAACGTCACTGGAACATACAACAAACAACTACACGACAAGTGTAAAGTGACGTTATTTGATTCACAAGAGACAAAACAAAATTACTGGATATTTCGGCGAATGCGCCTTTATCAACATAGACAAATAAGGACACATCAAACAGCAAATAATATAGCAAAAGGAGCAAAAAGCAGGCAACAAAATGAGCACCAAAACCCCCCAAGATATAAACAAGAGGAAAAACCTTCAAGGCTCACTCGAACAGGAACATGTGGGACAACAACAAACAAAGATTGAGGGGGGTGTCTAAAGTACAAGATTGCCAATAACATTTTAAAGTACAAATGAAACTATCGTTAATGGATACAACTAAAAAAAATTGTTTAAAAGGTGCCCGTGCCGAGAATCGGACCCGCAACCATTGGCATGACAGACAGACACTCTACCAATGAGCTATCGAGGCTGTCAGTGTTGATGAGTTTCTTAACTCATGATGCCTGTTGAATACTCTCTAACCCACTAATCTAAAATGTTATCTGTTTGTTATCTGTTTACAGTGTTGTTTTAAGTATTTAATTATTCAAATCATTATTGTTTGAAAGTTTCCATAGACATCTATACTTATATGTGTTCAAACTTTGAACAATGTATGCCTTCTATTTCCCGAGAAAATGCCAACGTTAAAGTTTAGAGATTAGGCCACGGACGCAACACACACACATACACACAACCGAACAACTATCATACTGTAGACTCACTTCGTGTTAGTTTCGTTAACACGAGTGAGCCAAAAAACAAAACAAAAACCAATACTTCTCCTCTACAGTCCAATTCTTTAGTTTCTGTGGTCAACTTTGTCTCCCCCCCCCCCCCCCACCCCAGCCCCTCCTTGCTACATGGAGGACTGCCACAGCCGGTTCCCTCAGGACCTGGAGGAGCGTCTACGTCGGATGCTGACCATCCAGCAGACGGTTCACGAGGACAACAGAGCCGTCATTCGCTCCATGACCGACCAGAACCGCTTCGTGGAGTTCAGCTTCGTCACCGCGGCCTCGGCCAACCACTTTGACGAGAGTCAGGGCCTGGTGGAAAGCCTGCACAAGCTCGTCTTCCCCTTCCTGAACAAGCGAGGGCTGAAGGGCAGGTTCCGCCTCTTCTACTACGACCTGGGCCTGAAGCCGGAGCAACTACAGAAGGTTAGAAATAAATAAATAAATAAAAACCCACCGTGATAAGTAGGGGAAGACGGGGTAAAAAGCCCATGGGCGGGTAAGAAGCCCATGCTAATTATCTCATGAAATAAAGCGAATTTCATGCCCATGAGACGAATGCTAAACATTAACACTCGTCTCATGGGCAACATGTGACTGAAAGTTTCTTTATTTCATGAGATAATTGGCATGGGCTTCTTTACCCGCCCATGGGCTTTTTACCCCGTCTTACCCTAAGTCCCTCACCACCCCCACCACCCCCTTTTTCTTCTTTTTTTCAGCGGAATTTGTATTATGATTAAAAATTTAGCCCAGGTTTTCGGATTAAGAGAAACTGGCTACCCTGCTATCTGGAAGTTATTTTCGGACACGATAGACGAAAGATTAAAAGTTGTACTTTAACACCACCACCCCCACCCCCTCCGCCTCATGTTTACGACTCTCGAGCTAGTTTGCTTCTTTTAGTTTCATGATACGAACTCGAACTCAAACTCGAATATTGTAATTGCCCAGCCAAAGGCTAATTTATCCTTACACTATCCGAAGACAAACAAACAAAAGTTGAGCACAATAATTGTTATAAACAACAAAAATCACACAGAGCTAAAAAACAGACACACACACAAACAAAAAATGAAATGTAGGCCACAGCCGTAAGGGAATTATAATTTTTTTTATGGACAGCGTTCTTCGTCTTCCAGTTAATCAGCCAACTTCATCAGGTTGAAGATATTTTTTGGCTGATAATTATATTGAAAAACAAGCGCGGATTCGCAATCGTTTGTGGCACGCTTTTCTTTCTCTTTTACAATATGTGCGACAATTTTGGACCGACCGACCGACAGACCGACAAAGTGAGTTATAGGTTTGTGGCTTGTGCCACAAACAAAAACAAAACAAAAAACAAAAAAACCGAATGTCACTACGCAGCGCCGAGACACAGCAGACAAAAAGGAATAAATAATAGATAGATAAATAGAAGTAAATAAAGAAATAATAAACTTTACATATAAAGCGTTTTTGAGAATGGCAGAAAGTTGAGTTCTCAGTGATCATTTTCAACGCGAAAATTACATGGGGAAGGGGGGGGGGGGGGTGTGCTAAACAACATCATGGGTGCGACTCCCCAAAATGAAATAAAACTGAAAGGCAGGGGTCCAGGGACCCGGGCATGGCCCCGGCAGGGTACAGGGGCAGAGCCCCGTCGGACGATTCAAGGGGGCAAGTTAAGAGAGAGATATAACGAGATAGACGGACAGTTAAAATGATAGCCAGAGACAGTTTGAGTCTGATAAGCCTTGTAAAATTATTACATTGTCTTTGTAAACTTCCAAGATAAAATGTTTGCTAGTAACTGATTTTGATTTCTGCTGCAACTGATTCCATAGTGATCATATTGACTATTTTCAAAACGCCCCAAATCGCTTGTTGTCAAAAACATTTTGGGGATGAATTAAAAAAAAACACCTGAAGTTCAGTTTCTGGTCAAATTAAAAATACTGAAATCAGTGTAAAAGTGAAGAGCAGCACCCATGCAACATAGCCCTGGTGGTGCTGTTGCAGCTGAAGGAGAACTGTGGGTGCACCGTGCTGCCTTTTCCCTTTGACCGTCTGCTGCCCCACTTCAGGAGACTGAAGAGCTGCGTCTGGAAGCCCCTCATCCTCAAAGTGAGCACTCGTTCTTGGCCCACATGGCATATGCCAATACAGTGGAACCTCCCTTATAAGACCTCCCATTAGAAGACTCCCTCTTAATTTCTGATCGCTTCTCGGCCTTTTGGCTAAGACAGTGATTCAGGAACATCAATTTTTGTTCATACCTTGGTTGGTTTGTTCAGCCCGTCGTACATGGCGAAAGCCGATACGCGACGTTAAACTGAACTTCCACCCAGACTCCCTCCCACATAAGACCTATTTCTCTGAGGCATTGCCCTTCTTTGTAAGTATTAAAATTACCTCTCTTATAAGACCTTCCAAAATCATCCAAGATGAGGTCTTATATAAGGGAAGTTCCACTGTGGTGACTCGGAGACGGATTTGTGTTTTTTGGGATGTTTTTTTCTTTTGGGGGGGGGGTTTACGGGGGTTCCGGACCTTCCCCTTCCCCTTTAAGAAAAAAAAGGAAGAAAGAAGAAAGAAAGAAAAGAAAAAACTAGAGCGTGACAACGCCTTATCAGCCAGCCGCGCGGCAGCATTTTCGGGTCCAGTGACCTTGCAGGAACAAACAGACAAACACCCCTGAAACTAAAGTCCTGAAACAAACAGTCTACGCCCGCACTTCACAAGTACCCACTGCGCCAGTGAGGATCTCGCGCGGCAGCATTTTCGGTTCCAGTTACCTTGACATTTAACCAATGGCTTTCATTTTGGACCGTGGCCTAGATACGCTCAATACCTACCCGCGTGCAGCATTTGAGCGTCCTAGGTCCCTCCATTCAAACGTTATCGCGTTCACATAGATAAGACACATGGACACATAGATAGACACATGGACACATAGATAAGACACATGACACATAGATAAGACACATGGACACATGGACACATAGATAGACACATGGATACATAGATATACACATGGACACATATATGACACATGGACACATAGATAAGTCACATGGACACATCGATAGACATATGGACACATAGATAGACACATGGACACATAGATAAGACACATGGACACATAGATGGACACATAGATAGACACATGGACACATAGATAAGACACATGGACACATAGATAGACACATGGACACATAGATAGACACATGGACACATAGATAGACACATGGACACATAGATAAGACACATAGATAAGACACATGGACACATAGATAGACACATGGACACATAGATAGACACATGGACACATGGACACATAGATAAGACACATGGACACATAGATAAGACACATGGACAAGACACATGGACACATAGATAGACACATGGACACATAGATAGACACATGGACAAGACACATGGACACATGGACACATATATGACACATGGACACATAGATAAGACACATGGACACATGACACATGACACATAGATAAGACACATGGACACATAGATAAGACACATGGACACATAGATAAGACACATGGACACATGGATAGACACATGGACACATGGACACATAGATAGACACATGGACACATGGACAAGACACATGGACACATGGACACATAGATAAGACACATGGACACATAGATAGACACATGGACACGTATATAAGACACATGGACACATAGATAGACACATGGACACATAGATAAGACACATGGACACATGGATAAGACACATGGACACATAGATAAGACACATGGACACATAGATAAGACACATGGACACATAGATAAGACACATGGACACATAGATAAGACACATGGACACATAGATAAGACACATAGACACATGGATAAGACACATGGACACATAGATAAGACACATAGACACATAGATAAGACACATGGACACATGGATAAGACACATGGACACATAGATAAGACACATGGACACATAGATAGACACATGGACACATAGATAAGACACATGGACACATAGATAAGACACATGGACACATAGATAAGACACATGGACACATGGATAAGACACATGGACACATAGATAAGACACATGGACACATAGATAAGACACATGGACACATAGATAAGACACATGGACACATAGATAAGACACATGGACACATGGATAAGACACATGGACACATAGATAAGACACATGGACACATAGATGGCACATAGATAGACACATGGACACATAGATAAGACACATAGACACATAGATAAGACACATGGACACATGGATAAGACACATGGACACATAGATAGACACATGAACACATAGATAGACACATAGATACATAGATAAGACACATGGACACATGGATAAGACACATGGACACATAGATAAGACACATGGACACGTAGATAGACACATGGACACATAGATAAGACACATGGACACATAGATAGACACATAGACACATAGATAAGACACATGGACACATAGATAAGACACATGGACACATAGATAAGACACATGGACACATAGATAAGACACATAGATAAGACACATGGACACATAGATAAGACACATAGACACATAGATAAGACACATGGACACATGGATAAGACACATGGACACATAGATAAGACACATGGACACATAGATAAGACACATGGACACATGGATAAGACACATGGACACATAGATAAGACACATGGACACATAGATAAAACACATAGACACATAGATAAGACACATGGACACATAGATAAGACACATGGACACATAGATAAGACACATGGACACATAGATAACACACATAGACACATGGACACATAGATAAGACACATGGACACATAGATAAGACACATAGACACATAGATAAGACACATGGACACATGGATAAGACACATAGACACATAGATAAGACACATGGACACATAGATAAGACACATAGACACATAGATAAGACACATGGACACATGGATAAGACACATGGACACATAGATAAGACACATGGACACATAGATAAGACACATGGACACATGGATAAGACACATGGACACATGGATAAGACACATGGACACATAGATAAGACACATGGACACATAGATAAGACACATGGACACATAGATAAGACACATGGAGATAGACACATGGACACATAGATAAGACACATGGACACATAGATAACACATAGACACATAGACACATAGATAAGACACATGGACACATAGATAAGACACATAGACACATAGATAAGACACATGGACACATAGATAAGACACATGGACACATAGATAAGACACATGGACACATAAGACACATGGACACATAGATAAGACACATGGACACATAGATAAGACACATGGACACATGGATAAGACACATGGATACATGGATAAGACACATGGACACATGGATAAGACACATGGACACATAGATAAGACACATGGACACATAGATAAGACACATAGATAAGACACATGGACACATAGATAAGACACATGGACACATAGATAAGACACATGGACACATAGATAAGACACATGGACACATAGATAAGACACATAGACACATAGATAAGACACATGGACACATGGACACATACATAGACACATGGACACATGGACACATAGATAGACACATAGACAAGACACATAGACACATAGATAGACACATGGACACATAGATAAGACACATAGATAAGACACATGGACACATAGATAAGACACATGGACACATAGATAGACACATGGACACATGGACACATAGATAAGACACATGGACACATAGATAGACACATGGACACATGGACACATAGATAAGACACATGGACACATGGACACATAGATAAGACACATGGACACATAGATAGACACATGGACACATAGATAAGACACATGGACACATAGATAAAACACATGGATAAGACACATGGATAAGACACATGGACACATAGATAGACACATAGCCAAGAACAAAGACTGCTCTGAAAACATTAACCAGCTTTTCGCCACGCGGCTGGTTAAAGAACAGAAACGTATTGCCATGTAGTTTCTTTTTTATTACAGCTAAATTGCGCAGAATACTTGCACACTGCGCTGGCACCAATGGTGTCAAAGCACAGTGCTGTGCGTGGTCAGGATCATTGGATTTGTTGTGGTTGTTGTAGCTGTTGCTCCATTCGTCAATTCGTCCGTGCGACTGTCTGTGACTGTCTCTCTGGCAGTCTGTCTGTAATGCCTGCCTGCCTGCCTGCTTACCTCTCTTCTTCTTCTTCTTCTTCTTCTTCTTCTTCTTCTTCTTCTTCTTCTTCTTCTTCTTCGTCTTCTTCCAATATAGTTGTCAGGGTCAGTTCTGACCATTATTACAACTGAAAAGGGTGAAGAGGTCGAAGAGAGAGAAAAACAAAAGAAAAGAAAAGAAACAAAAACAAAGGAGAGAGAGAGAGAGAGAGAGAGAGAGAGAGAGAGAGAGAGAGAGAGAGAGAGAGAGAGAGAGAGAGAGAGAGAGAGAGAGAGAGAGAGAAACAGTGTTTTGGTGGGTAGACATCCAGACAACCAGCCAGACTGGGACTCTCTCTCGCTCTCTCTAAGAACATTACATGTTAATTACATGAAACCATCAAAGTGCCTCTCTCTCTCTCTCTTCTCTCTCTCTCTCTCTCTCTCTCTCTCTCTCTCTCTCTCTCTCTCTCTCTCTCTCTCTCTCTCTCTCTCTCTCTCTCTCTCTCTCTCACTAACTCACTCTCTCTCGCTCAGGCCCTTTCACTCATTCATTCATTCATAATTTCACTCACTCTCCCCCCCCCCCCCCCACCCCACCCCACACAGGCTCACCTGAACGCCTCTCGCTACACCATATGGATGGACACGAGCCTAAGATGGAAAACGGAAGACATCATCCCCATCTTGAGCCAAGCCAACCGCTTCGGACTGTTCCTGGCGCGGAATGAGTTCATGACCCTCATGCACGTCCACCCCAAAATGCTGGATTTCTTCCAAATAGACCGCTGTCTCTTGGCGTCCTTCTACGAAGTCGCCGGCGGATTCGTGGTGCTTCGCAACAACGATTTCGTGCACAAAGCTATCCTGGATCCCTGGGTCGCTTGCGCTTTTTCTAAAAGCTGCCTCTGCCCACAACACCGCCTCGTGGATAACTGCGAGAAGTTTTTAGATTGTAATAGCGTGAGGCATGGCTATGACTACTTCCGTTGTCATCGTTTCGACCAGTCGGGGTTGGCCTTGATCCTTTTTTCTCTCTTCGATTGGAGAGTGACCGCTTTGACTCATCATCTCGTCGACAACACGGTTACGGAGTGGTTTGCTTTCAGAAGGGGCGAGGTTGTTCATTTCTTTCCGTAGCCAAAAAAAAAAATGATGTGAGGTTTGGGTTTCTGCGCTGTAATCGCAAAATCTTTGCGTGTTTTAAAAGTTGCTAGAGTTTGCAGACGAAAACAATTTTTGGGGGAGGATGATATTAGTAAGTAGGCCTAAATCAGCATTGAAATAAAAAGTCTTTGCAACATTCACTGCAATTGCGTTGATATGGTTTGCCGTTTGTTGAATCTTGTCACTAAGGGCAGTATCTAGGCAGCCTAAGGAACCATTCTGCCAAGTTTCATTAACACTAGCGCAACGCCGAGTACCGGTAACGCATAGTAACGGTAATGCCAAGTACTGGTAACGCTGAGTACAGTAAATTTGAAGCAATTCGGTTAAGAAACGGCGGAGTTATAAGGCCCCGTTTCTCGTTGGCGCTGGTCTGAGAGTGACGCGCTCTCCCGATTCTCTTCACATTTACTGCCAGGCTTTGCCCCGGCCACAGCAAGCCTGGCAGCAAATTTGAAGCGATTCGGTTAAGAAACGGCGGAGTTATAAGGCTCCGTTTCCCGTTGGCGCTGCTCTGAGAGTGACGCACTCTCCCGATTCTCTTCAAATTTGCTGCCAGACTTTGCCCCGACCACAGCAAGCCTGACAGCAAATTTGAAGTGATTCGGTTGAAAAACGGCGGAGTTATAAGGCCCATTTTGTATTTCAGACAGACAGACAGACAGACAGACACTTGCCTTTTTATATGATTACTTTTGTCTGTCTCCCTCCTTCCATCTTCTTCCCTCATCCCGTTCTACCACCCACCGCATGTACCCCCCACCCACCCACCCCCACCCACCCCAACCATCCCCCACCCACCCGCCCCCCACCCATCCCCACCCCCGCCCCCCTACTCCCCACCCTATACACTCGCTCGCACGCGTTAACTTCACAGTCAACGTCAATGAGTCCCCACCCACACGTGTTAAGCTCATATGTTAGTTGGAAGACAATAGCGGAGAATAGCGCGATGTTGTACGTAGGTAAGGTAATCCTCGCTAATGTAATCTCTGCTGTCCATCCGTTTTCTCGCTGGTGGGCAGTTGTTTCTCCGTATAGAGTTGAACTTTGCGTCCATTTTCGGTCGGCGCAAATGTAAATCGGGTCCTATCGCGCGCGTTTATGAACGGATGCTGTTGAAAGTTTGCACCAAGATAGTCACTATCGCTGGTCATGCCTGTTCCAAATTGTGAGTCAATGTCAGGTCAGGTTACGCCGCGGTTTGTTAAAAGGTTAAGCGGCGTATATCGCGCGCGTTTATACATCGATTCGCTTCCGGTTTGGCACACGGTTAGTCACTGTCCCTGGTCATCTACTTTCCAAATTCGAAGGCAATCCATCGGAGATACTGGCGCCGAGAGGCCGGTGGATACGCGTTTCGCGCATTTGCCAAAACGCGCAAATGAAACGGCCGCCTCGGTTGCCGTTGCCATCGCCCCGTTAGGGCTCATAGCAAATTTGAAGCGATTCGGTCGAAAAACGGCGGAGTTATACGGCCCATTTTTTGTGTTTCAGACAGACACACACACAGACACACATTTATGATGATTGGTTCAGTAGTTTAATACTGCGAAGTGGAACATCTTTTGATCACACACAGGTACGTACGTAAGGCCTACGTATAAAAAATAATTATACGAAAAACGCACAGCCCTCATCAGTTCCCACTCCAGTGAAGTCCAATTCTTACAGAACTGGAACTACAAAAAAGAAAAAAGAAGTAGAATTTGTACAAAGACAACATGACTCCCATCTACAAGAGAGGAATCCTAATTAGAATATAACATTCTCTTCATACATGTTTTTCTTAAACGCTATTTGCTCTTTTAATTCACTGTTTACATTTGTTGGGCCCTATGCGTTCGCGCACACGCGTAGGCATGTATGTATCTAAGTCGTGTGCACATACCTGTGCACTTTCGTACCCCTAGGGGAAGACGGGGTAAAAAGCGCATGGGCGGGTAAGAAGCCCACCCCAATTATCTCATGAAATGAAGCAAATTTCAGTCTCATTTTGCCCATGAGACGAGCGTTAATGTCTAGCATTCGTCTCAGGGGCAAATTTGACTGAAATTTTCTTTATTTCATGAGATAATTGGGGTGGGCTTCTTACCCGCCCATGCGCTTTTTACCCCGTCTTCCCCTATGCCTATTTTCGTGTAGACTACCTTTTTTGTGTAGCCTACTAATGTCTTAATCCTTGTGTTTTCAAGCTTTAGCAGAACATGTCATGTTGTCTTATCTTTGCGCGCGTGTGTGGACAGACTGCAAACGGAGAGGAATGGGGATGGTTGTTTTGATTTCGATATATTGAATGTTATGTGCATCATATTACGAGTTAACGCATTCTCTATTGACCACTGCAACGACCACCTTTTGCAAGAGTGAATGCCCTTGTAGATGCTTGAGTACTGACCAAACGAGGGTATACCTCTCGTCAATAACCCTATTTAGGGCCACTAAATGGCTTCCTTTTGCCAGAATGAACGCCCTTTTGGATACTGACCAACAAGGACTTGACTCTCACTGCCAAGGGCGTTAATGACCCTAGTTGCAGTGGCCAACACTAACCCAACCCCCATCCTGTGTGTGTGTGTGTGTGCGTGTGCGCGCATGTGTGCGTGCGCACGTGTACGTGTTTAAGTTTGTAAAAGATTTTGCTTATGTTCAAAGCGAGCTAGCCCTTAAAACTGAATGAATGGCTGACGTGAAGGCCTAAGCGTGTACATGTGCATAGTATTTAGTGTTCATATGCGAGCATGTGCTTGCGTAGGGTTAGGTGTGTGTGTGTGTGTGTGTGCGTGTGCGCGTGTGTTTGTGTGTGTGTGTGTGTGCGTGCGTGTGTGTTTGTGTGTGTGCACGTGCACACGTGTAAGCCTACAGGTATATGCTTGCGTTGATACAGAACTAGCCGTTAAGAGAAAACAACGAATGGTTGATGTGCTAGTTGTTACTTTCTTTAATTTAAATTGAGCTTCATCATATATTTGTTCTATAGTGACTTGTGCACTGCGTTACGGTCAAAATGCACGTTTTTATTTTTCACCCTTTTCCCATAGCAACACAGGCATGCGCTAGTAATACCATTAAAGTGGAACCTCCCTTATAAAACCTCCTATTATAAGACTCCCTCCCATATAAGACCTACTACTCGGAGACATTGTCCTTTGTATTAAAATTACCTCCCTTTTAAGACCTCTCCCTTATAAGACCCCTCCCTTATAAGACCTCATTTTGGATGCTTTTTGAAGGTCTTGTAAGGGATGTTCCACTGTACTAACATAACACTACATTGCCATGGGAAAAGAGTAAAAAATAACAATATGCACTTCGACCATTTTCAATCGGAGCATTCGAAAAGCGCGATACGAAATGCGCGAACTACAAGATGCCGAAAAGAGCGAACAGTAATGACAAAAAGAGCGAATTTCAGAGTCGCATAAAACTCAGAAAGTTAGGGATAGGGTTAGGGATAGGGTTATGGATAGTAAGAAAGTAACAGACATTTTTTCTTGTAAGGTACTTCTTGCCCCATCCCAATCCTCAACGACCCTCTCGCTTTCTGTCAGTGACATTCGCTCTTTCTGTCAGTGACATTCGCTCTTTCTGTCAGTGACATTCGCTCTTTCTGTCAGTGACATTCGCTCTTTTCGTACGGTCGCGCAAATGGGAATATTCAGAGTCGCGCTTTTTGCATGCTGCCTTTTCAATGTGCTTGTGATCTGCATGTCACAATGACTTGTTGGTTATAAAATGTGGGTCTGCATTGTCTACAGGTACTTGTAAATAGATTGAAATTCGAAACATTGTTGAAATAAGTTTCATTTTATGTTCAAAACATCATGTTCGTATTCTACGCATTTCTTTTTTTTTAAACATTGTTCAAATAAGTTTACTTTTATGTTCAAAACAGAATTGTACAAAAACAAATTCTGGATTTGAAACATGGTTCAAATGAATTTACTTTTTATGTGTGAAACAGCACGTTGTATACGTTTCTTCTGGATCGAGTTCTTTTGTCAAAGATTGTTCTTCAACTAAGTTTACTTTTAATGTCCCATGTGGCTTGGGCCAAGAGGACGTAGAACATAACTTCGTCGTTTACTTTTATGTTTGAAACAACATGTTAAGCATTCAGTTCGAATGCGAATTAGTCTAGGGATTTGTGGGACTTTACTCAAATAAATAACTAGATAGTCATCATACATGTTCAATTTTCCCCCCTTCTAATTGGTGTGTGTGTGTGTGTGTGTGTGTGTGTGTGTGTGTGTCATAATATATTATTGACAACTGTTTTCCGACATCTGTTTGAAAGTCATTCGTGTCCGAATAATATGATTAATAATTTAAAACAAATATTGTGATTTTACAGAGCGCTTTTTTTTTTTTTTTCATATTATGGAACTCTGCCTAGTTACATAATATTAATAGCTATAAAATATAATTAACCCCTGTCGATGCTGTGTAGGGGAGACTTGTTGATATGGCACCTGTCACGCAATTCGTACCACCTGGTTTCCTACCAAATGGTGGAAGATTGGGGGTGTCTACTTATGTGTGAAGTTAGGACAGATGAAGGGCAGTGTTTTATCACAACCAAAATTCAACAAAGCGGGAAACCCTTTGCAAGGCAAACAAAATTTCATTTTGGCAGCATCTGACGTTATTTGGGGTAATGTTTTTTTCTTATTACCCAGCCAGAGGCCGAGGTATTGCGATCGGTTTGTGTGTCTGTCTGTGTGTGTGTCTGTCTGTGTATCGATTACTGTCTGGATTTTGATTAAAATTGGCAGAGGGGTAGACAGCTTGAAAAGAAAGCTTCCTTTCGTTAATCAACACCGTGCTGACCTTGACCTTGAAGTTTGACCTTGAAAACCGAAATTTCCTTCTTTGGGCTATGTAATTTCCCCCCAGCTTTATTTCGTGAACTAGTTTGTTATTCAATGCATCAATAGTAAGATTGAAACTGGAAATAACACTAACAAATCTTTAAAGTCTTAGGTTCAATGTTATCCTTTTTATAAAGTAAAATATTAAAAGCAAAAATAATCGGGCCTTAGTCATGTAATCCACACCACTATCATGTAAGCGCGCGTACATGGTACATCCAGATTTTCCGCACGGAAATAATCAATTAGTAAAATAGATAAAGAAAAAAATGTACGGGTAATGGGAAATATGGACACGTCTGTATATTTTTTCCTTCTTTCTTTTACTTATTGATTATTTCTGCACGGAAAATCCGGATGTACTGTGTACGTGCCCTAATTCGTATCTCCTACGTCTTTTGAATGGCGCAGCCACACTACGACATTCAGAAGCCGGTAAAGGTGAAGATCAACACCCCCCCCTTTCGATTTCTCGGCTTTCCCGGCATTTTCACTTGCCTTTCTTAGCAAATATTTACCTGTATTTTATCAACTTTTTGGGCTAATGATCTTTATTGAATAATTAATCGCAGTCATGATAAAGGCCATTATTCCATAGTCTATGTAGGGCAGCATACACAACAGCCGCGGCGCGTTGGTCAGTCTTAGTTCATAGCAGACCTGTTTACCCCCTACACAAGTCTTGAGTAGTCTGGATAGCTGAAATGAGTGGTTTTGGCTCAAACTGTGTAGTTTTATTAATTAAATCATCAAACAATGTTCACTGAAAATGAGTAATTAGAGCATTATTTTCAATTTTGAAGAGTAGTAGAGGTCCAAATTGAGTAGAATACTACTCGAAAAGAGTAGAGTAAACAGGTCTGGTGGTACCAATTGCATAGCACTAACAGGTTTTCTAATTCGTACCTTTTGAAGAAAAAAATATTCTTACTATTACACCTTATCTTTATAATTATAGTACAGTTATAGCCCTCTATCAGCAGTATCCATGTTGAAAGTTTTAAAGCGGTCGGATTAAAGGTAGCATAGCAATAAGTCTCCCTTGCATGTACTATAGCATTATTGTGGAAGCATGGTTAGGTATATCGCAAGCAATTAAAGAGCTAAAACAACACACACAGGAACAGTAATATAATGTATAACTTTATTGTTCAACCAATACAATATCATAATTGATAAGTTTGTTGTTGAAATCAGTAGCATTCCATAAAAGGCAGACAAAGCATTTTGTAAAACAAAAGAAAAATCTTGATTGGAAAAAGCTAAAATTCCCCCAAATAAATGCATAAAAAGTAAAAAAACTAAATAAAAGAAAAAAATTTAATTGGCAGATCTATTGAACTTTGAAACTGTTAGCGCATGGCAGAGGATAATTCAGACAATAAACACCCTCACCTCACAATATTTGGATAAACTGCAGCAATGCGCACTGACTAGATGCAACTCAAGAGTTTCAGGAGAATTACACAGATTTACAGAATTTGATAACTTTGTCAAATTTGTAATTTTTTTAATCCTCAAATAAACTGAAGGTGTATGAACACATAATGTGACCCAGCACCACGAAAGGGACATTAAGTCGCTGGGCTAGTTTCTCACAACAGGCTTCCAAAGTCAAAAATATCATATTTTGTTTATCAGTTCTGAGTTATGGGTATTTTCGTGCTCTCTAACATCCCATCTTTCATATTTATAAAGGACAATCTTTGCTATGGTCTCTAAATGTTCCAAAAAGTGCATTAAAATGAGTAGGTTAATGCATTTTCTTCAGCTAGGCTAAACTTCAGACTGTAATTTATCAAAATGGGCGACCGCCATCCTACAAACTTTAAATGCTCACAACTCTAGAATGGAACACGTTACAAGAATGGTTCTTATATCATTCGAAAGAGAATTGTCTGAAGTTTCTAACTGTACCATTTCCTTACAGTGGTCATTTTGACACTTAATGTCCCTTTCGTGGTGCTAGGTCACATATGGCTGACGTTTACGCATTATTTTCCTCCTTTTAGATAAATCAGCCTTCAATTCAGACCATTAAATAAATATTCTACCAAATATTCTAACACCCCTTTCACACTCCATGATGCAGATCTTGAAAGTTTGGATTTTAGCAACTCAAAGCCTCCACAAATACTGTATATATAAACAATGGTAAATGATAATCCGTAAATCCTGCAAAACACGAGTTTCGAATGACCAAAAGCCTGGAGGACCTGCAACATACGGCCACCTTCATATTGGATGCTGGGGTGTCCCTCTGACGTACGAGAAGAAGAAGTAGAAGAAGAAGAAGAAGAAGAATGACCAAAAAACAAACAAACCAAAAATGGTTTAAAATGGTTATATGGGTGAGCGGGACAAGCGGAAATCATCTGACCCGTTTTACCTTATCCGAAGAGTCAACCCATACAATACAAACTAGTAACAAAGCAGCTTATCAACAGATCACATTTTCATCTTCAGTGGTAGAGTTCGTGGCAAAATCTTGAAGCAACAACTCTGTGAATAGAACCCCAACAACTCTGTCCACCAAAGACAGAATCACAGACCAAATAACAAATAAATGACTCAACACAAGTGTTAATTGCAATCTTACATGTACATAACATCCAAGATAGTACTTATACATAAATATTACACGATTAAAGACCCACCATGTCACATGTCAGAATCATGGTTTTCACGTGTTTTCCCTCTTATAGCTGGTAAGAAATCTTCCAATCATAAGAGGGAATGTGACACGTGATGTGGGGGGTCTTTAAAGACTAGTTTTTGTGCTGTATGGAGGAGATCACTACTGATATGGCCGTGTTCTGAGTGAACAACAACTTAGTCTCCTTGTGGTTCCCACCCCTGTGTTTGTAGCAGGTACGTTGGCAGAAGCCAGTTCTGGCATCAAAAGCCAACGGTACCAGGCATGAAAACGACCGTTCCGAGAGAAAAATAGAGATTTAACGCCTTCTGGGCCAAAAGGCCATTTGGGGCATTTGAAATTATAAAGATCCTGGAAGAGTAAAACGACCGTTACCAAAAAAAAGAGGAGATTTATTTCAGCCGAGGATTTTCAGCTAACGTCAGAAGATTTGTTGAGCGGGGTGGGGGCAAGTACTCATTTCACAGCATTTCGCATCCTACTTCGCCTTCCAACTCTCAAACACGCCATTCGAGTTGTTTTGGCAGCCATTTTTTCCTTCGGAGCGCAAGCGTCACTTGTCCAAATACGGACTGCGCCGTTTGAGAATAACATCGTGCTCGCGAAAACGGCAGATTTTTTTTTTCCGGCGGAGATTCCTTAAATTATGAAAAAAAAATTGGCGGAGAAGGCGAGGACGTTTTCATGGATGGGTACATTTAGGGGAGAGCATTAAAAAAAAATAAAAAAATAAAAGGAATCATAGATAATAATACATCAAAGTGAAATGAGAAATAATGGGGGTAAACGTCCATCATCTCTCCTTAAAAAAACCCACACAACAACCCCCCCCCCCCACAGAATTAGAGATTGGAGTTGTGAGATGAGAGGTGATGTTAAACATCTCAGCTGTTACAAATTCTTCACTGAGGCAGTTCCACTCCCTTACAGTTCTTGGAAAGAAGCCTTGTTCTGTGCAGAATGCTACACACAGTCAACACCAGAACATACATTAGCATCCATTTGAAATGAAAAAGCATCTCTGTGGTCTCGGTAATTGACTGTATGTTGACAGTTAAAAGACAACTAGTCATAATTTACGTGAATCAAGAAAACAAACAAAAAGTAGACTACGCTTGTTTATCCATTATTTCAGCAGAATTTAAACCAGGCAAGATTTGTATATAAAAAAAAAAAACCCACAAAAAACAAATAAACGTAAATTGTCATGAAAATAATATATTGTTGAGCGGGGGGGGGCATCTCTCCACCGCGACACTGGCAGCATTTCAGCTTTTCGCAGCCTATCTTGCACGTAAACACACTAGTCGCAAACCGCTGTACCTTCTTTAAGGTATATCCTAAGGTACGGGGGGGGGGAGGGGTCCGGAAACTCCTTACACGGCCTACCTTGCCTTCTAACACTCAATCACACTACTTGCGGGATGCTACATTGGCATTTTATTGCCTATTAAGCCAAAAATCGAGTCATTTTCGTACTTTTCACCTTTCTATAACGTACATTTGGGGCGACAGGGGAGTTTCTCCTTTTCTTTTTTTTTGGCTGGGTGTGTGTGTGTATTCCGGAAACCCTGTAAACCCCCCCCCCAGATCCACCCCTGCCATTCAAACACAAACTCATATTATACCTAATACCAGGTCTGCCACTATTTACATACCCTACACCATAGTGCAAACTGTCATTGGAAGAATACATTCTGTATAAAACTCAATACCATATCTGTCAGCAGAAATAGATACTCTTTATATTAAACCCTACACCATAATTATATCTATCAGTGGAAACGCACTCTGTGAAGCCTGTACCACACCTGTCAAGGAAAACCTACACTGTGTAAAAACCCACACCATATTTGTCAGTGGAAACAAACTCTTTACAAACATAGCACAAACAAATCGTCATCCAAGCCTGCACCCACTGACCACAAGACTTTACTTATTGTTGTTGGAAGTGGGGCCTGGGCCTTCTCGGCTGGACTAGGGGGGCGGGGGAGGGCAGTGAATAATGGTTTGAACTCAGTGCAACCGGTAGGTCTTTCTCCTTTCTATCTTTTCTAGTAAACTGTGCGCCCACCTACCAAGTAGCTCCATAGCGATCATTGTTAGAAGTGGCGTCTGTAACATATTGTACCAAATTCAGATCCACACAGCATATCTTCTAATTTACCGTAAAACCTGGACTATAAGACGCACGTGTATATAAGCCGCACCCCTTAAATTAACAAAATATTAGGTATTTATTCACATATAAGCCGCACCAGTTTATAAGCCGCAGAGAAAATTATATATGCATTAAGCAACACAAATATAGAAATTCTCCTATCAGAACATGAGTAATGTTCTCAGACAATTTAAACATGAGATTTGAATCTATTGATTACCAAAACCAGTTCTGAGTCTAAAGAAGCTCAAAATAGGCTAAAGAATTTGGCCAGAAACAGATGTGATCAAACTGATAAATGTAGAATGGAAAAAAAATCAACAGATAAGCCGCACCAGTCTATAAGCCGCATGGGCCAAAGTTGAGGGGAAAAGTAGCGGCTTATAGTCCGCATTTTACGGTATGTGTGTATGTGTGTGAGTGGGGGTGTGGAGGGGGGTAATGTGTGTGTGTGTGTGGGTGTGTATGTGTGTTCATGCATATTTGTACGCACATGTGTGTGTGGGTGTGCATGGCATGTCTGACTTTGTTTCTCTCTTTTATCTGAATCTTTAATTGGTAACAAAAAACCCACAACTCCACCCCCCAAAATGCCACTGGTACGGTAGTCATTTGAACATTTTGTGTCGGTTTGTATAAAACCAAAAAACACTTTCTACCCTTTTACTTTAGAAGACCACGGGCTAGTGCATCGCATCTTAACATAAAACCAACAACAATCTGCGCTTGGCTTTTTAAAAAAGTAAAATAATGTACGCCACGCCCCCAAAATCCGGCATGGTTTGATAATAATATAATGAAAAATCATCAGAATGGTGTTACATAATATTTGTCAGCAAGACTTACAAGTTACAGAATGACTTTGTCTGATACTGTAATACTAAAGAGAAGGTTAAAAAGGGTTTTCAGCTAGACCAAATATTACACCAAATAGATTTGTTTATTTTCACAATAGTGAACAGAATTTTTCTGATTTTCTAATAATAAAGAGGCGATTAAAAACAATTGTAACATTTTTCCGCCAGACTTAGAAAGCAGATTTGTCTAATTTCACAATAGTGAATAGACATTAATAAAATAATATAAAACAAAAAAGAAATAAATTCCATATTCACCGGCAAAAGCATGACTAGATCTTTAGTAAACCCTGACTCCATTTATTAACACACAAACACACACACGCACGATTCAGAAAGACCTGAATTCTGTTTGAGTATATAATTAATTGTAGTATAATAATGCCAATATTTAAAACAAAATATTACCTGCAATATCAAACAGATATCCATCGCTTGCAACATTTATATCAATAATAAATCACTTAACAAGCTTGTCTTAGAAAATATAGCAAGCATTCTGTTCTCCGATCAGCACACACTTCTTGGTTTCCATCTTATCCTAAATCAATTTTTTAAAAAATCATAAAATAAAAAAGAAATGAAATCTGACTGTGTACAACACAAATACAAAAACAAGCAAATGAAAATATATAAATTATTGTCTGCTAAACTTTTGATATTATTGCTTTTTTTTAAGATAGAAAAAAAGCTTTACCCAACTTTAAATGGAGAATACAACACAAAAAAAGCACCAGGACCATACAAAACATAAGCACCTCAAAGTAAATGTGACCCAGCACCACGAAAGGGACATTAAGTCGCTGGGCTAGTTTCTCACAACAGGCTTGCAAAGTCAAAAATCTAATTTTTATCAATTTTGAGTTATGGGTATTTTCGAATTCTCTAGCATATTATCATTCATATTTATAAAGGACAATCTTTAATATGGTCTCTAAATGATCTTATAAGTGTTTTAAAATGAGTACGTCAATGCACTTTCTTCAGCTAGGCTAGACTTTAGACTGTGTTTTCTCAAAATGGCCGACGCTCACCCTACTAACTTTAAATGCCGATACCTTGGGAACGGAAAAAGATAAAAATAAAGGTTCTTGTATCATTAGAAAGAGAGTTGTCTGAAGTATTAAAGAGTATCATTTTCTAGGAATGGTCATTTTGACACTTAATGTCCCTTTCGTGGTGCTAGGTCACATATACACACAATCTAGAAATAAATGATATAAAAACCCTTTTTCAGAACCACTGACAGCAGATTTGTCTACCCACGTTATCGGTGTATCAGATCCGTTTGGTTACAGCGGTATTATTTTCTCTTCAGCTGCAGCAAACAATTTTTTCTTTCTCTTTTTGGTGCTTTTTTTTTTTTTCTCAGTCACCAGTAACACGCATTTCAAACGAAAGGGCGAAAGCGGGACAGTTAAAAAAACTACTAGGGGGTGAGGGGGGGGGGGGGGGGGGGGGGGGGGGGGGAGGGGAATAGGGAGAGTAAAGGGGGATCAAGAAAAAAGGGTTCAAGAAAAGGGGGTGGGGGGGATGAAAAACATAAGATGTAACAAGTGAGAGGAAACAGGCGAAAGTGTGTGTGTGTGTGTGTGTGTGAGAGAGAGAGAGAGAGAGAGAGAGAGAGAGAGAGAGAGAGAGAGAGAGAGAGAGAGAGAGAGAGAGAGAGAGAGAGAGAGAGAGAGAGAGAGAGAGAGAGAAGAGAGAGAGAGAGAGAGAGAGAGAGAGAGAGAGAGAGAGAGAGAGAAAGAGAGTGTGTGTTTGTGCTCGCATGTGTGTGTGACTTTGTTTTTCCATTTGTGTGGGTGCAGTGTATGTGTATGCTTGTGTGTAAAACCCATACATGTCAATGTGTACATTTATGCACGTGGATATTATTATAATTTGCATGTTGTTGATGCAACGAAATGCAACTCGATTCACACAACTGCCTCAAATACATGCATCCATACAATGTACGCACGAGGACACAGCTACAGGCACATCCTAAACATGTGTTGCTGACGGTGCAAGCCAGCTTCAACAGTACTGGTAATGTGTGCGAGATAAACGCGCATGTGTAGGTGCATGTAGGAGTGCATGTGTGATAAAAGTGTGCGAATGCGTGTATGAATGCGCATGCTATGAAGTAAATGTGCGTGCATGTGTAAACATATAACATCTAAGAAATTAAATGCTCTAAGACCCTAGCCTTATTTGTCCTTTTTCAATTCCAAATCCTCATCTTCATCCTCTCGTTCTTCATAATCCTCCTCTAACCCGTCATTCTCCTCTTCCTCTTCCACTCCACATTCCTCCTCCTCCTCCTCTTCCTCCCTCCTTGTCTCTTCATTCTCTTCGCCGTCTTCTTCTTCATCTTCGCTTTCTTCCATCCTCTCCTCCTCATCATCATCATCGACATGATCATCTTTTTCTTCTTCTTCTTCTTCTTCGACGTCTCCTCTGTGGACCATTTCAAACTCTGGTTCGCTGCCGGACTCCTCCACGTCACTAGACTTGTCCTTCTTCTTCTTGCCCTTTCTGTTGGGCTTTTTGCCGGACCTGCGTCAGAGAAAATTACAATGCATTTGTGTTCACAAAGTGTGCTGAATAAGTGTGAAAAGACACCATATTCATAAGGCCTACTCCACAAAATTACACACAATTATGATTTTAGCTGCTTAGTACATTGTTACCTGCGAGTATTATAAGGCGCAAGGTCTCGGTCAAGAAAACAAGCATTGCCTTACTGTCCGTGAAATACAATGCATAGCCCCTAAACCAGAACTTACTCATCACCCCCCACCCCCCCTCTCCCTGTTTCCAGGGACAAATACCCCTTAGGAGGGACGGTAGGCAGCTCTGCATTGAAAAAGCTTCAGTTTGGAGGAAGCATCCCGTTCATTCTGGCTCACATCATGGGTGGACGTGGTGGCCCCACAGCCTGGACCTGCATTGAACTCCCTGAATAGGAATTGTTCGGAAATAATTAAGGGGACCAATTTCATGGTATGTGGGAGTGATCTCACCTAATTCAATCGGTCAAAGATGGGAAGCTACTCTACCTTCAGGTAGATCCCCAGCCCTCGCTTCGTGTGTTTGAGGAGACACACAGCATGTAGAGCGGGCAGTGCGTCATTCTAAATTTGATGTAATTTATATTTTTATGTCACAGTTTGCAAGTTCTATCACTTTGTAGCAACTGGCCACCCCTTATTTTTCTAAAACAATGTCTGCAAGTCGCTGACTAGCATCCTGCGGTTTCAAGCCTCGACGCCATTGTTGCTATGGTATTTGACCGAGTAATGAAGGTAATCAACTCTAATGTTCACTTAAGTGTTCTCCCCTAGTTTTTTTCTCCGAAAATCGTCTATTTAGGCTTCAGGCATAGCCACAAGCCCCCCTGTAACACGTACCAGGGCTCCCAGGGACCCCCATTTGAGGGTCTATGAAGTACTCAAATTCTAAAGGACCCTCTAAAAGAATTTGCAGGGGGTCGCAGGGATGCACTAGAAACATTCTGTTTAGCATTTGCAATGCCACTGGGACCCTCTATCCTGCCTCTAGGACCCTCTATACTGTAAGTAAATGAGTCCCTGGGAACCCTTGTTTTGCGGGACGATTGGGAGCCCTGCGTACCTGGGCTTGGTGCAGGTTTTTTGGGCGGGGTCGGGGAGGACGATGGAGTGGGTGTAGAGCGGCAGGAAGGACTCCTCCAGGCTGACGTCCTCTGTCAGGTTGGGCAGCACCCACAGGTGGTGTCTGCCCCGGGTCACCACCCACACCACGCAGAACACCACCAGCCGCACTGCACGCAACGCAAGGCACAGAGGTGACGCGTTCGCCTCGCGCATGGGTGCAACTCCCCCAAAATGAAAAAAAACTGAAAAGCAGGGATCCAGGGACCCATGGCCCCCGGCAGGGCATAGGGGCTGAGCCCTGTCGGACGATTCTTGGCAACTTGAGAGAGAGCTAACGAGACAGACAAACAGTTAAAATGTGACAGAGACAGTTTGAGTCTGATAACCCTTGTAAAACTACAGACAAACCCCTATTTTACGACCCTCTGTTAAGCGACCACCTCTCATTTGAGACTGGATTTGTTGGCACAGATGCATTTTACTATGTAAACGACCTCTCTTAAACGACTTCCTCTAAAACGCGACTTACGACCGCCGTTTTGTTGGTTTTTACGACCGTTGCTGCCGTCTGCATAGACTTCGAGCAAAGGGAAACAACCACAGTCAAGGGCCTGAAAGCGGAGTCGCTTCCCTTGTTGTAGAAAAGATGGCGGAAAGCGTAGGAAAAGCACGAAAACCAGACTTTGAAAAAGAAAACCACTGACTTTGGACGAGAGTGGAGGTGATTAACAGAAGTCGGCGAAGTGAAACTGTAATACATCGATTGCACAATCCTATGGAGTTGGAAAGACCCAAATCCAGTTTTAATGTCATTGTATATGTGCATGAAGAAGAGAGTATGAACTGTGCTGAACTTTTTCTTTCTACGGCTGCCAGTGAAAACCTCCGTCATACGACCCCTCCAATTTACGACCGATTTTTCCGGACATTTTGGAAGTCTTAAAATAGAGGTTTGTCTGTATTACATTGCCTTTGTAAACTTGCAAGATAGAACAACCAAGTTCAAAACGCCCCAAATCATTTGCGGTCAAAAATATATTTTTTTTAAAACTGAAGTTCAGTTTCTGGTAAAATTAAAAATACTGAAATCAGTGTAAAACTGAAATAGTAGCACCCGTGCCTCGTGATACAATATACCCGAGTTCCAGCCTAGGTACAGGGGATTTTTTTTCCTCTCACTCTGACTCTGCACTAGCCTAGGTTTTACGGTCTGAACGTGGAGTCTTTCGGATGAGACAATAAACCGAGGTCCCTTACCACATGTTAAAACCCAGTGGCAACGAAAAAGTTGTCAATTGGTCAAAATTTAAACCCCCACCTCCACTCCTTCCTCATCAGTCACAAAAAAATTGCATGCAAATTATTATTAAAAAAAAGGTGGTGCGCTCTGGCTGCGACGCGCTCTCAAGGTGGGAGCAACCCGAATTTCACAGAGACGCCTCTGTGACAGTTCCAACCTGGGTACAGGGGATGTTTTTTTCTCACAGAGGTGACAGAGGCGTCTCTGTGAAATTCGGGTTGCTTCCACCTGGAGAGTGCGTACCCCTTAGACTCAATCTGAGAAAATGGTTTAGAGGATATAATCATTCCTGACTTGTCTAAACCAAAAACCACCATTCCAGGGCTATGACATCAAAAGTTACGACATCATCAATGATGACATCACACAGCCCGTAGTAGACGAGGGGCCGGGCAGGGAAAGGGGTCAATAGTCAACACGCCAGCTATCGGTGCGACTCATAAATGGTACAAGAAGCAGACACGCAGCAAGCACGCGTGCTCCCACCCACTCACAGCACAGACATTTTACAAACATGCGATACGTTTATGAGATGCAATATATAAACATTCTTTGAAAGACACATTTAACCCTTTCGCCGCCAGCCATTTTCAGCCCCAAAATACCATTAAACTTAACAGGGTAGAGAAAACAAATAATCTGCAATATTGGGAATTCTTCTGTGACATGCATAACATTAGGCCTATCCTCCCAAAATTAAGAAAATAGGGTCTTCGGATAACAGGTCTGGATTGGCGGTGAAAGGGTTAAATGTACTCATCCATTCACATACACAGACACGCACACATAAACAAAAAACACTAGCATACACATTCACACTCACAGACACAACTTCCGTCTCGGCTATCGTCAGAAGTGGCGTCTGCAAAGTACAGCACCAGATCCAGACAATGACACCCCCCCCCCTCCCCGAACGCACACACACACACACACACAAACAAAAAACACTAGCATACACATTCACACTCACAGACACAACTTCCGTCTCGGCTATCGTCAGAAGTGGCGTCTGCAAAGTACAGCACCAGATCCAGACAATGACACCCCCCCCCCTCCCCGAACGCACACACACACACACACAAACAAAAAACACTAGCATACACATTCACACTCACAGACACATCTTCTGTCTCAGCTATCGTCAGAAGTGGCGTCTGCACAGAATAGCACCAGAACCAGAACCAGACAATGACCACCCCCACCCCCACCCCCCGAACACACACACACAGCTTCAAGACAAGTTGTGACCAGACAACTGACCCACAACCAGGAAGATGCAGCACCAGATCCAGAACCAGACAATGATACACCACCCCACCCCCGAACACACACACACACAGCATTAAGACAAGTTGTGAACAAGACAACTGACCCACAACCAGGATCCAGGATGCAGCACCAGATCCAGAACCAGACAATGACACCCCACCCACACCCCCGAACACACACACACAGCTTCAAGACAAGTTGTGAACAGACAACTGACCCACAACCAGGAAGATGCAGCACCAGATCCAGAACCAGACAATGCCCCCCCCCCCCCCCCCCCCCACACCACCCCAACTGACCCACACACACACGTACAGCATCAAGACAAGCTTCAAGACAAGTTGTGACCAGACAACTGACCCACAACCAGGAAGATGCAGCACCAGATCCAGAACCAGACAATGCCCAATGCCCCCCCCCCCCCCCCCCCCCCCCCCCCCACCACCCCGAACACACACACACAGCATCAAGACATGTTGTGACCAGACAACTGACCCACAACCAGGAAGATGCAGCACCAGATGCAGAACCAGACAATGATACACCCCCCCACCCCCGAACACACACACACGGACACGCACAGCATAAAGGCCCTATATTAGTAAAACGTGAGTGAAATACTTAATTATAAGTTTAAGTATTTCACTGACGTTTTAGAAATATAGGGCCTAAATCATACAGATACTCAGATACACATACCCTCACCCCATTTATTCATGTAAATTATATGCATGCATAGATTAACAATCCTTCCGTACCTTCCTACCTGCACACCCACAAACCCCCTTAAACGGACATTTGCACATAATCATACACATACATTTTTGTGTGTGTCCAAGATCACTGTAAGGTGGATAGAAGTTAAATTAATCCTTTCAACCAGCAGCCGTGGTGTAGTGGTTAGCGTCGCGGACTACTGGCTGGGAGGTCTTGGGTTCGAATCCCATCAGAGGCGAGGTTTTTTTCGGTCCTGGACCGACTCCTACCCAGAGTGAGTGGCTATGGGCTCAATGGGAAGACTGAAACCACACAGTCTAGCTTCATCTGCTTAACGGATGCGATTCTGAGAGTGTTGCTCTCATTGCAAGACCAACACTGCAGGTGTCTGTAGTTCTCGGGCCTGGTTAACGCCGGGATATCATTATGAAAGGAAGCGTAGAATACAGCCCTGCCATGCAGTCTCAGACCGATACAGAACTCCATAGCATCATCATCATCGTTATCATCGGCCTCATTTTCATCAATCATAAAATTAAAAAATGTCTCAAATTCTGTGGCTTTGCATGCCCTGCTCTCATGGTGACCTCAGTTTCGGTTTCCAATCCAGTCTATGCCTTGGTACGTTCGGTTCAAAGTCATGGGGATCAGTGTGTTCTGGGGAGCTGTCGGTGGACGGTCGTGGTGGCGCCCTCGGAGGAGGACCTCACTCACGCTGGCTCCGCGACTAAGAGAATAGTGTCGTCAGTAGGGGGCTTAGTAGGTGGTGTCCTGAACAGGCTCCACTGAACTCCACCGAAGTGACTCAGCAGAAGTGCAGTGTCTCCTCGGTTGGTTGCCTCTTGACGGCCTAACATAGATTCGCTCCCCTTGGACTGCTGGTCTCGGTTTCTGCGACTTGAACAAACCCGAGTGTAGCTGCGAATTGGGATTCGGAACGAGCGGCGTGGGAGCAATGCCACTGTACAGCCCAGAAGATGGGACAGCAAACAAAACAAAAAAACAAAAACAAAATTAACCCTTTCACCGCCAATGTCGCATTTTAGCAACACAATGATTTAACACCCATGTCATGAAAAGGCCTCAAACCAGGTTCTGTTATCCAAAGAGCCTATTTTCATAATATTAAGAGGTAAAGATAGGCCTTACGCTATACATGTCACAGAGGAATCCCCAATATTGCAGATGATTTTTTTCTCTACCCAGGTAAGATTAATGGACATTTTTTGTTGAAAAATGGCTGGCGGCGAAATGGTTAAAGAATGAACACAGCATCAAGACAAACTTGTGAACAGACAACTGACCCACAACCAGGGAGAGGATGAAGCCGACGAAGGCTGCGGCCACCAGGCTGACATAGTAGACCCCCATGCGCACACACTGGGGCCACAGGGGCAGGAGGCAGAGGGCAGCCACACCAATCACTGAAAAGAGATGAAGGAACAGAAATGCTCAGGCCTGCTCTCATGTTGGTAGGGCAGGCGGGGGGGTGGGGCATTGCGTCTCCGGGTTCCATCAGCCTCTTCGGGCGTTTCTTTTTCATTTCCTTCTTCTTCTTCTGCGTTTCTGGGCCCACAGCACACCAATTCCCCACCACAGCTCACATTCTCAGCATCAGAAAGTTAGACCCAGATTTCACTGCCTAGGCCCTAAGCTTTCCCATTTTCCAGCAGCAGTGAGCCTGCCAAAAATAGACCTCTCACTTTTTTTTTCTCCTGCTGCCTTCAAGGCCTTTCTGACCTTTTAGTTACCTCTCCCTTACTGGCTGGATAGAGATAACAGTCTCTCTCTCTCTCTCTCTGGTGGCATAGGTAGCGAGTTTAAAATTAGAACAGCAGTGGTGCTGGCTCAGATGAGAAGCAGGCAGGAAAAAGGAAGCGTAAGTGGCTAGAGTGGGCCAAACTTTATGAAGCCAGAATGCGGCAGAAAAGCATGCTGTGCCACATTCTGACTGCTTTTAGTTTTACCCAGAGAGCTATTGTTTCAAGTTGTTTCCTTTCAGTAATTCACATAGGCCATGTTTTTTCCAATGATTGTTGCTTGGGACAGGGAAAGACCTTACAAGTGCCAACAACAGACAAAAGAAGGGATCACAACTTTGGATTGGTATAATAATAATGGTGATGAGTTCTAAAAATAGGCACGAACTAAAAGTAAACTTAAAAGCAGCTGGTCCGGGGTGATGTGGGCAATACGGCCACAATGGATACGTATGCATCCGTTTTCCCGCTTTCACTGGTGTCCTCGCTGCCTTCAGCCGACACATTTCTTTCATTACACATCGTCGGGAAAAAAAAATCATAATAATTCGGCGTTTGCTGGTCATGTTCCCCGACTATGTGCGCGCGCACATACACACACATACATGCGTGCGCACACACTTCCCAGATATCAGGTGCTATTCTGGGGAGCTGGCCTGAGATTTGATTTTTGAGGGATCAAAGCTAGACTAATAAGAATAAGAATAATGGGAATTTATATAGCGCTCTTTTTCACATGAGCTCAGTGCGCTTTACATTGATAACATTAACAAGAACATTAAAATTTAAAGGCAAACAAATAATTAATCATTAGAAAGTAAAATAAGCATGCGCGATGCTTGCACGCAACGTTCTCTTACTTCCTTACACACACACGCGCGCGCGCGCACGCACATACACACACATACATGCGCGCACACGCACACTTCCCAGATATCAGGTGCTATTCTGGGGAGCTGGCCTGGGATTTGATTTTTGAGGGATGAAAGCTAGACTACAGTGAACCCTAAGACTTCTCTATTCTGACAGCAACCTCTGGCTTTAATTCCTCTAGCACCACGGGCGAATACATTCGCCCAGTACATCACGCTTCACTCCCACCAAATGCAAAGACAGTCACTGCCAAGTGGCCTGTGTGTTTGTCTATGTTCAGAGCTTCTTCTTATTATTATTCTTCGATCGCTCAGTTTCCTGTCAATTATGAGCACAGATGCATCATGCTGCCGTTATGCGCCTAAGTAAGAAATATTTAGGCCCAGCATGTCCGACTTCAGCTGGAAGAAATCTTTTTGAAAGCGTTTCTTGAAAAAAAGGCTGGAGAATGGACCGGTTAGGCAGAAAGATAGTAAATGACAGCAAGCATATCTCTGTGATTTTTCACCCCGTTAAACCAACGCATGTGTGCACTAAAAAACAACAACCACCCAACAGATACACCCCTCTTGTTGGTTGAGATGCAACGGACAACCAATCAAGAACGTCAAAACATGCATGGCGCTAGAACAGACAAATTAATCACTCAATTTGTTTATAGAATCACACAAGGTAAACACCCGAACGCCCGCTTTGAAACCGTAAATATTTTGAATTTTATTCATTCTTTATCTCATACACACAACCACAATCAATTTGTTTATAGTAGACAAACCTCACCAAAGGAACATCACCACTCTGTTGGCCAAAAGGATTTCAAGATATTTGGCCCCCCCCAAAAAAAAAGCCAATCTACCCTCAAGGCTGCACTGTTAAGTACTAAGACTAAGAAACGGGTGGATCCCACAATAGCGAGTCCCGAAACAGCGCATCCCAAAACAGCGAGGACAAAACCGCGAATGCCCCAAATCAGCGAATCCCAAAACAACGAGTCCCAAAACAGCGTGAGTGACAAAATAGCGAGGATACCATAACAGAGACAGTCGAAAGAGCGAGTCCCAAAACAGCGAGTTCTCCAGAAAATATAAATTGTCATATATTTCAATATTTGTTACTTTATTTCAAGTTATTAAAAAGACAAACACGCTCAAATGTTAAAAAAAATATCCTCACGGTGACCAAAGTCGGATATAAACTCACACGTGAAAAAAGTAAATAATCGCTATTTCTGGATTCGCTATCCACGCTCAAATAATAAAAAATCACTCACGATTACCTAAGTAAACTCATCGTGAAAAAAATAATCGCTGTTTCGGGACTCGCTGAAATAGCACTTGCTATTTCGTCCCTTTCGATGGTATGTCCCACTCGCTATTTTGGGACTCGCTGTTTTGGAACTCGCTGTTTTGGGACACTCGCTGTTGTGTTCTCGCTGTTTCGGGATTCGTTATTATGACCCTCGCTAATACGTCGCATAACGTGCAAGTCTCTCCTAGCTTGAGAGCTGTAGTCATTCACAAAGGACTAAGCTGCACAATGATTTTTCCATTTCTGAAGGAAATTGTTTGAATGTATGTGACCCAGCAGCACGAAAGGGGCATTAAGTCGCTGGGCTAGTTTCTCACAACTGACTTGCAAAGTCAAAAATCTCACTTTTTGTCAATGTTGAGTTATGGGTATTTTTGTGTTCTCTAACATCTTATCTTTCATATTTACAAAGAATAATCTTTAATATGGTATCTAAATGGTCTTATAAGTGTTTTAAAATGAGTAGGTCAATGCATTTTGTCCAGCTAGGCTATACTTTAGACAGTGTTTCTCAAAATGGATGACACTCACCCTGCTAACTTTAAACGTTCATAACTCTGGAACGGAAAAAGATACAATGATTCTTGTATCATTAGAAAGAGAATTGTCTGAAGTTTTTAAATGTATAATTAAAAATGATGCTTTCGTGGTGCTGGGTCACATACACAGCCTTCACTCACATTTTCCATATATTGGTCGCAACTTCAAGCTAATGTGAAACCCTAATGAAACAATCAACGTATCATGGCGATGAGTCAAAATGCACCGTGAGTGTGGCCTGTGTGCTTTATTTTTAGTCCTAGGCCTCCTACTGAAGAGGAGGGATATTGTAAATAATCATATCTGGTTTGTTTATGTGTCCAGGTAGTATCTCAAGAACCACTGCACATTATCCCTGTTGCATGTGTCAAGTTTGGGGCGTTGTTTTCGGCAGAAGGATTGTTGCCATACTCAGTGATACCCTTGTTGTTAATTCAGGGTGTTGTTGTTGTTTTGTGTTGTTGGTGGGTTGTTTGGTTGTTGTTGTTTTTTGGTGGGGTTGGGGGGAGGGTTGTCACTCATTCCAGTCCATGCCAATCAAAACCATTCTCATAGTAATTCCAAAATTCAACAAGGAAACAGTTTCCAATTCCAAAGTTTAACAAAGAAATGGTTTCCAATTCCAAAGTTTATTAACAAAGAAATGGCTTCCAATTCCAAAGTTTAACAAAGAAATGGCTTCCAATTCCAAAGTTTAACAAAGAAATGGCTTCCAATTCCAAAGTTTAACAAAGAAATGGTTTCTAATTCCAAAGTTTATTAACAAAGAAATGGCTTCCAATTCCAAAGTTTAACAAAGAAATGGTTTCTAATTCCAAAGTTTATTAACAAATGGTTTCCAATTCCAAAGTTTATTAACAAAGAAATGGCTTCCAATTCCAAAGTTTAACAAAGAAATGGCTTCCAATTCCAAAGTTTAACAAGGAAATGGTTTCAATTCCAAAGTTTAACAAGGAAATGGGTTAAATTTTCCAAAGTTCAAGAAGAAAGCGGTCTCCAATTCCAAAAGTTCAAAAAGGAAATGGTTTCCAATTCCAAAGTTCAACATACAAACGGTTTTCAATACATGTATCAAAGTTTCACAAGGAATTGGTTTCTAATTCCAAAGCAAGGAAATGGTTTCCAAATTTGAAGCTTAACAAGGAAACGGTTTCCAATTCCAAAAGTTTAACAAGGAAATGGTTTCCAACATTTAACAAGGAAACATTTTCCAACTTGAAAATTTAATGAAGAAATTATTTCCAAAGTCAAAGTTTAACAACAGAAGGTTTTCAATACTCAACCACATGCAATGCAAAGCTGTCCTCGACAGATGCTGAGTAGTTTTTTTGGTTTTCTTTTTTTCCTTTTGACTTACTAGCAAGCATTTCTGGGACAGGTTTTTCAAGGAATTCTGTGAAAATCAACAAGGTGTATGTTTTGACATAAAGGAATGTGTTTGCCTTACCAGGACACAGATTCCAAAGAACATATTTTATCTACCATGCAAACTTTCATAAATAATAGGTTTGCATTCAAAAAGGGGAAATTACTACTATTTTTACAATCAAACAGAGCTTCAGATTGTTTTCAGACTTCATGGGTCATGTGACGCCTGGCTGCCCAAAATGAGGGGTCAATTTTCAAAATGATGGGCCACTATGCTGTGTCATGGTTTCATTATAAGAGATGATACATGTGTGTGTGTGTGTGTGTGTGTGTGTGTGTGTGTGTGTGTGTGTGTGTGTGTGTGTGTGTGTGTGTGTGTGTGTGTGTGTGTGTGTGTGTGTGTGTGTCTGTCTGTCTGTCTGTCTGTCTGTCTGTGTCTGTGTCTGTGTCTGTGTGTGTGTGTGTGTGTGTGTGTGTGTGTGTGTGTGTGTGTGCGTGTGTGTGTGCGTGTGCGTGTGCGTGCGCGCGTGCGCATGGAACAACAAAATGAACATACTTTATTTATCTAGCAAAAAGACTTTGAAAAAAGACCACAGGGACAGCTTTTCAAGTTTTAGAGTTTTCTCTTCTTGTGTTCTAAGAACCAAGCTTCATGTTGAAGAAATAGGCCTTCCCTCCCCCAACCCGTAATTATCACACTTCATTATACTAAGCCAACATTTCTCCGAGAAGAGAGAAAGAGAGAAGGCGGGGGGTGGGACTAGGTAGTGACCTTGTAGTGGGAGGGCAATGAAATGTCAGATAAGCAAGCATTGTATGCCAGGCTTATCTGCTTCAAGCCACAGAGGCACATTATCCACTTTCACTATCAGTTGCCAGCCACATACAGTGACTGTGGAATGGGATGAGGCCTTAGGGCGCATCACAAAATAATGACATGCGCCATAATTAAAACCTATGGGTCAATGGTGCGGGCACGCTGACAATCTGAAGCTCTGAGTCAACCTACCTATTATTCGGTCTATTTGCCGATTATTTAAAAAAAAAATTCTTCAGATTGAGACCCCTGCGCCTTATAATATGACAACTAAAATAGTAAGAAAATATAAAAACGTAATCTGAATTTCGTGTCAAATTTGAGGGGTGCGCCTTATAATCAGGTGCGCGTTATAGTAAAATAAAAGTATGGTAACTGTATCGAGTCTTCCTCATAGACATGACCAACTGCAGTGTTTCTATACAAACAGTACAAACAACAAAGAGAAAGACTTAAAAAATATCCTACTTAAGATTTTAAAGGGTAAATCTCATGCATGGTTTGAGATTCTAGGGGGTGCTTTGAGAGTTCTAGTGCGTAAATACACACAATGTGTATGATTTCAGAAACCCTGCAACTACTTCTAGGAACTGACATAACTTCGCTGGAAATATAATCCTCGGGACTTAACACTTCAACAGTATGACACACAGCATGCCCAGCATTTGCCCATCTCTTTCTCCTATATTTTCTATTAGGTACATGCGCCCTCCTAGGTCCGCCGCAGTCTCCCTTCACTCTGTCTCTCTTCCTTCATCTGCCTTCATGACTTCTCCTTGTATGTCAACATCTGTGCCCTTGTTTCCATAAGCATTCGATTAATGTTTTTCATTGCACTTCTGTAGTCTTCAATTATCATATCTTGGTTATCACAGACCTGCCTACCCCCAATTTCTTTTTTAGGTACTCCACGAAATAAAATTCTGTACTTTTTCTCAAAATTCCGTATTTTGCAAGGAGACCCCAAAACGGAACATTACAGAACTTGAAACCGCCATGCGAAATGACAAAAAACACTCGATTTTGACCGATCTTACAAGACCTTAAGTTCAAAATTTTGCTGTATTAATTTTCCATTTACCGTACTGGGGCTCAAAATCGTGTACAAAATACGGAAAAATCGTATGGGTAGGAAGGTCTGTTATCAGTTATTATTATTTAATTTATGTTAGTTAACCTTAACATTATGTTGTGTACATGTGTGTGCGTGTACGCGTGTGTGTAGATGTAGATGTTTTGTGGCCTGTCTAAGAGTATCTGTTCATTTTATATACTGTTAATGCATGTGTTAGTTTATAGTTTATAAATATACGTTTTTATCCCCATGCACAAGATGAATTCTTCTTGTTATGAAGCCAATAAACAGATTGATTGATTGATTGATTGTCAGAAGTGGTGTCTGTGACGAACAAAAACAGAACCAGAACCAGATAGTAATGCATACAAATACACCACATAATGGAAGTGAAAAAGGGATCTATAGACAAACAAAACGAAAACAAGGACTTGAAGAAAAGACGGATCAACAACTGATATTTCCTTTGCTGTTTTGAGTGCTCATCTTACGGCCTTCACTTACCGATCAGAGTTCCAATCAAGATGGTTTTGGGACTGGCTGGGTCATGGATCCACACATAGATGTTCTGAGTAGACATAAAAGAGGGGAAAATACACTGAACACACGAGAGAAAAAAAAATTGGGTTACTTCCCTCTTGTCGGTTGAGATGCAAGAACGTCAAAAAAATACATGACGCTAGAAGAGTTAAACTGTGCATCAGGTGAACATATTCTAGAGTACCTCTTGTCGGTTGAGATGCAAGAACGTCAAAAAATACAAGGCGCTAGAAGAGCGCGTGAACATATTCTAGAGTACCAAGGGGTACTTCCCTCTTGTCGGTTGAGATGCAAGAACGTCAAAACATACAAGGCGCTAGAAGAGCATGAACATATTCTAGAGTACCAAGGGGTGCTTCCCTCTTGTCGGTTGAGATGCAAGAACGTCAAAAAATACAAGGCGCTAGAAGAGCGTGAACATATTCTAGAGTACCAAGGGGTACTTCCCTCTTGTCGGTTGAGATGCAAGAACGTCAAAAAATACAAGGCGCTAGAAGAGCGTGAACATACTCTAGAGTACCAAGGGGTACTTCCCTCTTGTCGGTTGAGATGCAAGAACGTCAAAAAATACAAGGCGCTAGAAGAGCGCGTGAACATATTCTAGAGTACCAAGGGGTACTTCCCTCTTGTCGGTTGAGATGCAAGAACGTCAAAAAATACAAGGCGCTAGAAGAGCGTGAACATACTCTAGAGTACCAAGGGGTACTTCCCTCTTGTCGGTTGAGATGCAAGAACGTCAAAAAATACAAGGCGCTAGAAGAGCGTGAACATACTCTAGAGTACCAAGGGGTACTTCCCTCTTGTCGGTTGAGATGCAAGAACGTCAAAAAATACAAGGCGCTAGAAGAGCGTGAACATATTCTAGAGTACCAAGGGGTACTTCCCTCTTGTCGGTTGAGATGCAAGAACGTCAAAAAATACAAGGCGCTAGAAGAGCGCGTGAACATATTCTAGAGTACCAAGGGGTACTTCCCTCTTGTCGGTTGAGATGCAAGAACGTCAAAAAATACAAGGCGCTAGAAGAGCGTGAACATACTCTAGAGTACCAAGGGGTACTTCCCTCTTGTCGGTTGAGATGCAAGAACGTCAAAAAAATACAAGGCGCTAGAAGAGCGTGAACATACTCTAGAGTACCAAGGGGTACTTCCCTCTTGTCGGTTGAGATGCAAGAACGTCAAAAATACAAGGCGCTAGAAGAGCGTGAACATATTCTAGAGTACCAAGGGGTACTTCCCTCTTGTCGGTTGAGATGCAAGAACGTCAAAAAATACAAGGCGCTAGAAGAGCGTGAACATACTCTAGAGTACCAAGGGGGGTTGGGTACCCCTCAAAATTACGCAAACAATGACGCAAGCATGACGTGATTACAATTTATATGATTTCAAAGGGGGGGGGGTACACGCGAACCCAACCAACACGCAGACCTGTTAGTACTCTATGCTTAATGATGCCCTGGTCTTAAAACAGGGCGTCAGACTCAGAGGGCAGTTTTGAGTGTCAGAGACGCACATACGTGCATCAAAACTAACACTGTCTGAATATACTGGCGCCATGAAAGAAGACGTTGCTTTTGCTGCTAGTCTCTCTCTTCCAAATATCTGAGCACACATAATTATCACCATCATTATCCTTCTTGTTGTTGTTATTACTATTATTAACAGTTTGTCATCATGTATTGTGTTCTTGGGTGGGGCGAGTGGTGGTGATGGTAATGTGCGTGCGTATTTGCCTGTGTGTGAGTGATTATTTGTTTTTGTTGAATTTCTTGCTTTTTAATTATTGTTGTTGTTGTTGCTAAGCGCATAGAGCTCCACATTTAGTGGAGGAGTGCACTATATAAATGCTTCACTATTATTATTATTATCATCATCATCATCATCATCATTATTATTATTATTTTATTAGTATTATTATTATTACACACGCTTACCTCTTCTCCATCCAGAAAGATTTGATCGTCTGTCATCAACAGCTTCAGCGGTTTCATCTTCTTCCCCTAAGAAAAAAACAAACAAAAAACAAAGAAAGGGAATCCTCAATCTTACTCTAAGGAATATTACGCATGCATTTACTAAAAAACAAACAAACAACAAAACTGCTTATGCTGAGTGTGCATATCCAACATATACACATTCCCAGATATGCATGCATGCAAACACACACACACACACAAAATCACAAACGGGAGAAAGTTGGCAGAGTGGTTAAGACGTTTGCCTGCCAAATGGAATGCATGACTGCAAAGTAAGTGACCCAGGTTCGAATCCCGGCCTCGCCCTTTCTTTCTAGTTTGACAGGAAAAACTGAACGTCGAGTCCTTCAGATGGGGACTTAAAGACCCAACACGTCACGTGTCAAAATCACGGTTTTCACGTGTTTTCCCTCTTATGGCTGGTAAGAAATCTTAACAAATCTTCCTAGCATAAGAGGGAATGTGACACGTGACGTGGGGGGTCTTGAATAAATCTTCCTAGCATATGAGGGAATGTGACGTGACGTGGGGGGTCTTTAAAGCTAGTCTGACCCGTGCGCCTTACGCAATCACGTAAAAATCCCACGGCAGTTGAAAGTCGGTAAGAGCAGGGAGAAATCCTGCTGCCTGGTACGGCCAAATTGATAGCTAGGTTTTCCAAGTGTGTCCACACCCCCTTCTCATCCTGTGACCCTCCCTCAGCAAAAAAGAAAGAAAATTGGGTAGGCGCTGCAGTTGTGGTGACGCGTCTCCGGGGCAGAGCAGCCCGAATTTCACAGAGATAAGTCTCTGTGACTAGAATATATACCAAATACCAACCAAAAAAACCTAAACACACACCCACACACACATAGACGGCGATGTCCTGAGGCCCCGGTCACAGAACATTGACTTACTAACTCTTCCAGTGCCATATATTTTGGACGATCTTGGCTGTCCGTTGTACTTGTAGCTCAACCCACGAAAGGCAACTAGTTGTTTTTTTAGTGTGCATGTGCGTTGCTTTAACAGAAAAGTCACAGACATAAGCTCTAAAAATAGACAAACACAAGGCAGGGTATTTAGCGGTGAATGTCTTTGCATTTGGTGGGAGTGTAGAGTGATGTACTGGGCGAATGTATTTGCCCATGGTAGTAGAAGAGCTAAAACTAAAAATGTCCTATTGTGTTCTCCCCTGTCAGGACAAATACCGTATTTTTCGGACTATAAGGCGATACTTCTTCCCCAGACTGAGACCCCCGCGCCTTACAACATGACTACTAAAATAGTAAGAAAATATAACAACAGAATCTGAATTTTGCGCAAAATATGGGGTGTGCGCCTTATAATCAGGTGCGCCTTATAGTTACAAAAAATACGGAAAAGTTTTAACAATGGCACGCTTAAAAAACACACCCAAAAAACCAATGGCACGCTTTGTCGCATTTTCTGCAAGAGCCAGGGGGACATTGTCCTATTGATTTATCTCGTCTCAGCACAGTGAGTTTTATCACTTTTCGATCCTAGGTGCATCGCTGCATACAGCACACTAAACTCATGCATAAACACACACACACAAGCTTGGGGTGAACTGGAGAGGGTGGGGGTGAATAAAATGAATGCGAGGGTAGAAATGATGGGAAAGAGGGCAGTTCTAAATGTTTTGATAGTCGCTTGTATCGACCCTATGTCCAACTTCTTGCGAAGCATGATTTGTTGTCCATTTTTCCTTAGTTTTGTTTCCAATTTAATGCATGCAAATGTGTTTCCTTGCTTGTATTGTGCTTGTACGAGATCACACTGTAATTTCACCTAAAGTAATAATAAAGTATTTTTGACTTTGAGTTTGACTTTGACACACACACACTTAAAAAGAGAGGCAAGACGGAGAGACAGACAAACAGATCAAAGAAAAAGCAACAGAGACAGACAGATACAGAGGACGCGTTTTTACCTTCTTGGTATCTTTGTTCTCTTCAGTCTTCTCCACTTTTCCCTGTTCCCCCTCTACGGCCACAGGCTTTTCTTGATCATCCCCATCTTGCCCCTGTCCGGCCTTTCTCTCCTGAAAGATTCAACACATCAGTGTATACAGTCAGTCTTCTCCACTTTTCCCTGTTCTCCCTCTACGGCCACAGGCCTTTCTTGATCATCCCCATCTTGCCCCTGTCCGGCCTTTCTCTCCTGAAAGATTCAACACATCAGTGAATACAGTCAGTCTTCTCCACTTTTCCCTGTTCTCCCTCTACGGCCACAGGCCTTTCTTGATCATCCCCATCTTGCCCCTGTCTGGCCTTTCTCTCCTGAAAGATTCAACACATCAGTGTATACAGTCAGTCTTCTCCACTTTTCCCTGTTCTCCCTCTACGGCCACAGGCCTTTCTTGATCATCCCCATCTTGCCCCTGTCCGGCCTTTCTGTCCTTTCTCTCCTGAAAGATTCAACACATCGCTCAGTGTACATACACAATCGATTCCATATCTGTATGATTCTCTACAATCAAGTATGATTCAAGTTAACTACTATGCAGTACTACTACTAGTATGCACAATACCTGTCCCACAAACCTAACTACCGCAACCTTCACAAGCTCCTGGGTGCTCCTGGGAAATTAAAAAAATCCTGCGGCCCCGGCGGAGTGCAGGGGCAGTGCACACACACACACATTTATTGCTATTTTTTCACCCCTCTAGACTAGTACAAGTGCTACATTCCTTTGAATATAGCAAATGCTTATACAGACAAACCCCTATTTTACGACCCTCTGTTAAGCGACCACCTCTCATTTGAGACCGGATTTGTTGGCACAGATGCATTTTACTATGTAAACGACCTCTCTTAAACGACTTCCTCTAAAACGCGACTTACGACCGCCATTTTGTTGGTTTTTATGACCGTTGTTGTCGTCTGCATAGACTTCGAGCAAAGGGAAACAACCACGGTCAAGGGCCTGAAAGCGGAGTCGCTTCCCTTGTTGTAGAAATGATGGCGGAAAGCGTAGGAAAAGCACGAAAACCACTGACTTTGAAAAAGAAAACCACTGACTTTGGACGAGAGTGGAGGTGATTAACAGAAGTCGGCCAAGCGAAACTGTAATACACGATTGCACAATCCTATGGAGTTGGAAAGACCCAAATCCAGTTTTAATATGTCATTGTATGTGTGCATGAAGAAGAGAGTATGAAGTGTGCTGAACTTTTTCTTTCTACGGCTGCCAGTGAAAACCTCCGTCATACGACCCCTCCAATTTACGACCGATTTTTCCGGACATTTTGGAAGTCTTAAAATAGAGGTTTGTCTGTATAGGCCCTTTTTCAGGGTTCCCAGGTTTGGAACATGAAACGAAAAAAGGACCTCTAAATGACATATAAAGACCTCAAAAGATTGTAAAAGGACCTTCGCCAACCTGATTGCATAGAATGCCCGAATGCCAATTGTTGACCAAGAGCACAATGCAGTGAACATTTGCACAATCATGTCTTATAGCCGACATTCCAATACGGAATGAATCACGTCTTGGTGCGGAAAGACTCACACAGCTTGCAATGAATTGTCTGCTCCGATCTGTGACACAGACAACTTTGCATACTGCCAGTTTTTTTAATTTTCAGAACATTTTTAGCTGTTAGTTTCTTTATCACTTTTTTTCTTCATAAAACAGGACTTAACAGTACCTTTCAAAAAATAAAAGGACCTCTTGATGAATTAAATAAATTAAAACAATCTACTTGCTGAAATAAAGCACTTAAAAGGCCTGTTGACCAAAAAAACAATTCACAAGGACTTAAAAGGCGCCTGGGAACCCTGTATTTATTGTACAAGATTGTGTGTGTGCGTGTCAGAAAATCGTTGCTTCTCAAATTCTCATAATCCGGTGACGCCGGATCTAGGCAATTAAAAAATCCTGCAATTCAGGACATCCTGAAAGAAGGAGCATCCACGCAAACTATAAGGCAATACTACAATAATAAAATCTGAATTTTGTGTAAACTTTGAACAGATTTTCTGTTTCATACACTCACTGTTAATAGTTCTTCCCCTGCACCCCCATCTTCTTTCTCTGTGGTGTCCTTTGCCTTCTTCTTCTTCCTCTTCACTCTCTCGCTCCTGTCTTTCTCCTTCTTGCTCAAGACCCGCTCCGCCCGGTGAAACAAACCTTTCTCCAGCAACCTGTAAAACACACACGTGTACACACACAGTAGTGACAAAAACACACATAACACAATGAAATACAAACACACACACAGTCACACACACACACATACATACACATTTGATCAAAGAAACCACAAACACCACTAACTGTGTATACTTTTTGAAGGTAGCTCTGTGCTGTGAAAAGAATAAAATAAAAGTAAAAGTAAAAGATTGTGCTGGTTTACTTTTTGTCCCAATGGGGGACAGATAGTGTATGAGCATGGTACATAGAGAGATCTCTTTCAAATTATGGAATTCTTGTCAGTATGTATATCTGCTAACAAACACTATCTTGTGGATCAACCCCAACAGGAAGACATTTCTAATAAAAGAATGGTGTTTTCTCTGCACTAGGCCGAAAAGTCCACAATTTAAGCAAACCAGCACAAGGTGAAAAGAAAAATGAAGAACATTTTGGGCAAAATAGATGTTATTAAATGCGGAAATTGCGATTTGAAAAATTTAATACGTGGGTAGAAAGAGCCGACCACTGAGGTGATCCTCTAATTAAAGGGATGCAAGTAAACCTAGTAGTAGTAGTGTAGCTACTCCCTGAACCCAACATGTAAAGAGCTGGAAAGTCAGTGCATAAAGAGTTGGCAGTGGATCCAATATTGGATGCCTGTGGCACACACACTGAAATGGAATATCATTATGAACAAATTATACCACAAAACACTACTACCAGTACCAACCCTCCATGCACTGTACAAATGTGGCTTGAAAACGCTTTATAGCTTAAAATGCCACTGTTAATAGTGGTGGATCCATAAAGGATGCCAGTGGTTCTACCCATAATGGAGATAATATTTGATCAAAGAAACCACAAACACCACTAACTGTGCATACTTTTTGAAGGTAGCTCACAGCACAGGTTTTGTGGTATAATTTGTTCATAATAACACATACAATACATACACACACACACTGCCCTATGGTCTCTTTCTCTCTGCACCTGTGACAGTAGTCAACACAGGAGTTTCTGTTGAAACAAACAGACACACACACACATATACACTCTCTCTCTATCTGTTTCTCTCTCTCTCTCTCTCTCTCTCTCTCTCTCTCTCTCTCTCTCTCAGTCTCTCTCTCTGCCCCATTGTCTCTCTCTCTCTCTCTCTCTCTCTCTCTCTCTTTACCTATGACAGTAGTCAACACAGGAATGTCTGTTGACAAACAGTGGCTCTTTGGCATTCTTCGAGGCTGACCACTTAGATTCCATGAGGGCATCTACAGCATTGGAGGCTGAACATAAAACAATAGAAAAACATGGTGTGGTATGTAAAACTAAAAGGATTGATTATCCACTATCCCGCCTGTAAAACTAAAAGAGATTATACATGTATACACACACACACACACACACACACACACAGAAGCTTATCTTCTTCTTCCCTTTGGGGCCCATGGTCACTGAACTCTGAAGACTGAAGAAAAAGGGGGGGGAGGGGGAGAGGGGGTTGGTTCCATTCAACTAAGGACATCTTTACTTAGGCCACTTCCTCCGAAAT
>CM065698.1:41185594-41208094 GCA_017654935.2 Phymorhynchus buccinoides | reverse complement strand
AAGGGGGAGTTGAGGAGGGGGGGGGGGGGGGGGGGGGGGGGGGGGGGCGTGCTATATTGTATTTTGGGAGGCGAAGAGAAATAAGAAAGAGCCAGGCAGACAGACAGACAGAGAGAGAAATAGAGGTTTAGTCACACAGACAGAGAGAGACAGGGAGTATTCAAGTAGAGTATTCCGGAAGTATAGGCCCCTACACGTGTTGGTGGTGCATGCTCTCCCTTTTGTCCTTCATACCAGTGATCATGCGTCAAATTCACGGGTTTCACGTGTTTTCCCTCTTATAGCTGGTAAGAAATCTTGTAGTTTTGACCAGGTTTGACTCCCATACAAATGCCCCAAAATTCAAAATGAATCATCATTTTAAAGAGCAGCCTCAATTTGAAGTTGGGACATTTGTATGGGAGTCACCCCCCCCCCCCCCCACCCCCACCCCCCTCTCCTTTCTGTGATTTCGTCAGTGAGTGTATTTCAAGGTTTGATGCAATGTAGTGGAACAAATTCTGTCCGTGACCGGAATTGATATGGAGGGCTAACTATCAGACCGCGGTCATGGCTGGAAAAAAAAAAAAAAAGGTTCAACACGAGCATGTCTCTTTTGCGCAATTTATAGGCATACCTCCGCCTGAGAAGTCCAAGTTTTGTTTGTGTTGGACTTTTTTGTTGTCTGTTTGTCTGTCTGAACATCATTCACAGATTGGATTGTAAAGGGGAAGAATTGGTTTTCTTTGCTATATTTGCTGTTGGCTGTTTTTTTTTTTGAATCTGGTGTGTCTATGTTGATAAAAGCGCATTCGCCGAAATATCTAGTTGTCTTGTGAATACAAATAACATCATTTCACACTTATTTTGTGCTTGTTTGTTTACAAGTTTATTTATTTATTTATAAAAAAAGATTTCTATAGCGCACACCTTTAAGCTCTATGCGCTTTAAAAAGTTAAGTTGTATGTTCCAGTTCGGGCAGTGAGCGGTGCTTCGTGCCTGCATACCGGGAGCAGGGACGACCCCGCCCCCTCCACGTGTCTCTCCCCATGGGGATACCGGGGGGTCTTTCGTAAAAATATGTCCGCCACCTTCTGGAAGTTCTGTGCTTGTAACTTCCTCTAATCTGCCACTCTCTTTGACTCTGCCTTTTCCGCTTGGCTTTCTATCATCTACTATCTTTCTGACTTATTCAGTTGCTGACCCATTCTCCTGCCTTTTTGTTCCCAAAACAAGTTTCCAAATAATGTTTCTCCTTTGAGCTCCTCCGAAATCGGAATGTGTCGGTTGAATTGTACGCAGCGGGGAGACCAGTGAAAATTGAAAACCGGACACAGAAGTACCTTACCCATTATGGCCGTATGGCCTGGGAAGGCAGAAGAAGAAGAAGTAGGCCTATGTTCCAGTGACACTGCAGTCTGTTTCACCATTATGGCTGTATGACCTGGGAAGGCAGAAGAAGAAGAAGAAGTATGTTCCAGTGACACTGCAGTCTGTTTCACCATTATGGCTGTATGACCTGGGAAGGCAGAAGAAGAAGAAGAAGTATGTTCCAGTGACACTGCAGTCTGTTTCACCATTATGGCTGTATGACCTGGGAAGGCAGAAGAAGAAGAAGAAGTATGTTCCAGTGACACTGCAGTCTGTTTCACCATTATGGCTGTATGACCTGGGAAGGCAGAAGAAGAAGAAGAAGTATGTTCCAGTGACACTGCAGTCTGTTTCACCATTATGGCTGTATGACCTGGGAAGGCAGAAGAAGAAGAAGAAGAAGTATGTTCCAGTGACACTGCAGTCTGTTTCACCATTATGGCTGTATGACCTGGGAAGGCAGAAGAAGAAGAAGAAGTATGTTCCAGTGACACTGCAGTCTGTTTCACCATTATGGCTGTATGACCTGGGAAGGCAGAAGAAGAAGAAGAAGTATGTTCCAGTGACACTGCAGTCTGTTTCACCATTATGGCTGTATGACCTGGGAAGGCAGAAGAAGAAGAAGAAGTAGTATTTCCAGTGACACTGCAGTCTGTTTCACCATTATGGCTGTATGACCTGGGAAGGCAGAAGAAGAAGAAGAAGTATGTTCCAGTGACACTGCAGTCTGTTTCACCATTATGGCTGTATGACCTGGGAAGGCAGAAGAAGAAGAAGAAGTATGTTCCAGTGACACTGCAGTCTGTTTCACCATTATGGCTGTATGACCTGGGAAGGCAGAAGAAGAAGAAGAAGTATGTTCCAGTGACACTGCAGTCTGTTTCACCATTATGGCTGTATGACCTAGGACTGGGAAGGCAGAAGAAGAAGAAGAAGAAGTATGTTCCAGTGACACTGCAGTCTGTTTCACCATTATGGCTGTATGACCTGGGAAGGCAGAAGAAGAAGAAGAAGTATGTTCCAGTGACACTGCAGTCTGTTTCACCATTATGGCTGTATGACCTGGGAAGGCAGAAGAAGAAGAAGAAGTATGTTCCAGTGACACTGCAGTCTGTTTCACCATTATGGCTGTATGACCTGGGAAGGCAGAAGAAGAAGAAGAAGAAGAATGTTGTTCCAGTGACACTGCAGTCTGTTTCACCATTATGGCTGTATGACCTGGGAAGGCAGAAGAAGAAGAAGAAGTATGTTCCAGTGACACTGCAGTCTGTTTCACCATTATGGCTGTATGACCTGGGAAGGCAGAAGAAGAAGAAGTAGTATGTTCCAGTGACACTGCAGTCTGTTTCACCATTATGGCTGTATGACCTGGGAAGGCAGAAGAAGAAGAAGAAGTATGTTCCAGTGACACTGCAGTCTGTTTCACCATTATGGCTGTATGACCTGGGAAGGCAGAAGAAGAAGAAGAAGAAGTGTTCCAGTGACACTGCAGTCTGTTTCACCATTATGGCTGTATGACCTGGGAAGGCAGAAGAAGAAGAAGAAGTAGTATGTTCCAGTGACACTGCAGTCTGTTTCACCATTATGGCTGTATGACCTGGGAAGGCAGAAGAAGAAGAAGAAGAAGTAGTATGTTCCAGTGACACTGCAGTCTGTTTCACCATTATGACTGTATGACCTGGGAAGGCAGAAGAAGAAGAAGAAGTATGTTCCAGTGACACTGCAGTCTGTTTCACCATTATGGCTGTATGACCTGGGAAGGCAGAAGAAGAAGAAGAAGTATGTTCCAGTGACACTGCAGTCTGTTTCACCATTATGGCTGTATGACCTGGGAAGGCAGAAGAAGAAGAAGAAGTATGTTCCAGTGACACTGCAGTCTGTTTCACCATTATGGCTGTATGGCCTGGGAAGGCAGAAGAAGAAGAAGAAGAAGTATGTTCCAGGAAGGCAGAAGAAGAAGAAGAAGAAGAAGTATGTTCCAGTGACACTGCAGTCTGTTTCACCATTATGGCTGTATGACCTGGGAAGGCAGAAGAAGAAGAAGAAGTATGTTCCAGTGACACTGCAGTCTGTTTCACCATTATGGCTGTATGACCTGGGAAGGCAGAAGAAGAAGAAGAAGTATGTTCCAGTGACACTGCAGTCTGTTTCACCATTATGGCTGTATGACCTGGGAAGGCAGAAGAAGAAGAAGAAGTATGTTCCAGTGACACTGCAGTCTGTTTCACCATTATGGCTGTATGACCTGGGAAGGCAGAAGAAGAAGAAGAAGTATGTTCCAGTGACACTGCAGTCTGTTTCACCATTATGGCTGTATGACCTGGGAAGGCAGAAGAAGAAGAAGAAGAAGTATGTTCCAGTGACACTGCAGTCTGTTTCACCATTATGGCTGTATGACCTGGGAAGGCAGAAGAAGAAGAAGAAGTAGTATGTTCCAGTGACACTGCAGTCTGTTTCACCATTATGGCTGTATGACCTGGGAAGGCAGAAGAAGAAGAAGAAGAAGTATGTTCCAGTGACACTGCAGTCTGTTTCACCATTATGGCTGTATGACCTGGGAAGGCAGAAGAAGAAGAAGAAGTAGTGTTCCAGTGACACTGCAGTCTGTTTCACCATTATGGCTGTATGACCTGGGAAGGCAGAAGAAGAAGAAGAAGAAGTATGTTCCAGTGACACTGCAGTCTGTTTCACCATTATGGCTGTATGACCTGGGAAGGCAGAAGAAGAAGAAGAAGTATGTTCCAGTGACACTGCAGTCTGTTTCACCATTATGGCTGTATGACCTGGGAAGGCAGAAGAAGAAGAAGAAGTATGTTCCAGTGACACTGCAGTCTGTTTCACCATTATGGCTGTATGACCTGGGAAGGCAGAAGAAGAAGAAGAAGTAGTATGTTCCAGTGACACTGCAGTCTGTTTCACCATTATGGCTGTATGACCTGGGAAGGCAGAAGAAGAAGAAGAAGTATGTTCCAGTGACACTGCAGTCTGTTTCACCATTATGGCTGTATGACCTGGGAAGGCAGAAGAAGAAGAAGAAGTAGTATGTTCCAGTGACACTGCAGTCTGTTTCACCATTATGGCTGTATGACCTGGGAAGGCAGAAGAAGAAGAAGAAGTATGTTCCAGTGACACTGCAGTCTGTTTCACCATTATGGCTGTATGACCTGGGAAGGCAGAAGAAGAAGAAGAAGTATGTTCCAGTGACACTGCAGTCTGTTTCACCATTATGGCTGTATGACCTGGGAAGGCAGAAGAAGAAGAAGAAGAAGAAGTATGTTCCAGTGACACTGCAGTCTGTTTCACCATTATGGCTGTATGACCTGGGAAGGCAGAAGAAGAAGAAGAAGTATGTTCCAGTGACACTGCAGTCTGTTTCACCATTATGACTGTATGACCTGGGAAGGCAGAAGAAGAAGAAGAAGTATGTTCCAGTGACACTGCAGTCTGTTTCACCATTATGGCTGTATGACCTGGGAAGGCAGAAGAAGAAGAAGAAGTATGTTCCAGTGACACTGCAGTCTGTTTCACCATTATGGCTGTATGACCTGGGAAGGCAGAAGAAGAAGAAGAAGAAGAGTATGTTCCAGTGACACTGCAGTCTGTTTCACCATTATGGCTGTATGACCTGGGAAGGCAGAAGAAGAAGAAGTAGTATGTTCCAGTGACACTGCAGTCTGTTTCACCATTATGGCTGTATGACCTGGGAAGGCAGAAGAAGAAGAAGAAGTATGTTCCAGTGACACTGCAGTCTGTTTCACCATTATGACTGTATGACCTGGGAAGGCAGAAGAAGAAGAAGAAGTATGTTCCAGTGACACTGCAGTCTGTTTCACCATTATGGCTGTATGACCTGGGAAGGCAGAAGAAGAAGAAGAAGTATGTTCCAGTGACACTGCAGTCTGTTTCACCATTATGGCTGTATGACCTGGGAAGGCAGAAGAAGAAGAAGAAGAAGTATGTTCCAGTGACACTGCAGTCTGTTTCACCATTATGGCTGTATGACCTGGGAAGGCAGAAGAAGAAGAAGAAGAAGAAGTATGTTCCAGTGACACTGCAGTCTGTTTCACCATTATGGCTGTATGACCTGGGAAGGCAGAAGAAGAAGAAGAAGTATGTTCCAGTGACACTGCAGTCTGTTTCACCATTATGACTGTATGACCTGGGAAGGCAGAAGAAGAAGAAGAAGTAGTATGTTCCAGTGACACTGCAGTCTGTTTCACCATTATGGCTGTATGACCTGGGAAGGCAGAAGAAGAAGAAGAAGAAGTATGTTCCAGTGACACTGCAGTCTGTTTCACCATTATGGCTGTATGACCTGGGAAGGCAGAAGAAGAAGAAGAAGAAGAAGTATGTTCCAGTGACACTGCAGTCTGTTTCACCATTATGGCTGTATGACCTGGGAAGGCAGAAGAAGAAGAAGAAGAGTATGTTCCAGTGACACTGCAGTCTGTTTCACCATTATGGCTGTATGACCTGGGAAGGCAGAAGAAGAAGAAGAAGTATGTTCCAGTGACACTGCAGTCTGTTTCACCATTATGGCTGTATGACCTGGGAAGGCAGAAGAAGAAGAAGTAGTATGTTCCAGTGACACTGCAGTCTGTTTCACCATTATGGCTGTATGACCTGGGAAGGCAGAAAGAAGAAGAAGAAGTATGTTCCAGTGACACTGCAGTCTGTTTCACCATTATGGCTGTATGACGTGGGAAGGCAGAAGAAGAAGAAGAAGTAGGCCTATGTTCCAGTGACACTGCAGTCTGTTTCACCATTATGGCTGTATGACCTGGGAAGGCAGAAGAAGAAGAAGAAGAAGTATGTTCCAGTGACACTGCAGTCTGTTTCACCATTATGGCTGTATGACCTGGGAAGGCAGAAGAAGAAGAAGAAGTGACACTGCAGTCTGTTTCACCATTATGGCTGTATGTGGGAAGGCCAGTGACACTGCAGTCTGTTTCACCATTATGGCTGTATGACCTGGGAAGGCAGAAGAAGAAGAAGAAGTAGTGTTCCAGTGACACTGCAGTCTGTTTCACCATTATGGCTGTATGACCTGGGAAGGCAGAAGAAGAAGAAGAAGAAGTAGTATTTCCAGTGACACTGCAGTCTGTTTCACCATTATGGCTGTATGACCTGGGAAGGCAGAAGAAGAAGAAGAAGAAGTATGTTCCAGTGACACTGCAGTCTGTTTCACCATTATGGCTGTATGACCTGGGAAGAAGAAGAAGAAGAAGAAGTATGTTCCAGTGACACTGCAGTCTGTTTCACCATTATGGCTGTATGACCTGGGAAGGCAGAAGAAGAAGAAGAAGTATGTTCCAGTGACACTGCAGTCTGTTTCACCATTATGGCTGTATGACCTGGGAAGGCAGAAGAAGAAGAAGAAGTATGTTCCAGTGACACTGCAGTCTGTTTCACCATTATGGCTGTATGACCTGGGAAGGCAGAAGAAGAAGAAGAAGTATGTTCCAGTGACACTGCAGTCTGTTTCACCATTATGGCTGTATGGCCTGGGAAGGCAGAAGAAGAAGAAGAAGAAGAAGTATGTTCCAGTGACACTGCAGTCTGTTTCACCATTATGGCTGTATGACCTGGGAAGGCAGAAGAAGAAGAAGAAGTATGTTCCAGTGACACTGCAGTCTGTTTCACCATTATGGCTGTATGACCTGGGAAGGCAGAAGAAGAAGAAGAAGTATGTTCCAGTGACACTGCAGTCTGTTTCACCATTATGGCTGTATGACCTGGGAAGGCAGAAGAAGAAGAAGAAGTATGTTCCAGTGACACTGCAGTCTGTTTCACCATTATGGCTGTATGACCTGGGAAGGCAGAAGAAGAAGAAGAAGTATGTTCCAGTGACACTGCAGTCTGTTTCACCATTATGGCTGTATGACCTGGAAGAAGAAGAAGAAGAAGTAAGAAGAAGAAGAAGAAGACCATTAGAAGAAGAAGAAGAAGAAGAAGAAGAAGAAGAAGAAGAAGAAGAAAAAGAAGAAGAAGAAGAAGAAGAAGAAGAAGAAGAAGAAGAAGAAGTAGTAGGCTATGTTCCAGTGACATTGCAGTCTTGTTTTACCATTATGGATGTTTGACCTGGGAACGAAGAAGAAGAAGAAGAAGAAGAAGAAGAAAGAAGAAGTATGTTCCAGTGACAGTTGCAGTCTGTTTCAGTTGTTTGTTTGTCTGTCTGTGCTATTTGTCTGCCTGTTTGTCATAAACATCATTCAAAATAATCTATACGAAACTTATGATCAAATGTTTGTGGATAGAGGGTGAGGGTAGCCTACGTGTCGCCTAACCGAGAGGGCATTTCATCAGTTCGAAGTTATTGTGATTAAAATACGAGCAATGTAGTCATTAGCACCTTTTTGGGCTTAGATGACTGACGGTTTTACTTGCTTATTTGAAATGTTTTAATCGAGTGTGTGTGTGTGTGTGTGTGTGTGTGTGTGTGTGTGTGTGTGTGTGTGTGTGTGTGTGTGTGTGTGTGTGTGTGTTTGTGTGTGTGTGTGTGTGTGTGTGTGTGTGTGTGTGTGTGTGTGTGTGTGTGTGTGTGTGTGTGTGTGTGTGTGTGTGTGAGTGTGTGTGTGTGTGAGAGAGAGAGAGAGGAGAGAGAGAGGGGGGGGGGGGGGGCGACAGACAGGTAGGCAGGCAGGCAGGCAGGCAGGCAGGCAGAGATAGAGAAAGAGACAGAGAACATGGGTCTGAATGATTAGTCCTTTAGCTTTATTCTGTCTTTTCAAACCAAGTCGTGTTCCAATTATAACCTGACCGTCACGCATTTACCGATTTTCTCAGCCTATGGCCTACACTGGCCTTGAAACCAAGTTTCTCTGTCTGTCTGTCTGTCTGTTCTGTTTGTCTGTCTGTCTGTCTCTCTGTCTCTCTCTCTCTCTCTCTCTCTCTCTCTCTCTCTCTCTCTCTCTCTCTCTCTCTCTCTCTCTCTCTCTCTCTCTCTCTCTCTCTCTCTCTCTCCCTCTCTCTCCTCCTCCCCTCTCACTAAAAAGATAAACAGATAAAGAAAACAGCCGTTAGTCATGGTTGAAAAAGATAGTTGGCATAACAGACAATTACACGCATTAGAAATAGGCCTACATCCTCACACTTCCGGGAAAATAGGCCTATGAGTAAAAAAACAATGTTTTCGCAAAACAAATCAGTACCGAGTCAACAACTTTAAAACGTTGTTGTTGTTGTTGTTGTTGTTGGTGTCGTTGTTGTCGTACCCTGCCTAAAAGACTCCAGGGATCATCCCAACAGCCGAAGCACTTGAACACTGTGATACAAACGCACCAGCTAGGGATGAGAACATTGCGTGCGTGTGACCGTTTTTGATTGCCCCGCCACTACGACGTGGGCAGCCACACAGCGACTTCGGAGGATTTTGGATACTGGTGACGTTATGCTAGGAGCTTGTCGTGGCTAAAGACAATCCTTTTTTGTTGTTGTGGAAAGTCTCATCACAGTAAGAACTACAGTAATGCGCTCTCATCTTGCCCCTCCTGTTTTGGGCACTAACCGAGACTTATAAAATAATGATTTGGTATTTGGTATTCTAGTCACAGAGACTTATCTCTCTGAAATTTGGGCTGCTCTCCCCCAGAGAGCGCGTCGCCGCAAGTGCAGCGCCTACCCTTTTTTTTTTTTTTTTTTTGGGGGGGGGTGGCACAGGGTGAGGAGGTAGGTGTGGGCACACTTGGAAAACCTAGCTATCAATTTGGTCATACCAGGCAGCAGGATTTTTCCCTGCTCTTACCGACTTTCAACTGCCGTGGGACTTTTTACGTAAAACGCACGGGTCAGACAAGCTTTATGTCCCCATCCGAAGGACTCGACGTTCAGTTCAATGTTCCTGTCGAACTAGAAAGAAAGAAAGGGCGAGGCCGGGATTGGAACCCGTGTCACTCACGCTGCAGTCACGCATTGCGTTTGGCAGGCAAACGTCTTAACCACTCTGCCTCCTTTCTCACAAATTATGCTAGGAAGTAGTATCATTCTACTCGGGGTGAAAGCCAGAAGGCTTCATTTCTTTAGCGGTAGCACCTTCCGGCTTTGACTTGAGAAGAATGATAGAACATTCTGGCATAGTCTAGTCTATGTCCCTCGAAATTAGTTCCACCCCTAATGGTACCTGGGCAAAGATGCAGATTACCCCTCCCCCCCTCCATTTTCTCCGTTCTTTCCTTCTTTTTTCTCTCCAGTCTTACCTTTCTTACTGCTGACCGAGCACATAAAGATCCTTCGTTTCTTATATTTTAAGTTAATCCTTTCAATGACCCACCACGTCACGTGTCAAAATCACGGTTTTCACGTGTTTTCCCTCTCATAGCTAGGGGAAGACGGGGTAAAAAGCGCATGGGCGGGTAAGAAGCCCACCCCAATTATCTCATGAAATAAAGAAAATTTCAGTCAAATTTGCCCATGAGACGAATGCTAGACATTAACGCTCGTCTCATGGGGAAAATGAGACTGAAATTTGCTTCATTTCATGAGATAATTGGGGTGGGCTTCTTACCCGCCCATGCGCTTTTTACCCCGTCTTCCCCTAGTAAGGAATCTTAAGAAATCTTCCCAGCATAAGAGGGAATGTGACACGTGATGTGGGTGGGTCTTTAAGCACTGATTAAAAAATATGCATTTGCTAATAGTAGAATTTATAGGAGCGACTAAAATGAAAACCGCAATGATCCAAGACATTGAGATGGGGGTGGGGGTGGGGTGTAGTGTGTGTGTGAAGCTGTATCTTAGTCAGTATACCTGTGAGATATTATCTTTATAGAGCTTACAGTCTAACAATCTGAGTTTGAAAGGAAAAAGAAAAGATGGACCATGAAATGGAATTGGCTACGGTACGGATGACTGTCGCCATCTTTACATTAACCCTTTCACCGCCAAAATCGCATTTTAGCACCACAGTGAATTAACACCTATGTCACTAAAAGGCATCAAATTGGGGTCTATTATCCAAAGACCCTATTGTCTTAGTTTTAGGAAGTAAGGGTAGACCTTATTTTATATACGTCACAGAAGAATCCACAATACTGCAGATGGATTTTGTTCTCTATCCATGTAAATTTAAATGGAAATGTTTCGGTTGAAATATGGTTGGCGGTGAAAGGGTTAAGTCAGACAGCCACTTTTTTGATCGTCACACCTTTCAACCTTAAGTCACCTACATAATGTAACATGCCGAGTCATGGCCAAGTATAAAACACAAGGAAATCAGGGGTAAGGGCACAGAAAAGCTACAGACCAATCAGTGGAAGCAGTTCATTAATTAAAGATTGCGCATTTTAAAAATTATATTGGGGTTCTAGCGAAATGGCGTCGTCTGAGAAAATCGGTTCTACGGGTGTCCCATCTGGTATTTATACTCTCTCTCTCTCTCTCTCTCTCTCTCTCTCTCTCTCTCTCTCTCTCTCTCTCTCTCTCTCTCTCTCTCTCTCTCTCTCTCTCTCTCTCTCTCTCTCTCTCTCTCTCTCTCTCTCTCTCTCTCTCTCTCTCTCTCTCTCTCTCTGTATCTCTCTCTCTCTCTCTCTGAAATAATTTTATTCTGTAGACCTACTTTCACGTTGAATAGGAGACAAAGTGTACCTTTGCTTTGATTTATGCCTACAATTCCACGTTAATTCCTCATGTGAGGATTTTGTTTTCTGAATCTTTAAGACTGTCATTTTTGTGGAAGACCAGGGACGGTATTCATGTCGAGATAGCATGAGACTTAGCATGATGCTAACTTAGAAGCTCTTCCAATGTCCTATACGATTTAATAGGACTTTTGGAAGAGCTTCTAAGTTAGCATCATGCTAAGTCTCATGCTATCTCGACATGAATACCGTCCCAGCTTGTTTCTAAATACAGTTTTACAACTTAAGGTTATTTTCTTTAATTGCAGGCCTTTGAAATGTATTAATGCAAAACTGTTCTTTGGCCAAACATTTGATTAATTAACTCATTCAGGTAATTAGTTAGCTCTTTTACGATTCATCGAAACGTTTTGCTTTGATGTTGTTGTTGACTTTTTGTTGGCTTATCTTGGCTAAAAGACTCCAGGGATCATCCCAACAGCGGAAGCACTTGAACACTGTGGTACAAATGCATCAGGTACGGATGAGAACATTACGTGTGTGACCGTTTTTTGATTGCCCCGCCACGCGAGCAGCTACACTCCGTCTTCGGGGGATTTTGGGGACTGATGATTTTATGCTAGGAGCTTGTTAAAGACATTCCCCGCATAACTGTGCATAGCATAGCACAACAACATTTTGATTTAGCCTTGGTGTTCTAGCCTATGTCAATTGGTCAAATGCTTTTCAACACTGAATACATTATTTTCTCATTTCAACACTCGAATTAATTAAACTAGCTTTTGAAAAGTCATATTTATATCATATATTGATTGCATAGTGTACATGTTTCTCATTCCAACACTCAAATCGAAAATAATTAAACTAGCATTTGAAAAGTCTTATATAGATCTTCTATATTGATTGCATAGAGTATTTTTTTTATTAATTTTGTTTTACTGATTCGTAGCCTTTTGTCCTAATTCCAGTTTTATATTCAGTTATTTGTTTTTATAAAGTGTTCTTAAATAAAATGTATGCAAACAACGGTGCTGTTTTCTTCACAACTAAATAAGAAACAACATTGGAAGACCGCTTAGTTTTCTTTATTTTGTTATTTTTTTACGTTTTAAAGTGTATCTTTGGTTTGTCATCTTTTAAAAAAAATTACAATGTCATGCTTAGGCCTACCCCTGAGTAGCTGAAAGTTATCCATGCATGCCAACTTCACTCAAGGACTTAGGAAACACTGCTTTTCCCTTCAAAATCAAATGGTCAACACCCGTTAGTGCGTGTCAATCCAGTTCTCAAATTCTCACTTCTCATGTACTACTACTACTACTACTACTACTACTACTACTACTACTACTACTACTACTACTACTACTACTAGGGGAAGACGGGGTAAAAAGCGCATGGGCGGGTAAGAAGCCCACCCCAATTATCTCATGAAATAAAGAAAATTTCAGTCAAATTTGCCCATGAGACGAATGCTAGACATTAACGCTCGTCTCATGGGCAAAATGAGACTGAAATTTGCTTCATTTCATGAGATAATTGGGGTGGGCTTCTTACCCGCCCATGCGCTTTTTACCCCGTCTTCCCCTACTACTACTACTACTACTACTACTACTACTACTACTACTACTACTACTACTACTACTACTACTACCCCCCATGATAATGACTTATTCATTTAGCGCTGTTTTGGACGTTCTACTTACAACGCTTTACAAAGAAATAATTACATATTTAAAAAGTCTACTCGTGTCAAAACTTTGTGGCAGACTTCTCTCGCCAACTGTCGGCTCAGTCTCAGCAGTCCACACTGAGCCAACGCTCCCAGACGTTCTTTCGCTTTCTCATGTCCTGGAGAGCGGCGATGGCCCTTCACATGCACGTCAGCCTGATCCTGCTGGTCATGATGAGCCTCAACCTGCCTATGGCCCTAGTCTGCATGCTCCAGTCTCCTCCACGCAATTCCACCGAATCGGAAATGACGTCATCACGACACCAAGACGTCACTTCCTTTTCCTCCACCACTGGGGCTAATTTCTCTTCAGTTGGACCGGAAGTGATGTCACGTGAACCAAACGTGACTTCGTTTTCCTCTACTATGCCTAGCTTCTTTTCAAAAGGAGCGGAAGTGACGTCACAGGAGACTCCCACGTCCTCGTTTGAAGGGGAAAGTTCTGAAAGGAATGACACTTTTAACGGTGATGTAAGTTTGAGATTGTGTTTGCGCTTACGCATGAATATGTTCTCTTTGTATGTGTGTGTTAGAATGTGTGTCGGTGTGTTGTGCAAGTGCGCTGGCTTGTGATAAGAGTGATATTGTGAATGTGCGCGGACCTCTGTGTGTGTGCGCAGACCTGTGTGTGTGTGTGTGTGTGTGTGTGTGTGTGTGTGTGTGTGTGTGTGTGTGTGTGTGTGTGTGTGTGTGTGTGTGTGTGTGTGTGTGTGTGTGTGTGTGCCTGTCTGTCTCTGTGCGAGCCTTGTGTGTATGTTTATCAGTGAGTGAGTGTGCGCGTGCACGTGTGTGTAGGCTTATGTGTGTGCGCGCACACACTCTTGCGTGTGTGTGCTTTGGTTTTGTTGCACGTGCGCACGTGTGCGCAAGCGAGCATCACAGCGTACTGATCAGTCTAGGGACAAAACCCACATAGAAGAGTAGGCCCGCTATCACAGAACAAATAAAGACCGATAATTCAGCATTCTAACTTCTGGCTTTTACCCGAGAAGAATGCTAACATTTTCTAGTAATTCAACTCTGGATGTCATGTTCTTGCTGCATTGATTTTCCAGGCAACTGATCCTCCTCCTCCTCCTCCTCCGAGAGGCGAGTTCCAGTGGGACAGTTCCATCCAGGGTCTCCTCCTGTCCTCCAACACCATGCTGGCCTTCATCACGCCCCTGTTCTCGGACATTCTCAGCCGGCGCCTGGGCGGCAAGAAGCTCATCATGGGGGCCATGCTGATGTCCGCCTGCCTCACCCTCCTGCAGCCCCTGGGGGCGCGCCTGTCCCCCTACGCCCTGTTGGCCCTGAGACTGATGCTGGGGATGCTAACGGTGAGACAATGACAATAATGATAAAACTAAAGCGATCAGTCAATAGGTCATATCCGCTCAAACGTGTACTCTAAAAGTGATTAAAATAGGCTGAATGGTTTTCAAGATAATGCAGCCGGACGGACGGACGGAAGGACGGACGGACAGAACGTTGTACGAAGCAAAAGCAGTACTTCCCGTAGCTGCGCTCGGAACTAATCAGGATAATAAGGATAATACATTTATCTACCTAAAGTCTGGACGCATGGGAACTATTACTAACTAAAACTATGTTTGTTTTTTCCTTCCACAGATGTGAGTTAAATATGACGTTATTTATTAATATTCCAATTCCTAATCTAAATAAAATTACCAGTGTGACCAAATTTTAGATGCTGTTGACAAATGTATTGAAAAAATAATGCATTTTGCCCATGCGTACAGACTTTTAGGGACACCTTGTATTCTGAAATTCAGTATGTAGTGTGTGTTTGTCCGCGCCCTCCCGGGCCATTGGTTGGAATGGTGTCTGTAAGGCCGCCAGTTGGGCCAAAGCTTTAAGTCAGTTATAAAGTGGGAGTGTGTGGTGAGGCCTAGCAGCTCCTTTGAAAATAATTGATTTCGGCCCAGTTTTCCGAATGAGCGATCTCCTCTTCTGCCCTCGGGGGATCATTGATAACGTGACTGACAAATATACATATACTGTACATGTACTAGTCTGTTGCGTTCTGATAATAGCATCTAGATAGCACAAATCGACAATTGCTAATCTGGAAAACTGAGACGGAATTTGTTTGTACTTCATGAAATGTCTTTGTGGTGTAGTCTGTTGCGTCTGATAATAGCATCTAGATAGCAAAGTTGACAATTGCTAATCTGGAAAACTGAGACGGAATTTGTTTGTACTTCATGAAATGTCTTTGTGGTGTAGTCTGTTGCGTCTGATAATAGCATCTAGATAGCAAAGTTGACAATTGCTAATCTGGAAAACTGAGATGGAATTTGTTTGTACTTCATGAAATGTGTTTGTGGTGTAGTCTGTTGCGTCTGATAATAGCAGCTAGATAGCAAAGTCGACAATTGCTAATCTGGAAAACTGAGATGGAATTTGTTTGTACTTGAAATGCCTTTCTGAGGGACCACCCAGCCTCTCGGAGGTTTGAGGACATTGTGTAGTGGAAGGTGTCCAAAGGCCATCTAAAACACGCAAGGGTTCTGCTCTAAGAGCCATTGCAGCAGTCTCCTAATTTCAGAATGATAGGCGTTCGCGAAAGACTATGCAGTAACATAATTCATTACTATTATGGTGCCATGTTGTTTGCAGGGTATGAAGTTCCCTCTGCTGAACGAAGTGTTCTCTTGGTGGGCCCCCAACAGCGAGAAAGTCACCATGGTCTCTTTTGCCTACTCAGGTAAATGGTGTTAGGCTACAGCAAGAATGTGCGTATTAAAAGCATTGATTATCCTTTATATGAGTCTGTTTGTTTGTCTATCTCTGTGTGTCTGTCTCTGTTCCTGTCTCTGTCTGTGTGAGTCTCTCCCAGAGTCTCCTCTCTGTCTCTCTCTCTGTCTCTCTCTCTCTCTCTCTCTCTCTCTCTCTCTCTCTCTCTCTCTCTCTCTCTCTCTCTCTCTCTCTCTCTCTCTCTCTCTCTCTCTCTCTCTCTCTCTCTCTCTCTCTCTCTCTCCCTCTCTCTCTCTCTCTCTCTCTCTCTCTCTCTCTCTCTCTCTCTCTCTCTCTCTCTCTCTCTCTCTCTCTCTCTCTCTCTCTCTCTCTCTCTCTCTCTGCTCTCTGTGTGTGTGGTCTCTGTGTCTGTGTATGTGTGTGTGCGTGTGCGCGCGCGCGCGCGCGCGCGTGTGTGTGTGTCTCTCTCTGTGTGTGTGTGTCTCTCTCTTGTGTCTCTGTGTCTGTGTGGGTGCCTCTCGCTCCTCTCTCTCCACTCTCTCTCTCTCTCTCTCTCTCTCTCTCTCTCTCTCTCTCTCTCTCTCTCTATATATATATATATATATATAATATATTCTATATATATATATGCATGCACCCTAATTGTGTGTGTGTGTGTGTGTGTGTGTGTGTGTGTGTGTGTGTGTGTGTGTGTGTGTGTGTGTGTGTGTGTGTGTGTGTGTGTGTGTGTGTGGTGTGTGTGTGTGTGTGTGTGTGTGTGTATGTGTGTGTGAGTTGTGTATGAATGCATGTGCGAGTGGGTGCCATGTTATTATAACTGATCTATTATGTTTTTTATATAATAATGTTACAGCTGTGAACACTGCCAGCGTGCTTGTCTCCCTTACATCCGGGTTCCTGTGTTCTATTTCACTGGATAACGGTTGGCCCTTCATATTCTATCTGCATGGTAAGTATAATGTTTTATAACACACGCTTGCCATCCTCTTTAGCACTACTTGTACATCGGTATATTATTATTTATTCATTTATTCATCTATCTATTTTAAAAAATCTAACTGAAACAGACTGCAACGTCAGTGGAACATACAACAAACAAACAACTACACGACATGTGTAAAGTGACGTTATTTTTATTAATTGAAGCATTGGACTGTAGAGGGGAAGCGTTGTTGTTTTTTAATCTTTTTCATTTTTTGCTCCTTTTGTTGTCTGTTTTTTGCTCCTTTTGCTATTTCTGTTGTTCAGTTGCTGTTTTCGTGTTTGTCTATGTCAAGGCGCATTCGCCGAAATATCCAGTATTGTTTTGTCTCTTGTGAATCAAATAACGTCACGTTACACTTGTCGTGTAGTTGTTTGTTTGTTGTACATCTATCTATTTATTTATTGAATCTTACTCTAAAACTAAACTGGTTTTTTTTTTTACATGTTACCTTGTCCTTTTTCCGCGCGCTTAGCTTACACGCTGATACACGCTCACACACACACACACACACACACACACACACACACACACACACGGCACACATGCAAGCATAGACAGCCGATTACACGCACGCATGCGCACACAGAGCATATATGTTCGCACACATGCACATTCACGTAGGCCTACTCGTAGCCATGTGCACACAACACATAGAAAGAGTGAGACAGAGACAGAGAGAAGGGAAGACAGGATAGGTTTCCCCATAGACTTTGGTTTCCATTCCCACTTTTTCGGCCATTGGAAAGCCGCCTCATTGCCTTCTGATCCCCAGGGCTGAAGCGCTATAGGGTTAACCCTTTCACTGCCAGCCATCTTTGAGCCAAAAATGTCCATGAAACTTACTTGGCTGCAGAAAAGATTTCATCTGCAATATTGTGGCATTTCTCTGTGACACATTTCGAATAGGGTCAATCCTTACTACCCAAATTTAGGAAGACAATGTTATTGAATAATAGACCCTGATTTGAAGAGTTTTAATGACATGGGTGTTAAATCATTGTGGTGCAAAATGCGACATTGGCGGTGAAAGGGCTAGCCAACATAGCCTAAATGTCTCCAAACCACAGAGTCATAGTAGTCCAGTCTGTCGTTTCTGACTACGACTGCCAGAGAGCAGAGGGGCCCGCTGCTATTGTGGAGGGCTGGGTTGGATTTGTTTTATAGTGTAGAAGCCTTGAAGTTGTCATTTGGTCAAAATTTACCCCCTCCCTTCCTTCCTCATCAGTCACACAAAAATCGCATGCAAAAAACACACACAAAAACAACACCGCAATTAGGTGGCGCGCCTCTGGCTGCGACACGCTCTCCAGGTGGGAGTAACCCGAATTTCACAGAGACGCCTCTGTGACTATAATGTACCTAACCTAACCTATGATACATTCCCGGGCCCATGAGTACATTGTAGCTCGTGCAAATCTGCCACTCGCTACTATGAGAGTGTGTATTTGCGACAACCACAAATTTCACTCTTTCTTTACTTGAACCATTTACCTAACCCTAACCCTAAACCCTAACCCTAACCCTATCCCTACAAAAAAGTGAAATTTGTGGTTCATGCTCAATGTCGCAAATACACACTCTCATAGTAGCGAGCGGCAGATTTGCACGAGCTACACTTTTGACTGCGACACGGCCAGAGGGATTTGAGGACAGCTAAATGACGTTTGGAAAAGCCAAAGGCCAACCCGAATCCTAAGCTGCACCATGATATTCCAATACTGTCGAAAATCATTTATTGTACAGCTCTCGTTTACTATTGGCCCCCTACCCCAGGCCATTGTCAGCCAGTGATAAAGGCAATTTGAGTTAAACGCTCGAGTCATAGTCATTCACAAAAGACTGAGCTGTACACCGATTTTCGATTTATAATAATACTCGTACAATTCCTTGTAGAGTACTGACGAGTCTGCGCGCAGGCTGGGTCAGTGCGTACCCCCCCCCCCCCCAACCCCCCCCCCCCTCCTCTCCCCCCCCCCCCCCCCCCCCCCCTTGAAATCGTAGAGATTGTGAAGAAATCACGCCATGCTTGCGTCATTTTTTCCAGTGACGTTTATTTCTTCCAGCTACCATTTTTCAAACGAAAGAGACCAACTTTCATGGAAGGTAAAATGAATCTACTCATTTTACTAATGGTTTACTCGACGCACTTGGTGTGGGGTGAAAGTTGCTATGGTTACATAAGTGTATATAGATGAATGAATGAAAATCCGTTTAACGTCCTCCGGTCTGAAACAGACACATATGGGACATTAGTAGATATAAAGATGGTGGGATTGATCCTGGAGGCAATGTCCGGAGGCAGTGCAACTCCAGGAAAGTCCCGAATTTTTAACAATACAGATGTATATATATATAGATAAAAATGCAACACCCATATATACTGTGCGCACTGACCCTACCAGTAGGCGACCAATTTGTCATAGTCTTCAGAAATCCGTTTGCTTCTAGAAAACGGTTTCAGTTACAAAGCAGAGCGTTGATACAGTGGAAGCAGAAACATTGTAACAGACGCTGGTGATCTAAATCTTTTCCAATATCGAACTGGAGATCCACAAATTAACATCATATTACGATAATGCCCTAAGGGGTACGCGACCCCCTTCAGTACTCTATATTTATTTTACTTTTTTTTCTTCTCTCTCTCAGGTAGCCTGACGATACTCTGGTGCATCCTGTGGCATTTCACTGGCAGCATGAAACCCGAGGACCATCCTTTCATTTCAGAGAAGGAGAAACAGTACATCATCAAGACCAGGTTTGCCATGGACAAAAACCAGGTACACAGTACACTAATTCCCCTCATTCTAGCTCCTTTCACTTTTCCACAGAGAGCTATTTGTTTCAAGTTATTTCTTTTAACAGAGGCAAATATTGTTATCATTGATTTTGGTTAGGGATATGAAAAGACCTTACAAGTGGTATGCCACCATAAAACAATGTAAGCCTAATGGATAAAACACTTTAAATTGGTTTATGCTGGTGACGAGTGTTAACGAAAGGCATGAACTGAAAGGAGCTGAGAAAAGCTACTGTGGGTAGGGAAACAGGTTTTTATCACTGTCTGACAATTAGCCTGCAGCGGGGGCTAATAGTAAATGAGAGCTAAGAGAAATGAGTGTATAACGACGTAGGAATATCATGATACAACCGAAAAGCCTAAATGTCACAAAGAGTGATAACTTCGCAGCCTACCAACCTTGCAAAGAATGAAGTCAACTTTCTCACTTCCCGCTTGGAAGGTGAAAAGGTGGAAGGTGGGATGTGTTAGTGTTGTTGTAGGCAGTGAGTGAGTTCACAATGATCCCTAGCTGTAGTGTAGGTGAAAATGGGAGTTTGGGAAAAAAAAAAAAACCGGCTTCAGTCAGCTGCGGAGTGTGAGCTCTTTGTATATTCAGGCTTTTTGGTACAATTTAGTCTTTTGTGGAAGACTGTTACTCTCAAAGTAGGGAGGGGGGAGGGGGATATGTGCATTGGCATTATAATTCTGCCGCCAAAAGGATTGGTTGGTCTTTGCCCTGTCCTCAAATCCTTTTGTCCGAGAGAGTGGGGATGAGCTCCTGTTTGTTGCAAAACATCCCCATGCATATTGCGAAAACAAACACTTCTCAACTTCTGCAAGAACGTTTACGCCTATGTTGGTGGTTTAGTTACAATTTTAGAAATGAAATATGTTCTTTCATCTTTCCTTACAAATCTATCTTTTGAATGTTCCTTTTTTCTCTGATCTATCGGACAATTTATGCCATGCCAGTTTTTTTTTTTATTGTTATGTTCACTGGCGTCCACACGTGAGACCTTGCGCACTTGAGTGGGCACCTGTTGTCCATTCTGCAGTGCATATTTGCCTATATGACAATTTTTATATATTTTTGTTTACTAGTATGTGTTTGTTATCCTTTTTGTTTACAGTTTTTTTTTAACCTGGATCCGATAAATAGAGTAGAGTGGCTCAACGTTTCCAGCACTGTGTGGACTTATGTGCTATAGGGTGCAATGATGGAGGTGTCATGTTATGAATTGTACTGTACTAGCTGTATGTTTTGTTGTTTACAGGTTGTTGAACGTTGGTAAGATACATTGATGAGCGTTTTGTAATAAGTGGTCGAACTGTACGCGGTGACAGTCCTGAGATGACCATAGCTGTTGACAGGACTATAATGGAGAAAAAAAAGAAGTATTTCCAGATTTTTGGATGATGAAGCATTTACATTTAACCTGTGTAGCTAATTATAATCTCTTCTCTGTTTCAGAAACGTTCCAGTCCCCCATATAGACGGATTCTGAGCAGCGTTCCGGTGTGGGGGTGCCTGATCATGTTCAGCACTCACACCTACTCCTTCCTCGTTATCCTCTCCTACATGCCCATGTACCTCAACGGCAGTCTGGGCTTCAGCATAGAACAGGTACTGTTGAGGCCCTAGGAAGGGAGTAATGTCCCATAATGTGTCATTGTGACCGGGAGGACGTTAAACATAAACTTTCATTCATTTCCTAGACAGGGCCTCTTTTTAGGTGTTGGTTTCTTGATAGCATAATTACCTATGGGCAAAGATATTCTGGGGAGTTTTAGTCTCCCTTTGCTCTTTGCTGTGTTTAGACTTATTTCCCCTTTGTTGAGCATGCGTCGGCACTTCAGCTAAGACTCATGAATTAGGCATAAGCATAGTAGTCCTCTTTTGGCATTGAGCACGGCCTATCTCTCTCTCTCTCTCTCTCTCTCTCTCTCTCTCTCTCTCTCTCTCTCTCTCTCTCTCTCTCTCTCTCTCTCTCTCTCTCTCTCTCTCTCTCTCTCTCTCTCTCTCTCTCTCTTAATCTGAGGAGTTACACCTCCATGCAAATTCGTTCAATTTTCATGGTTACTCATTTTGAAACCGCATCGTATTATTTGATAACTAATGTTTACAAACTTTGGAGAATCATCAAGACGATTTTGGAATGCATTAATTAATATTGGGTGCACATTTTAAATCAACTGGTAATTTATTACAAATGTTTACAATTCAGTTAGTGAAACGATTAAAAAAAAGTAATTGTTTAAATTGGTGTCTGTGTTTGCAGGTAGGGCTCATATCTTCCGTGACCTACGTGGTCCGGTTCCTCGGGGTGATCATGTGGGGCCAGGTGTCCAACCTGCTGTTGAAGAAGACCCGGCTTCAGACCACAGCCTGCAGAAAACTGCCCCAGTGCACTGGTGAGAAACATTACGTAGCAATGTGCACCCGTCTGTATAATCATGTGCCCGTTTCTCTGTGTTCCCGTTTGTGCTCGACATGTTTGTCCATTTGTGTTTTGTATTATGTTTTCAAGCATATGCATCTACTATGGTTGTCTGAGTCAGTGCGTGTGCCTGTCCGTCTGTCTTGTTGTCTCTGTCTGTCCGTCTGTCTTTATGTTTGTTCATCTCAATATTACATAGATGGTTTAGATCTGAGTCTTGTGCTGAAGCCAAATATTGTTTTAATTGTATTGTAAGCTATCTACCATTCTGGTGCTGATGTGTGCTTGTGTCTCACCTCCAGGATTATACCTCAAGTGCCTAGTTTAGTTTACAGTGTATCATTTTGTGTGTGTGTGTGTGTGTGTGTGTGTGTGTGTGTGTGTGTGTGTGTGTGTGTGTGTGTGTGTGTGTGTGTGCGCGCACGCGTGTACGTGTGTGTGCGCGCACACACGCATGTACATGCACGCGTTCGTACCTTCACTGCATAATTATTTAACTGTGCTTGTGTGTGTGTGTGTGTGTGTGTGTTGTGCGCGCATGTGTGTGCGCGCGCGCATGTGTATGTGTGAGCGCACGCACACGCGTGTACATGCACACGTTCGTACCTTTACTGCATATAATGTGCTTATGTCTCTCTGTGTGTCTGCTCTCCAGGATTCTACCTCAGCGGCCTGGTTCTGATAGCTCTGAGTTTAGTATGCAGTGTATGCGTGTGTGTGCACGCGCGCGCATCTGTATGTGTGAGCGCACGCACACGCGTGTACATGCACACGTTCATACCTTCACTGCATATATGTGCGTATGTCTCTCTCTGTGTGTGTGTGTGTGTGTGTGTGTGTGTGTGTGTGTGTGTGTGTGTGTGTGTGTGTGTGTGTGTGTGTGTGTGTCTGTCTGTCTGCTCTCCAGGATTCTACCTCAGCGGCCTGGTTCTGAGTTTAGTAT
>CM065698.1:41175594-41180594 GCA_017654935.2 Phymorhynchus buccinoides | reverse complement strand
ACTACTACTACTACTACTACTACTACCACTACTACTACTACTACTACTACTACTACTACTACTACTACTACTACTGCTGCTGCTGCTGCTGCTACTACTACTACTACTACTACTACTACTACTACTACTACTACTACTACTACTACTACTACTACTACTACTACTACTACTACTACTGCTACTGCTACTACTACTACTACTACTACTACTACCACTACTACTACTACTACTACTACTACTACCACTACTACTACTACTACTACTACTACTACTACTACTACTACTACTACTACTACTACTACTACTACTACTACTACTACTACTACTACTACTACTACTACTACTACTACTACTACTACTACTACTACTACTACTACTACTACTACTACTACTACTACTACTACTACTACTACTACTACCTCCTCCTCCTCCTACTACTACTACTACTACTACTACTACTACTACTACTACTACTACTACTACTACTACTACTACTACTACTACTACTACTACTACTACTACTACTACTACTACTACTACTACTACTACTACTACTACTACTACTACTACTACTACTACTACTACTACTACTACTACTACTACTACTACTACTACTACTACTACTACTACTACTACTACTACTACTACTACTACTACTACTACTACTACTACTACTACTACTACTACTACTACTACTACTACTACTACTACTACTACTACTACTACTACTACTACTACTACTACTACTACTACTACTACTACTACTACTACTACTACTACTACTTAGGCCCTCAAGAGGCAACCACCGGAGGAGACACTGCACTGCTGCTTTAAGGTCACTTTGGTGGCCTTCAGTGGAGAATGCTCTGATGTTACATAATAATATACGTGAGGACCTCCTCCGAGGACATAATTGTGACCCAGCACCACGAAAGGGACATTAAGTGTCAAACTGACCATTCTGAGAAAAGTATACATTTGAAAACTTCCGACAATTTTCGTTCTATAAAGATACAAGAACCATTGTTATATATTTTCCCGTTGCAGAGTTATGAGCATTTAAAGTTAGTAGGGTAAGTGTGGGTCATTTTGAGAAAACACAGTCTAAAGTCTAGCCTAGCTGAAGAAATTACATTGCTCTACTCATTTTAGAACACTTTTAAGACCATCTAGTTTATTAAGGATTGTCCTTTATGCATATCAAAAGATCAGATGTTAGAGAACCCAAAACATATCTATGACTCAGAATAGACAACAAATGAGATGTTTGACTTTCCAAGCCTGTTATTGAAAACTAGCCCAGCGACTTAATGTCCCTTTCGTGGTGCTGGGTCACATATTGTTTGAACAGAAAGCAATATCTAGACCTACCTGCTAAAACTTTCTTCAAACTAGTAGGCTACATCCTCTTATTAACCCCTTGACTGCCAGAGAAAATTAAAGGGAAAAAACAATTGGGCAAATCATGCCATGAAAAAGACAACTGATAGAGCCAATCTGGCAAAATGGTCTGGGGATATTAATCTCTTGACTGTGTTAGAGCAAAAGCCAGTATATCAGGGTTATTGCTCTTCATCTGATGACATCATCAGTGATGTCATCAGGTCAGTAGGTGATACGTTGGTGGCAGTCAAGGGGTTAACGCCGTGTTGCAATAGTTTAAAAAAAAGAAGAGCAATTCCTGATAATAACAACAAATAAAATATCCCTTTTCTGAATGAAAATCTGTTTAACGTCCTCCGGTCTGAAACAGACACATATGGGACATTAGTAGATATAAAGATGGTGGGAACGATCCTGGAGGCAATGCCCAGAGGCAGTGCAATACCAGTAAAGTCCCGAATTTTTAACAATACAGATACAGTATTCCCTTTTCTTCTTCTTCTTCTTCTTCCTTATACTGGACAGGGCCTTCAGGCGTAGGGTAAGACGGGGTAAAAAGCCCATGGGCGGGTAAGAAGCCCATGCCAATTATCTCAATGTTAACACTCGTCTCATGGGCAAATTTGACTGAAATGTTCTTTATTTCATGAGATAATTGGCATGGGCTCCTTACCCGCCCATGGGCTTTTTACCCCGTCTTTACCTATATATAATGTCCAACTTAGGATCACACTACAAGGCAGGCGGCTCGTGGTCTCAACTAAGAGTGTTGAAATATTGCGATAAAAACAGAATCTAGAATCTAGTATGAAAGGAGCGAGAAACAAAAATGTTCAGTTTATCCGAACGTTTTTTGTCTTTATTTTAAAAAAATCAATCTGTTTATTGATCGATTGATTGATTGATTGATTGATTGGACAGAGCTGGGCAATGCCGGACAAGAACAACAATTCGAAGGACCCCCCTTTGGATACCAAGGGGAGAAAGGTGTCAGTTCTCTCTGTAGGTCTTCCCACATCCCCTACAACAAAACAGAGACGGTAATTATGTTATTATCGAGTACACAGTCACTCAACACATGCACGTGGGCATCAAACACGCTCGCACGACCACGTAGACACGCATGCTATGTAGGGGAAGACGGGGTAAAAAGCCCATGGGCGGGTAAGAAGCCCATGCCAATTATCTCATGAGAAGACGGGGTAAAAAGCCCATGGGCGGGTAAAAGAAGCCCATGCCAATTATCTCATGAAATAAAGCAAATTTCCGTGTGCCCATGAAACGAATGCTAAACATTAACACTCGTCTCATGGGCAAAATGTGACTGAAATTTTCTTTATTTCGTGAGATAATTGGCATGGGCTTCTTACCCGCCCATGGGCTTTTTACCCCGTGTTCACCTATATGAGTATGCATACACACATAATTATGCAGCACGTAATCACACATATCATTAGTACAGTATGTGTGTGTGTGTGTGTGTGTGTGTGTGTGTGTGTGTGTGTGTGTGTGTGTGTGTGTGTGTGTGTGTGTGTGTGTTTGTATGCTTACAGGTACAGACACCACGTTCACATGCCCTTTCACTCACTCACACATACACACATGCACATACACACGCGCGCGCGCACGAACACACAGGCACGTATACGTGTCCACACGAACACGCAGGTATGCACACTACAAAAAGCATATGCTCACATACGTTCATATATACACACACGCTTACGCACATTCACACACAGAGACCCCCCCCACCACCCCCCCCCCCCCCCCCCACACAGTCTCACACTCACAGAGAGAGAGAGAGGGAGGGCGAGAGGGGAAGAGAGAGAGAGAGAGAGAGAGAGAGAGAGAGAGAGAGAGAGAGAGAGAGAGAGAGAGAGAGAGAGAGAGAGAGAGAGAGAGAGAGAGAGAGACATACACATACACACACATACACACACGCACTCTCTCTCTCTCTCTCTCTCTCTCTCTCTCTCTCTCGCGCGCGCGCACACACACACATACGCATGCACGCACGCACGCACACACACATACGCACGCACGCACCCACGCACTTACTCTCAGCAATCATGTTCATCTACGGTCGCTTGTTCATCGATAGTTCACTGTGTTATCTTCCAGCTTCAACTTCTCTCTCTCCATCGACACCGTCAACTTCAACGAGGCCAGGATGAAGAGCAACGGTCGAGCGTTTCCTATCTCTCCATCGTTAGCCCTGGATGATGTGGCGCTCTCCGTCATCAGCAGCAACATCGTCGCAACAAGCTCTGCTGCTGTCTACAACGACGTGAACCCTTTCACTTTCCGCCAAGAAAACGCTCCCGGTTTGGAAGTTGGCACTGAAGATACGGGGGAAACTACGTTAGCGAGTAGCGGTACTGTGAAGTGGGACGTTTCAGAACAAAGCGTTCAAAATGTCCAGAGTTCTAGCAGAGACAATAGCCTCACTCCAAATCAGTATGGAATTTCTGAAGGGGCTAGCAACTTTGGTTTTGATGAGCAGGCTGAATCTTAAGTGATAGAGACCGATCGTTATGGGCTTGTGTGTGAGGTGGGGAGGGGGGGGGAGGAGGGGGGGGGGATGCAGGTGTGGTAGGGTTAGAGGGGCGGATGGAACAAAGGCCTACCACTACTGTTGTTTCGGTTTGCTTTTTTTGATAGAAAAGGGGAAACAGCTTGGTAGGAAGGAGAATTGGTGCTGTAACCCGATTTTTCCAGTCTAGTTGTTGATTTTTAGCTGATTTTGTTCGATTTGATCCTAAATTGAAATTTGATAGACATATTACAACAGATGTAGGCTAACAGAATGTTAGTGTTAATCAGGAGAACTTTTACAGGACTAAATAATAATGTGCTCATCAACCGATATAAAAGTTTGGTTAGACCACATCTGGAGTATGGGAACCAAATTCGGAATCCATATCTTAAACAGCAATCAGTTTCATTTGAGCGTGTACAGAGGAGAGCTACTAAATTAATAAAATTTCTTAAAAATCTTGATTATAGTGAAAGTCTACACAAACTTGATTTACCATCCTTGAAGTACAGAAGACTTCGTGGTGACCTAATCAATGTTTATAAAATTCTTAACGGTCCTGACAATACTAACAAAAGCTTGTTCCAGATCTCGAATTTTTCAAAGACTAGAAATCATGAATTAAAAATACTAGCACAGTACAGTAGAACTAACATCAGGAGACACTTTTTCAGTAACAGAGTGACTAACTATTGGAACGCACTTCCTGCTCAGACAAAGCTTGCACCTGATACTAACAAATTCAAAAACCTCCTGGACAAAGACCCACACCTTAGTAAATTAAAATACCAGCATGAATGATAGTCTACCAAAAACCGTCACAGCTGTGCCAACTGAATTTAAAGAAAGAAAAAACCCACAATCAAGAGAAAGGACACTTGAGAGGCCGCGAAGCCTAATCGTCCTACCTGACCTGACCTTGTATTTTATTACGTATTTTTCGGACTATAAGGCACCCTCCCCCCCCTCCCCCCCCCCCCCCAAATTTCTTCTGTTTTCTTACCATTATTATTATTAGTCACATTATAAGGCGCAGGGGTGTCAGTCAGAGAAAAAAAAACCTATTGCCTTATAGTCC
>CM065698.1:41150594-41168094 GCA_017654935.2 Phymorhynchus buccinoides | reverse complement strand
CCCTCTTATAGCTGGTAAGAAATCTTGTAGTTTTGACCAGGTTTGACTCCCATACAAATGCCCCCAAATTCAAAACGAAACATCATTTTAAAGAGCAGCCTCAATTTGAAGTTGGGACATTTGTATGGGAGTCACCCCCCCCCCCCCCCCCCTCTCCTTTCTGTGATTTCGTCAGCCGTTTAACCAGTGAGTGGATTTCAAGGTTTGAGGCAATGTAGTGGAACAAATTCTGTCCGTGACTGGAATTGATATGGACCGCGGTCAGACCGCGGTCATGGCGAGCGCGGTCATGGCGACCGCGGTCATGGCTGAAAAAAATAAAAATAAGGTTCAACACGAGCATGTCTCTTTTGCGCAATTTATAGGCATACCTCCGCCTGAGAAGTCCAAGTTTTGTTTGTGTTGGACTTTTTTGTTGTCTGTTTGTCTGTCTGAACATCATTCACAGATTGGATTGTAAAGGGGAAGAATTGGTTTTCTTTGCTATATTTGCTGTTTGCTGTTCTCTGGTGTGTCTATGTTGATAAAAGCACATTCGCCGAAATACCTAGTTGTCTTGTGAATACAAATACCATCATTTCACACTTATTTTGTGCTTGTTTGTTTACAAGTTTATTTATTTATTTATAAAAAAAGATTTCTATAGCGCACACCTTTAAGCTCTATGCGCTTTAAAAAGTTAAGTTGTATGTTCCAGTTCGGGCAGTGAGCGGTGCTTCGTGCCTCCATACCGGGAGCAGGGACGACCCCGCCCCCTCCACGTGTCTCTCCCCATGGGGATACCGGGGGGTCTTTCGTAAAAATATGTTCGCCACCTTCTGGAAGTTCTGTGCTTGTAACTTCCTCTAATCTGCCACTCTCTTTGACTCTGCCTTTTCCGCTTGGCTTTCTATCATCTACTATCTTTCTGACTTATTCAGTTGCTGACCCATTCTCCTGTCTTTTTGTTCCCAAAACAAGTTTCCAAATAATGTTTCTCCTTTGAGCTCCTCCGAAATCGGAATGTGTCGGTTAAATTGTACGCAGCGGGGAGACCAGTGAAAATTGAAAACCGGACACAGAAGTACCTTACCCATTATGGCCGTATGGCCTGGGAACGCAGAAAAAGAAGAAGAAGAAGTATGTTCCAGTGACACTGCAGTCTGTTTCACCATTATGGCCGTATGGCCTGGGAAGGCAGAAGAAGAAGAAGAAGAAGTATGTTCCAGTGACACTGCAGTCTGTTTCACCATTATGGCTGTATGACCTGGGAAGGCAGAAGAAGAAGAAGAAGAAGTATGTTCCAGTGACACTGCAGTCTGTTTCACCATTATGGCCGTATGGCCTGGGAAGGCAGAAGAAGAAGAAGAAGTATGTTCCAGTGACACTGCAGTCTGTTTCACCATTATGGCTGTATGACCTGGGAAGGCAGAAGAAGAAGAAGAAGTATGTTCCAGTGACACTGCAGTCTGTTTCACCATTATGGCTGTATGGCCTGGGAACGCAGAAGAAGAAGAAGAAAAAAGAAGAAGAAGAAAAAGAAGAAGAAGAAGAAGAAGAAGTAGGCCTATGTTCCAGTGACATTGCAGTCTGTTTCACCATTATGGATGTATGACCTGGGAACGCAGAAGAAGAAGAAGAAGAAGAAGAAGAAGAAGAAGTATGTTCCAGTGACATTGCAGTCTGTTTCAGTTGTTTGTTTGTCTGTCTGTGCTATTTGTCTGCCTGTTTGTCATAAACATCATTCAAAATAATCTATACGAAACTTATGATCAAATGTTTTTGGATAGAGGGTGAGGGTAGCCTACGTGTCGCCTAACCGAGAGGGCATTTCATCAGTTCGAAGTTATTGTGATTAAAATACGAGCAATGTAGTCATTAGCACCTTTTTGGGCTTAGATGACTGACGGATTTACTTGCTTATTTGAAATTTTTTAATCGAGTGTGTGTGTGTGTGTGTGTGTGTGTGTGTGTGTGTGTGTGTGTGTGTGTGTGTGTGTGTGTGTGTGTGTGTGTGTGTGTTTGTGTGTGTGCGTGCGTGTGCGTGTGCGTGTGCGTGCGCTGTGTGTGTGTGTGTGTGTGTGTGTGTGTGTGTGTGTGTGAGAGAGAGAGGGAGAGGAGAGAGGGGAGGGGGGGCGACAGACAGGCAGGCAGGCAGGCAGGCAGGCAGAGATAGAGAAAGAGACAGAGAACATGGGTCTGAATGATTAGTCCTTTAGCTTTATTCTGTCTTTTCAAACCAAATCGTGTTCCGACCATCACGCATTTACCGATTTTCTCAGCCTATGGCCTACACTGGCCTTGAAACCAAGTTTCTCTGTCTGTCTGTCTGTCTGTTTGTCGATATGTCTGTCTGTCTCTCTCTCTCTCTCTCTCTCTCTGTCTGTCTGTCTGTCTGTCTGTCTCTCTCTCTCTCTCTCTCTCTCTCTCTCTCTCTCTCTCTCTCTCTCTCTCTCTCTCTCTCTCTCTCTCTCTCTCTCCCTCCCCCTCCCCTCCCCCCTCTCACTAAAAAGATAAACAGATAGGCCTAAAGAAAACAGCCGTTAGTCATGGTTGAAAAATATAGTTGGCATAACAGACAATTACACGCATTACACTTCCGGGAAAATAGGCCTATGAGTAAAAAAACAATGTTTTCGCAAAACAAATCAGTACCGAGTCAACAACTTTAAAACGTTGTTGTTGTTGTTGTTGTTGGTGTCGTTGTTGTCGTACCCTGCCTAAAAGGCTCCAGGGATCATCCCAACAGCCGAAGCACTTGAACACTGTGGTACAAACGCACCAGCTAGGGATGAGAACATTACGTGCATGTGACCGTTTTTGATTGCCCCGCCACTACGACGTGGGCAGCCACACTCCGACTTCGGAGGATTTTGGATACTGGTGACGTTATGCTAGGAGCTTGTCGTGGCTAAAGACAATCCTTTATTGTTGTTGTGGAAAGTCTCATCACAGTAAGAACTACAGTAATGCGCTCTCATCTTGCCCCTCCTGTTTTGGGCACTAACCGAGACTTATAAAATAATGATTTGGTATTTGGTATTCTAGTCACAGAGACTTATCTCTCTGAAATTTGGGCTGCTCTCCCCCGGAGAGCGCGTCGCCGCAAGTGCAGCGCCTACCCTTTTTTTTTTTTTGAGGGGGGGGAGGTGGCACAGGGTGAGGAGGGGGTGTGGGCACACTTGGAAAACCTGGTTATCAATTTGGCCATACCAGGCAGCAGGATTTTTCCCTGCTCTTACCGACTTTCAACTGCCGTGGGATTTTTTACGTAAAACGCACGGGTCAGACAAGCTTTAAGTCCCCATCCGAAGAACTCGACGTTCAGTTCAATTTTCCTGTCGAACTAGAAAGAAAGAAAGGGCGAGGCCGGGATTCGAACCCATGTCACTCACGCTGCAGTCACGCATTGCGTTTGGCAGGCAAACGTCTTAACCACTCTGCCTCCTTTCTCACAAATTATGCTAGGAAGTAGTATCATTCTACTGGGGGTGAACGCCAGAAGGCTTCATTTCTTTAGCGGTAGCACCTTCCGGCTTTGACTTGAGAAGAATGATAGAACATTCTGGCATAGTCTAGTCTATGTCCCTCGAAATTAGTTCCACCCCTAATGGTACCTGGGCAAAGATGCAGATTACCCCTCCCCCCCCTCCATTTTCACCGTTCTTTCCTTCTTCTTTCTCTCCAGTCTTACCTTTCTTACTGCTGACCGAGCACATAAAGATCCTTCGTTTCTTATATTTTAAGTTAATCCTTTTAATGACCCACCACGTCACGTGTCAAAATCACGGTTTTCACGTGTTTTCCCTCTCGTAGCTAGTAAGGAATCTTAAGAAATCTTCCCAGCATAAGAGGGAATGTGACACGTGAAGTGGGGGGTCTTTAAAGACCCCGTGACGCGCCACGGTTACGTCCCTTGTTTTTTTCTGGGTCGCTGTGACCCGCAATCGAAATACCCCATATTCAAATTGAGGCTGCTCTTTAAACTGACTTGTAGCTTTCAATTTGGGGTACTTTATATGGGAGTCTGACTTGGTCAAAACAAGATTTCTTTCCAGTTATAAGAGGAAAAACACGTGAATCCCGTGATTTTGACACGTGATCAGGGGCTCTTTAAGCACTGATTAAAAAATATGCATTTGCTAATAGTAGAATTTATAGGAGCGACTAAAATGAAAACCGCAATGATCCAAGACATTGAGATGGGGGCGGGGGTGGGGTGTAGTGTGTGTGTGAAACTGCATCTTAGTCAGTATACCTGTGAGATATTATCTTTATAGAGCTTACAGTCTAACAATCTGAGTTTGAAAGGAAAAAGAAAAGATGGACCATGAAATGGAATTGGCTACGGTACGGATGACTGTCGCCATCTTTACATTAACCCTTTCACCGCCAAAATCGCATTTTAGCACCACAGTGAATTAACACCTATGTCACTAAAAGGCATCAAATTGGGGTCTATTATCCAAAGACCCTATTGTCTTAGTTTTAGGAAGTAAGGGTAGACCTTATTTTATATACGTCACAGAATAATCCACAATACTGCAGATGGATTTGGTTCTCTATCCATGTAAATTTAATGGAAATGTTTCGGTTGAAATATGGTTGGCGGTGAAAGGGTTAAGTCAGACAGCCACTTTTTTGATCGCCACACCTTTCAACCTTATGTCACCTGCATAATGTAACATGCCGAGTCATGGCCAAGTATAAAACACAAGGAAATCAGGGGTAAGGGCATAGAAAAGCTACAGACCAATCAGTGGAAGCAGCTCATTAATTAAAGATTGCGCATTTTAAAAATTATATTGGGGTTCTAGCGAAATGGCGTCGTCTGAGAAAATCGGTTCTACGGGTGTCCCATCTGGTATTTATACTCTCTCTCTCTCTCTCTCTCTCTCTCTCTCTCTCTCTCTCTCTCTCTCTGTGTATCTCTCTCTCTCTCTCTCTCTCTCTCTCTCTCTCTCTGAAATATTTTTATTCTGTAGACCTACTTTCACGTTGAATAGGAGACAAAGTGTACTTTTGCTTTGATTTATGCCTACAATTCCACGTTAATTCCTCATGTGAGGATTTTGTTTTCTGATGTGCAGAAAATCTTTAAGACTGTCATTTTTGTGGAAGACCAGCTTGTTTCTAAATACAGTTTTACAACTTAAGGTTATTTTCTTTAATTGCAGGCCTTTGAAATGTATTAATGTAAAACTGTTCTTTGGCCAAACATTTAATTAATTAATTAATTCAGGTAATTAGTTAGCTATTTTACAATTCATCGAAACGTTTTGCTTTGATGTTGTTGTTGACTTTTTGTTGGCTTATCTTGGCTAAAAGACTCCAGGGATCACCCCTACAGCGGAAGCACTTGAACACTGTGGTACAAATGCATCAGCTACGGATGAGAACATTATATTACGTGATTGCCCCGCCACGCAAGCAGCTACACTCCGTCTTCGGGGGATTTTGGGGACTGATGATTTTATGCTAGGAGCTTGTTAAAGACAATCCCCGCATAACTGTGCATAGCACAACAACATTTTGATGTAGCCTTGGTGTTCTAGCCTATGTCAATTGGTCAAATGCTTTACAACACTGAATACATTATTTTCTCATTTCAACACTCGAATTAATTAAACTAGCTTTTGAAAAGTCATATTTATATCATATATTGATTGCATAGTGTACATGTTTCTCATTCCAACACTCAAATCGAAAATAATTAAACTAGCATTTGAAAAGTCTTATATACATCTTCTATATTGATTGCATAGAGTATTTTTTATTTTTGTTTTACTGATTCGTAGCCTTTTGTCCTAATTCCAGTTTTATATTCAGTTGTGTGTTTTTATAAAGTGTTCTTAAATCAAATGTATGCAAACAACGGTGCTGTTTTCTTCACAACTAAATAAGAAACAACATTGGAAGACCGCTTAGTTTTCTTTATTTTGTTATTTTTTTACGTTTTAAAGTGTATCTTTGGTTTGTCATCTTTTTAAAAAAAATTACAGTGTCATGCTTAGGCCTACCCCTGAGTAGCTGAAAGTTATCCATGCATGCCAACTTCACTCAAGGACTTAGGAAACACTGCTTTTCCCTTCAAAATCAAATGGTCAACACCCGTTAGTGCGTGTCAATCCAGTTCTCAAATTCTCACTTCTCATGTACTACTACTACTACTACTACTACTACTACTACTACTACTACTACTACTACTACTACTACTACTACTACTACTACTACTACTAGGCTACTACTACTACTACCCCCCATGATAATGACTTATTCATTTAGCGCTGTTTTGGACGTTCTACTTACAACGCTTTACAAAGAAATAATTACATATTTAAAAAGTCTACTCATGTCAAAACTTTGTGGCAGACTTCTCTCGCCGACTGTCGGCTCAGTCTCAGCAGAGCCAACGCTCCCAGACGTTCTTTCGCTTTCTCATGTCCTGGAGAGCGGCGATGACCCTTCACATGCACGTCAGCCAGATCCTGCTGGTCATGATGAACCTCAACCTGCCTATGGCCCTAGTCTGCATGCTCCAGTCTCCTCCACGCAATTCCACCGAATCGGAAATGACGTCATCACGACACCAAGACGTCACTTCCTTTTCCTCCACCACTGGGGCTAATTTCTCTTCAGTTGGACCGGAAGTGATGTCACGTGAACCAAACGTGACTTCGTTTTCCTCTACTATGCCTAGCTTCTTTTCAAAAGGAGCGGAAGTGACGTCACAGGAGACTCCCACGTCCCCGTTTGAAGGGGAAAGTTCTGAGAGGAATGGCACTTTTAACGGTGATGTAAGTTTGAGATTGTGTTTGCGCTTACGCATGAGTATGTTCTCTTTGTATGTGTGTGTTAGAATGTGTGTCGGTGTGTTGTGCAAGTGCGCTGACTTGTGATAAGAGTGATATTGTGAATGTGCGCGGACCTCTGTGTGTGTGTGTGTGTGTGTGTGTGTGTGTGTGTGTGTGTGTGTGTGTGTGCCTGTCTGTCTCTGTGCGAGCCGTGTGTGTATGTTTATCAGTGAGTGAGTGTGCACGTGCACGTGTGTGTAGGCTCATGTGTGTGCGCGCACACACTCTTGCGTGTGTGTGCTTTGGGTTTTTTGCACGCGCGCACGTGTGCGCAAGCGAGCATCACAGCGTACTTATCAGTCTAGGGACAAAACCCACATAGAAGAGTAGGCCCGCTATCACAGAAGAAATAAAGACCGATATTTCAGCATTCTAACTTCTGGCTTTTACCCGAGAAGAATGCTAACATTTTCTAGTAATTCGACTCTGGATGTCATGTTCTTGCTGCATTGATTTTCCAGGCAACTGATCCTCCTCCTCCTCCTCCTCCGAGAGGCGAGTTCCAGTGGGACAGTTCCATCCAGGGTCTCCTCCTGTCCTCCAACACCATGCTGGCCTTCATCACGCCCCTGTTCTGGGACATTCTCAGCCGGCGCCTGGGCGGCAATAAGCTCATCATGGGGGTCATGCTGCTCTGCGCCTGCCTCACCCTCCTGCAGCCCCTGGGGGCGCGCCTGTCCCCCTACGCCCTGTTGGCCCTGAGACTGATGCTGGGGATGATAATGGTGAGACAATCAGAATAATGGTAAAACTAAAGCGATCAGTCAATAGTTAATATCCTCTAAAACTTGTACTCTAAAAGTGATTGAAATAGGCTGAATGGTTTTCAAGATAATGCAGCCGGACGGACGGACGGAAGGACGGACGGACAGAACGTTGTACGAAGCAAAAGCAGTACTTCCCGTAGCTGCGCTCGAAACTAATCAGGATAATAAGGATAATACATTTATCTACCTAAAGTCTGGACGCATGGGAACTATTACTAACTAAAACTATGTTTGTTTTTTCCTTCCACAGATGTGAGTTAAATATGATGTTATTTGTTAATATTCCAATTCATAATCTAAATAAAATTACCAGTGTGACCAAATTTTAGATGCTGTTGACAAATGTATTGAAAAAAGAATGCATTTTGCCCATGCGTACAGACTTTTAGGGACAGCCTGTATTCTGAAATTCAGTATGTAGTGTGTGTTTGTCCGCGCCCTCCCGGGCCATTGGTTGCAATGGAGTCTGTAAGGCCGCCAGTTGGGCCAAAGCTTTAAGTCAGTTATAAAGTGGGAGTGTGTGGTGAGGCCTAGCAGCTCCTTTGAAAATAATGGATTTCGGCCCAGTTTTCCGAATGAGCGATCTCCTCTTCTGCCCTCGGGGGATCATTGATAACGTGACTGACAAATATACATATACTGTACATGTACTAGTCTGTTGCGTCTGATAATAGCATCTAGATAGCACAAATCGACAATTGCTAATCTGGAAAAACTGAGACGGAATTTGTTTGTACTTCATGAAATGTCTTTGTGGTGTAGTCTGTTGCGTCTGATAATAGCATCTAGATAGCAAAGTTGACAATTGCTTATCTGGAAAACTGAGATGGAATTTGTTTGTACTTGAAATGCCTTTCTGAGGGACCACCCAGCCTCTCGGAGGTTTGAGGACATTGTGTAGTGGAAGGTGTCCAAAGGCCATCTAAAACACGCAAGGGTTCTGCTCTAAGAGCCATTGCAGCAGTCTCCTAATTTCAGAATGATAGGCGTTCGCGAAAGACTATGCAGTAACATAATTCATTACTATTATGGTGCCATGTTGTTTGCAGGGTATGAAGTTCCCTCTGCTGAACGAAGTGTTCTCTTGGTGGGCCCCCAACAGCGAGAAAGTCACCATGGTCTCTTTTGCCTACTCAGGTAAATGGTGTTAGGCTACAGCAAGAATGTGCGTATTAAAAGCATTGATTATCCTTTATATGAGTCTGTTTGTTTGTCTATCTCTGTGTGTCTGTCTCTGTTCCTGTCTCTGTCTGTGTGAGTCTCTCCCAGAGTCTCCTTCTATGTCTGTCTCTCTGTCTCTCTCTCTCTGTCTCTCTGTCTCTCTGTCTCTCTCTCTCTCTCTCTCTCTCTCTCTCTCTCTCTCTCTCTCTCTCTCTGTTTTCTGTGTCTGCCTGTCGCCCACACCCACTCTCTCTCTCTCTCTCTCTCTCTCTCTCTCTCTCTCTCTCTCTCTCTCTCTCTCTCTCTCTCTCTCTCTCTCTCTCTCTCTCTCTGCATGCACTAATTGTGTGTGTGTGTGTGTGTGTGTTTGTGTGTGTGTGTGTGTGTGTGTGTGTGTGCGTGTGCGCGTGTGTGCGTGCGTGTGCGCGTGTGTGCGCGCGTGTGTGTGTGTGTGTGTGTGTGTGTGTGTGTGTGTGTATGTGTGTGTGAGTTGTATGTTTTGGCGCTTCACTAGGGGCAGTCGAAGTTGTTTACGTGCTGGATTCTATGTGTTATTTCTATGTCTGTAGTTGGTGTTTTGTTGTTAAAGTTTGCTGAGTGGTCTGTGAACGTACAAGGATTGTCAGGATGGAATTGTTTTGGCGATTGGTGCTCGTGACTGTGATCATTTCTGTTTTCAATATTTCTGTGAGGACTGTGATTTGTGTTTCTACTGGCAATGGCGACGAACAAGGTACAGGTACCGGACATTTGAAATATTCTCGGGATTTTCTGATGCTTTTAAGAACCACCACTGACATTTTACGGGATGATTTTAATGACTTTCCAGCCGAAATTAAGAACACTCATGATGAAGATGCCCACCGCACGACGGACAAACGACGACGACGACGAGGATGTAGAGGAGGAGTGAGGAGACGACAGAGACGAGACAAGAACAGACCACCACTGCCTTCCATGATTTTAGCTAACGTTCGTTCTCTGAGACCAAATTCGAAAAATGCCACTTTAGATGAAATCCAAGCAAACATTCATTTTATGCGCGAATACAGAGATGCCTGTTTACTATCTTTTACTGAAACCTGGATGTGCGACAAGATTACTGATGACATGTGGTGGCTTTAGACGGGTTTGGGGTGCCATACAGAACGGACAGAGACAAGCAAGTTACGAATAAAAAACAAGGCGGCGGCGTGTGCCTGTACGTGAGAGAGAGTTGGTGTGACAAAGTGCACGTGAAAGTGAGAAAGCAGCTGTGCACAGCCGATGTAGAGCTCTTATCTGTGTCCCTTCGACCCAGATATCTCCCACGCGAGTTCGGCCAGTTATTTGTGACAGTGTGTTACGTGCCCCCCTCTGCCTGTACTGCACGTGCTGCTTCAGACATCGCTGACACCGTTCGATCGCTGCAGTCAATCAACCCGGACGCCCCTTGCTTCGTAGTGGGGGATTTTAACCACTGTGACTTACGCTCGTGTCTCCCTGCTTTTAGTCAGTATGTCTCGTGCTACACTCGCAAACAAAAGACCCTCGATTTGTGTTATGGAAACATACCCCACGCTTATAAGTCTATCCCTCTCCCATCCATTGGGGGCTCAGATCATGACTCCATCTGCCTTATGCCCAAGTACAGAGCTAAAATTCAAACTGATCCTGTGGTGAAAAAGTGTGTGAAAATGTGGACGCCTGAAAGTGTGGAAGAATTGAGAGGATGTTTTGAATGTACCGAGTGGAGTGTGTTGACTGATTCGTGTGACAGTGTGAGTGAGGCTACTGATGTTGTGTCTAGTTATATTTCGTTTTGTGAAGATGTGGTCATACCGAAGAAAACAGTAAAGATCTTCCCAAACAACAAGCCTTGGATATCCAAAGATTTAAAAACAACAATCAATAAAAAGAAGTTGGCTTTTCAGACAGGTAATAAGGCAGACAGAAAATCAGTCCAAAGAACTTTGACAAACGAGTTACGAGAGAACCGAAGGATTTACAAAGAGAAAGTCGAAAGTCAATTTCAGCAGGGGAACATGGCCGATGCTTGGAAGGGACTAAAAACCCTTACTGGGCAAATAAAACCTGCCAGCCAGGCATCGGTCATGCCCCTGGAAGAGCAGACAGATTTTTCAGAAAACCTCAACAATTTCTACTGTCGTTTTGAACGAGATGATTTGACAGAAGAGCTGGATGATGTTATGGTGAGAGTGCATGAAAACATGAAGGGTGCAGAATGTGTGAATGGTGTGAGTGAGAGTGTGGTTGAGAGTACGGAAGTTGAAAGCTTATTCAGTAAACTGAAAACGAAGAAAGCTGTTGGCCCTGATAACATTGGTGGGCGTCTTTTAAAATCCTGTGCCTCCCAGTTGTGTCATGTTTTTAGTTTGTTGTTCTCTTGGTCTTTGAATGATTGTTGTGTCCCAGAGCTGTGGAAAAAATCTGTCATCTGTCCTGTTCCTAAGAAAACCAAACCTGCCTCTCTCAACGACTATCGACCTGTTGCCCTGACCTCCATTGTCATGAAGTGTTTTGAAAGGATCATACTGAAACGTATCACAGCACAAACACTACCATACCTCGACTCAAATCAATTTGCATACAAACCAAACAGAAGCACTGACGACGCAACACTCACTCTCCTCCACAACACCTACTCACATCTTGAAAAGCCTGCCTCCTTCGTTCGCATTCTCTTCATAGACTTTTCCTCTGCATTCAACACTATACAGCCTCATCTCATGGCCTCAAAACTCCTGTCCTATGATGTCTGTCCTCGTCTTGTTAAGTGGGTCCTCAGCTTTCTTGTGGGTAGAACTCAGTCTGTTCGGTTTCAAAAGGCTCTGTCATCAGTAAAATACACCTCTACTGGCTCTCCTCAAGGTACTGTCCTGTCTCATGTCCTCTTTACTCTCTATACCAACGACTGTACTGGCACTGATAGGACTCCTCTAATCAAATACTCAGACGACTCTGCTCTCCAAGATCTCTCTAACTCTGACCAAACTTATTTTGACCGTGTAGCCACATTTGCCTCCTGGTGTGAAAATAATTATCTGGACCTTAATGCACAAAAGACCAAGGAAATGCTTATAGATTTTAGAAAGACTCCATCTGTTGTGCCTGACCTTTTTTATCCATGGAATGAAAGTTGACAGAGTGAGTGAGTATAAATATTTGGGTACTGTGATTGATGATAAACTGACTTTTACTGCCAATGTTAATGCTGTTCACAAGAAATGTCAGTCTAGGATTTATTGTCTTCAAAAACTTAGGAATCTTAATGTCAATGAAAAAGTTTTACAGGGATTTTATAGATGTTTTATTGAATCACTCTTAACATTTTCTTTTATCTGTTGGTATGGCAGTCTGTCAATCAAAAACAAGAATGTGCTGAATAAGACAGTGAATGTTTGTAGTAAGATAGTGGGAGCGAGACAGGAGGGTATGAATGTGTTGTATGAGAGGCGAGTGAAAGGAAAGGCGCGAATGATAGCGGGCGACGAAACTCATGGTCTGAGCAAGTATTACGAACTGTTACCCTCAGGACGACGCTACAGGACAGCCAAAACCAGAACGCTAAGAACCAGTCACAGTTTCATCCCCACTTCCATTTCTTTTATGAATAAATAAATGATAATGTATATTTCTTTTAATGAATGATCATCTGTTTTACAATCAATGTGCTTTTTTTTACCAGTGAAAGTAATATTTTAAATCAATATTTTCTCGTCTTTATACAAGTGTACGCGTGCGGTGCGATTTCCTCTGCATGTGTGTGTGTGTGTGTGTGCGGGCATGTGTGTGTGTGTGTGTGTGTGTGTGCGCGTGTGTGCGTGCGCGCGCGCGTGTGTGCTTGCGTGCCTCTGTGTGTGTGTGCGTGCACACACCCTCGCACGCGCGCGCGCGCGCGCGCGTGTGTGTATTTGGCTACGCGCGCATTTGTGTGTGTGTGTGTGTGTGTGTGTGTGTGTGTGTGTGTGTGTGTGTGAGAGAGAGAGAGAGAGAGAGAGAGAGAGAGAGAGAGAGAGAGAGAGAGAGAGAGAGAGAGAGAGAGAGAGAGAGAGAGTGTGTGTGTGCCAGTGTAGGAAGGGTGCGATGGGAGCATGTACATGTGTTGGTGCACGTGTGCATACATGCATGTAGGCCTATGCCCTATGCGTGTGTGTCTGTGTTTATGTACGATTATATATGGGTGTTATTTATTTTGCTCTTTTGAATATTTGACATGCACAAGTATTTCTTATGCCTAATTTATAATCTTATGTTGATAAGTATTTTATTGCACTGTGAGTGTATCTAGCATGTTTTTGATTATTATAATGTTTGATATGTATTTTATTGTACTGAATGTATTTAACATGTTCTGAATGTTATGTTATAATGTTTGATGTGTGTATTTTAATGTTGAATCACAGGCGTAACAACGATGAATTTCTCTTTTGAGATAATAAAGTATTGTTGAGTTGAGTTGAGTTGTGTATGAATGCATGTGCGAGTGGGTGCCATATTATTATAACTGATTTTAAACATTTTGTATCCCCCTTGCCAAGAGGGCTATTGCTAATGACAATCAAATATTGTTCATTGTTCTCTCTCTCTCTCTCTCTCTGCTTACCTGTCTGTCTTTCTTTCTTTCTATATTTTGTCTGTCTGCCCACCCCCCTCCCTCGTATATTTCTCTCTAATGAGAGAGAGAGAGAGAGAGAGAGAGAGAGAGAGAGAGAGAGAGAGAGAGAGAGAGAGAGAGAGAGAGAGAGAGAGAGAGAGAGAGAGAGAGAGAGAGGAAGAGAGAGAGAGAGAGAGAGAGAGAGAGAGAGAGAGAGAGAGGGAGAGAGAGAGAGACAGAGAGAGAGAGAGAGAGAGGGGAGAGAGAGGTGGGGGAGAGAGGGAGGGAGGGAGGGAGGGAGGTGGAATTTTCTATTATGGTTTTTATGTAATAATGTTACAGGTGTGAACACTGCCAGCGTGCTTGTCTCCCTTACATCCGGGTTCCTGTGTTCTATTTCACTGGATAACGGTTGGCCCTTCATATTCTATCTGCATGGTAAGTATAATGTTTTATAACACACGCTTGCCATCCTCTTTAGCACTACTTGTACATCGGTATATTATTATTTATTTATTTATTCATCTATCTATTTTAAAAAATCTAACTGAAACAGACTGCAACGTCAGTGGAACATACAACAAACAAACAACTACACGACATGTGTAAAGTGACGTTATTTTTATTCATTTAAGCATTGGACTGTAGAGGGGAAGCGTTGTTTTTTAATCTTTTTTCATTTTTTGCTCCTTTTGTTGTCTGCTTTTTGCTCCTTTTGCTATTTCTGCTGTTCAGTTGCTGTTTTCTTGTTTGTCTATGTCAAGGCGCATTCGCCGAAATATCCAGTATTGTTTTGTCTCTTGTGAATCAAATAACGTCACGTTACACTTGTGTAGTTGTTTGTTTGTTGTAAGCTTACATCTATCTATTTATTTATTGTATCTTACTCTAAAAGTAAACTGTTTTGTTTTTTTACATGTTACCACGTCTTTTTTTCCGTGCGCTTAGCCTACACGCTGATACACGCTTACATACACACACGCACGCATGCAAGCATATACAGCCGGTTACACGCATGCACGCATGCGCACACATAGCGCACATGGACGGACGCATGCACATTCACGTTGGCCTACTCGTAGGCTATGTGCGCACAACACATAGAAAGAGTGAGACAGAGACAGAGAGAAGGGAAGACAGGATAGGTTTTCACATAGACTTTGGTTTCCATTCCCACTTTTTCGGCCATTGGAAAGCCGCCTCATTGCCTTCTGATCCCCAGGGCTGAAGCGCTATAGAGTTAACCCTTTCACTGCCAGCCATCTTTGAGCCAAAAATGTCCATGAAACTTACTTGGCTGCAGCAAAGATTTCATCTGCAATATTGTGGCATTTCTCTGTGACACATTTCGAATAGGGTCAATCCTTACTACCCAAATTTAGGAAGACAATGTTATTGAATAATAGACCCTGATTTGAAGAGTTTTAATGACATGGGTGTTAAATCATTGTGGTGCAAAATGCGACATTGGCGGTGAAAGGGCTAGCCAACATAGCCTAAATGTCTCCAAACCACAGAGTCATAGTAGTCCAGTCTGTCGTTTCTGACTACGACTGCCAGATAGCAGAGGGGCCCGCTGCTATTGTGGAGGGCTGGGTTGGATTTGTTTTATAGTGTAGAAGCCTTGAAGTTGTCATTTGGTCAAAATTTACCCCCTCCCTTCCTTCCTCATCAGTCACACAAAACTCGCATGCAAAAAACACACACAAAAACAACACCGCAATTAGGTGGCGCGCCTCTGGCTGCGACACGCTCTCCAGGTGGGAGTAACCCGAATTTCACAGAGACGCCTCTGTGACTATAATGTACCTAACCTAACCTAACCCTGCCCATGATACATTTGCTCGTGCAAATCTGCCACTAGCTACTATGAGAGTGTGTATTTGCGAAAACCACAAATTTCAATCTTTCTTTACTTGAACCATTTTCCTAACCCTAACCCTAACCCTAACCCTATCCCTAACCCTACCCCAAAAAGTGAAATTTGTGGTTCATGCTCAATGTCGCAAATACACACTCTCATAGTAGCGAGCGGCAGATTTGCACGAGCTACACTTTTGACTGCGACACGGCCAGAGGGATTTGAGGACAGCTAGATGACGTTTGGAAAAGCCAAAGGCCAACCCGAATCCTAAGCTGCACCATGATATTCCAATACTGTCGAAAATCATTTATTGTACAGCTCTCGTTTATTATTGGCCCCTACCCCAGGCCATTGTCAGCCAGTGATAAAGGCAATTTGAGTTAAACGCTCGAGTCATAGTCATTCACAAATGACTGAGCTGTACACCGATTTTCGATTTATAATAAAACTCGTACAATTCCTTGTAGAGTACTGACGAGTCTGCACGCAGGCTGGGTCAGTGCGTACCCCCCCCCCCCCTCTCCCTCCCCTCCCCCCCCCCCCCCCCCCCCCCCCCCCCCCCCCCCCCCCCCCCCCCCCCCCCCCCCGTAGAGATTGTGAAGAAATCACGCCATGCTTGCCCCCATTTTTTCCAGTGACGCTTTGATTTCGTCCAGCTACCATTTTTTTCAAACGAAAGAGACCAACTTTCATGGAAGGTAAAATCTGAATCTACTCATTTTACTAATGGTTTCCTCGACGCACTTGGTGTGGGGTGAAAGTTGCTATGATTACATAAGTGTATATAGATGAATGAATGAAAATCCGTTTAACGTCCTCCGGTCTGAAACAGACACATATGGGACATTAGTAGATATAAATATGGTGGGATTGATCCTGGAGGCAATGTCTGGAGGCAATGCAACTCCAGGAAAGTCCAGAATTTTTAACAATACAGATGTATAGTGTAGAAGCCTTGAAGTTGTCATTTGGTCAAAATTTACCCCCTCCCTTCCTTCCTCATCAGTCACACAAAAATAGCATGCAAAAAACACACAAAAACACTTTCTTTTATCTATATATAGATAAAAATGCAACACCCATATATACTGTGTGCACTGACCCTACCAGTAGGCGACCAATTTGTCATAGTCTTCAGAAATCCGTTTGCTTCTAGAAAACGGTTTCAGTTACAAACCAGAGCGTTGATACAGTGGAAGCAGAAACATTTTAACAGACGCTGGTGATCTAAATCTTTTCCAATATCGAACTGGAGATCCACTTGTTGACATCATATTACGATAATGACCTCCTTCAGTACTCTATATTTATTTTACTTTTTTTTCTTCTCTCTCTCAGGTAGCCTGACGATACTCTGGTGCATCCTGTGGCATTTCACTGGCAGCATGAAACCCGAGGACCATCCTTTCATTTCGGAGAAGGAGAAACAGTACATCATCAAGACCAGGTTTGCCATGGACAAAAACCAGGTACACAGTACACTAATTCCCCTCAATCTGGCTCCTTTCACTTTTCCACAGAGAGCTATTTGTTTCAAGTTATTTCTTTTAACAGCGGCAAATATTGTTATCATTGATTTTGGTTAGGGATATGAAAAGACCTTACAAGTGGTATGCCACCATAAAACAATGTAAGCCTAATGGATAAAACACTTTAAATTGGTTTATGCTGGTGACGAGTGTTAATGAAAGGCATGAACTGAAAGGAGCTGAGAAAAGCTACTGTGGGTAGGGAAACAGGTTTTTATCACTGTCTGACAATTAGCCTGCAGCGGGGGCCAATAGTAAATGAGAGCTAAGAGAAATGAGTGTATAACGACGTAGGAATATCATGATACAACCGAAAAGCCTAAATGTCACAAAGAGTGATAACTTCGCAGCCTACAAACCTTGCAAAGAATGAAGCCAACTTTCTCACTTCCCACCTGGAAGGTGAAAAGGTGGAAGGTGGGAAGTGTTAGTGTTGTTGTAGGCAGTGAGTGAGTTCACAATGATCCCTAGCTGTAGTGTAGGTGAAAATGGGAGTAAAAAAAACCCAGCTTCAGTCAGCTGCGGAGTGTGAGCTCTTTGTATATTCAGGCTTTTTGGTACAATTTAGTCTTTTGTGGAAGACTGTTACTCTCAAAGTAGGGAGGGGGGAGGGGGATATGTGCATTGGCATTATAATTCTGCCGCCAAAAGGATTGGTTGGTCTTTGCCCTGTCCTCAAATCCTTTTGTCCGAGAGAGTGGGGATGTGCTCCTGTTTGTTGCAAAACATCCCCATGCATATTGCGAAAA
>CM065698.1:41135958-41150094 GCA_017654935.2 Phymorhynchus buccinoides | reverse complement strand
AGAAGAGACAAGCTTTCCGCTCGTAGAGCTTTCATCAGCCGAAATAGAAGAGACAAGCTTTCCGCTCGTAGAGCTTTCATCAGCCGAAATAGAAGAGACAAGCTTTCCGCTCGTAGAGCTTTCATCAGCCGAAATAGAAGAGACAAGCTTTCCGCTCGTAGAGCTTTCATCAGCCGAAATAGAAGAGACAAGCTTTCCGCTCGTAGAGCTTTCATCAGCCGAAATAGAAGAGACAAGCTTTCCGCTCGTAGAGCTTTCATCAGCCGAAATAGAAGAGACAAGCTTTCCGCTCGTAGAGCTTTCATCAGCCGAAATAGAAGAGACAAGCTTTCCGCTCATAGAGCTTTCATCAGCCGAAATAGAAGAGACAAGCTTTCCGCTGGTAGAGCTTTCATCAGCCGAAAATAGAAGAGACAAGCTTTCCGCTCGTAGAGCTTTCATCAGCCGAAATAGAAGAGACAAGCTTTCCGCTCGTAGAGCTTTCATCAGCCGAAATAGAAGAGACAAGCTTTCCGCTCGTAGAGCTTTCATCAGCCGAAATAGAAGAGACAAGCTTTCCGCTCGTAGAGCTTTCATCAGCCGAAATAGAAGAGACAAGCTTTCCGCTGGTAGAGCTTTCATCAGCCGAAATAGAAGAGACAAGCTTTCCGCTCGTAGAGCTTTCATCAGCCGAAATAGAAGAGACAAGCTTTCCGCTCGTAGAGCTTTCATCAGCCGAAATAGAAGAGACAAGCTTTCCGCTCGTAGAGCTTTCATCAGCCGAAATAGAAGAGACAAGCTTTCCGCTCGTAGAGCTTTCATCAGCCGAAATAGAAGAGACAAGCTTTCCGCTCATAGAGCTTTCATCAGCCGAAATAGAAGAGACAAGCTTTCCGCTCATAGAGCTTTCATCAGCCGAAATAGAAGAGACAAGCTTTCCGCTCATAGAGCTTTCATCAGCCGAAATAGAAGAGACAAGCTTTCCGCTGGTAGAGCTTTCATCAGCCGAAATAGAAGAGACAAGCTTTCCGCTCGTAGAGCTTTCATCAGCCGAAATAGAAGAGACAAGCTTTCCGCTCATAGAGCTTTCATCAGCCGAAATAGAAGAGACAAGCTTTCCGCTCATAGAGCTTTCATCAGCCGAAATAGAAGAGACAAGCTTTCCGCTCGTAGAGCTTTCATCAGCCGAAATAGAAGAGACAAGCTTTCCGCTCGTAGAGCTTTCATCAGCCGAAACAGAAGAGACAAGCTTTCCGCTCGTAGAGCTTTCATCAGCCGAAATAGAAGAGACAAGCTTTCCGCTCGTAGAGCTTTCATCAGCCGAAATAGAAGAGACAAGCTTTCCGCTCGTAGAGCTTTCATCAGCCGAAATAGAAGAGACAAGCTTTCCGCTCATAGAGCTTTCATCAGCCGAAATAGAAGAGACAAGCTTTCCGCTCGTAGAGCTTTCATCAGCCGAAATAGAAGAGACAAGCTTTCCGCTCATAGAGCTTTCATCAGCCGAAATAGAAGAGACAAGCTTTCCGCTCATAGAGCTTTCATCAGCCGAAATAGAAGAGACAAGCTTTCCGCTCATAGAGCTTTCATCAGCCGAAATAGAAGAGACAAGCTTTCCGCTCGTAGAGCTTTCATCAGCCGAAATAGAAGAGACAAGCTTTCCGCTGGTAGAGCTTTCATCAGCCGAAATAGAAGAGACAAGCTTTCCGCTCATAGAGCTTTCATCAGCCGAAATAGAAGAGACAAGCTTTCCGCTCATAGAGCTTTCATCAGCCGAAATAGAAGAAACAAGCTTTGCGCTCATAGAGCTTTCATCAGCCGAAATAGAAGAGACAAGCTTTCCGCTCGTAGAGCTTTCATCAGCCGAAATAGAAGAGACAAGCTTTCCGCTGGTAGAGCTTTCATCAGCCGAAATAGAAGAGACAAGCTTTCCGCTCATAGAGCTTTCATCAGCCGAAATAGAAGAGACAAGCTTTCAGCTCGTAGAGCTTTCATCAGCCGAAATAGAAGAGACAAGCTTTCCGCTCGTAGAGCTTTCATCAGCCGAAACAGAAGAGACAAGCTTTCCGCTCATAGAGCTTTAAGCCGAAATAGAAGAGACAACCTTTCAGCTCGTAGAGCTTTCATCAGCCGAAATAGAAAGAGACAAGCTTTCCGCTCGTAGAGCTTTCATCAGCCGAAATAGAAGAGACAAGCTTTCCGCTCGTAGAGCTTTCATCAGCCGAAATAGAAGAGACAAGCTTTCCGCTCACAGAGCTTTAAGCCGAAATAGAAGAGACAAGCTTTCAGCTCGTAGAGCTTTCATCAGCCGAAATAGAAGAGACAAGCTTTCCGCTGGTAGAGCTTTCATCAGCCGAAATAGAAGAGACAAGCTTTCCGCTCGTAGAGCTTTCATCAGCCGAAATAGAAGAGACAAGCTTTCCGCTCGGTAGAGCTTTCATCAGCCGAAATAGAAGAGACAAGCTTTCAGCCGAAATAGAAGAGACAAGCTTTAGAGCTTTCATCAGCCGAAACAGAAGAGACAAGCTTTCCGCTCGTAGAGCTTTCATCAGCCGAAATAGAAGAGACAAGCTTTCGAGCTCGTAGAGCTTTCATCAGCCGAAATAGAAGAGACAAGCTTTCCGCTCGTAGAGCTTTCATCAGCCGAAATAGAAGAGACAAGCTTTCCGCTCGTAGAGCTTTCATCAGCCGAAATAGAAGAGACAAGCTTTCCGCTCATAGAGCTTTCATCAGCCGAAATAGAAGAGACAAGCTTTCGCGGTAGAGCTCAGCCGAAATAGAAGAGACAAGCTTTCCGCTCATAGAGCTTTCATCAGCCGAAATAGAAGAGACAAGCTTTCCGCTCGTAGAGCTTTCATCAGCCGAAATAGAAGAGACAAGACAAGCTTTTTCCGAAATAGAAGAGACAAGCGGTAGAGCTTTCATCAGCCGAAATAGAAGAGACAAGCTTTCCGCTCGTAGAGCTTTCATCAGCCGAAATAGAAGAGACAAGCTTTCCGCTCATAGAGCTTTCATCAGCCGAAATAGAAGAGACAAGCTTTCCGCTCATAGAGCTTTCATCAGCCGAAATAGAAGAGACAAGCTTTCCGCTCATAGAGCTTTCATCAGCCGAAATAGAAGAGACAAGCTTTCCGCTCGTAGAGCTTTCATCAGCCGAAATAGAAGAGACAAGCTTTCCGCTCGTAGAGCTTTCATCAGCCGAAATAGAAGAGACAAGCTTTCCGCTCATAGAGCTTTCATCAGCCGAAATAGAAGAGACAAGCTTTCCGCTCATAGAGCTTTCATCAGCCGAAATAGAAGAGACAAGCTTTCCGCTCGTAGAGCTTTCATCAGCCGAAATAGAAGAGACAAGCTTTCCGCTCGTAGAGCTTTCATCAGCCGAAATAGAAGAGACAAGCTTTCCGCTCGTAGAGCTTTCATCAGCCGAAATAGAAGAGACAAGCTTTCCGCTGGTAGAGCTTTCATCAGCGAAATTTCCGCTCATAGAGCTTTCATCAGCCGAAATAGAAGAGACAAGCTTTCCGCTCATAGAGCTTTCATCAGCCGAAATAGAAGAGACAAGCTTTCCGCTCGTAGAGCTTTCATCAGCCGAAATAGAAGAGACAAGCTTTCCGCTGGTAGAGCTTTCATCAGCCGAAATAGAAGAGACAAGCTTTCCGCTCGTAGAGCTTTCATCAGCCGAAATAGAAGAGACAAGCTTTCCGCTCGTAGAGCTTTCATCAGCCGAAATAGAAGAGACAAGCTTTCCGCTCATAGAGCTTTCATCAGCCGAAATAGAAGAGACAAGCTTTCCGCTCATAGAGCTTTCATCAGCCGAAATAGAAGAGACAAGCTTTCCGCTCGTAGAGCTTTCATCAGCCGAAACAGAAGAGACAAGCTTTCCGCTCATAGAGCTTTCATCAGCCGAAATAGAAGAGACAAGCTTTCAGCTCGTAGAGCTTTCATCAGCCGAAATAGAAGAGACAAGCTTTCCTGCGGTAGAGCTTTCATCAGCCGAAATAGAAGAGACAAGCTTTCAGCTCGTAGAGCTTTCATCAGCCGAAACAGAAGAGACAAGCTTTCCGCTCGTAGAGCTTTCATCAGCCGAAATAGAAGAGACAAGCTTTCAGCTCGTAGAGCTTTCATCAGCCGAAATAGAAGAGACAAGCTTTCCTGCGGTAGAGCTTTCATCAGCCGAAATAGAAGAGACAAGCTTTCAGCTCGTAGAGCTTTCATCAGCCGAAATAGAAGAGACAAGCTTTCCGCTCGTAGAGCTTTCATCAGCCGAAATAGAAGAGACAAGCTTTCCGCTCGTAGAGCTTTCATCAGCCGAAATAGAAGAGACAAGCTTTCCGCTCATAGAGCTTTCATCAGCCGAAATAGAAGAGACAAGCTTTCCGCTCATAGAGCTTTCATCAGCCGAAATAGAAGAGACAAGCTTTCCGCTCATAGAGCTTTCATCAGCCGAAATAGAAGAGACAAGCTTTCCGCGGTAGAGCTTTCATCAGCGGTAGACAAGCTTTTCATAGAGCAGCCGAAATAGAAGAGACAAGCTTTCCGCTCATAGAGCTTTTCAGCCGAAATAGAAGAGACAAGCTTTCAGCTCGTAGAGCTTTCATCAGCCGAAATAGAAGAGACAAGCTTTCCGCTCATAGAGCTTTCATCAGCCGAAATAGAAGAGACAAGCTTTCGGTAGAGCTCATCAGCCGTAGAGCTTTCATCAGCCGAAATAGAAGAGACAAGCTTTCCGCTCGTAGAGCTTTCATCAGCCGAAATAGAAGAGACAAGCTTTCCGCTCATAGAGCTTTCATCAGCCGAAATAGAAGAGACAAGCTTTCCGCTCATAGAGCTTTCATCAGCCGAAATAGAAGAGACAAGCTTTCCGCTCGTAGAGCTTTCATCAGCCGAAATAGAAGAGACAAGCTTTCAGCTCGTAGAGCTTTCATCAGCCGAAATAGAAGAAACAAGCTTTGCGCTCATAGAGCTTTCATCAGCCGAAATAGAAGAGACAAGCTTTCCTGCGGTAGAGCTTTCATCAGCCGAAATAGAAGAGACAAGCTTTCCGCTCGTAGAGCTTTCATCAGCCGAAATAGAAGAGACAAGCTTTCCGCTAGTAGAGCTTTCATCAGCCGAAATAGAAGAGACAAGCTTTCAGCTCGTAGAGCTTTCATCAGCCGAAACAGAAGAGACAAGCTTTCCGCTCGTAGAGCTTTCATCAGCCGAAATAGAAGAGACAAGCTTTCAGCTCGTAGAGCTTTCATCAGCCGAAATAGAAGAGACAAGCTTTCCTGCGGTAGAGCTTTCATCAGCCGAAATAGAAGAGACAAGCTTTCAGCTCGTAGAGCTTTCATCAGCCGAAACAGAAGAGACAAGCTTTCCGCTCGTAGAGCTTTCATCAGCCGAAATAGAAGAGACAAGCTTTCCGCTCGTAGAGCTTTCATCAGCCGAAACAGAAGAGACAAGCTTTCCGCTCATAGAGCTTTCATCAGCCGAAATAGAAGAGACAAGCTTTCCGCTCATAGAGCTTTCATCAGCCGAAATAGAAGAGACAAGCTTTCCGCTCATAGAGCTTTCATCAGCCGAAATAGAAGAGACAAGCTTTCCTGCGGTAGAGCTTTCATCAGCCGAAACAGAAGAGACAAGCTTTCCGCTCATAGAGCTTTAAGCCGAAATAGAAGAGACAAGCTTTCAGCTCGTAGAGCTTTCATCAGCCGAAATAAAAGAAACAAGCTTTGCGCTCATAGAGCTTTCATCAGCCGAAATAGAAGAGACAAGCTTTCCTGCGGTAGAGCTTTCATCAGCCGAAATAGAAGAGACAAGCTTTCCGCTCGTAGAGCTTTCATCAGCCGAAATAGAAGAGACAAGCTTTCCGCTGGTAGAGCTTTCATCAGCCGAAATAGAAGAGACAAGCTTTCCGCTCATAGAGCTTTCATCAGCCGAAATAGAAGAGACAAGCTTTCCGCACATAGAGCTTTCATCAGCCGAAATAGAAGAGACAAGCTTTCCGCTCGTAGAGCTTTCATCAGCCGAAATAGAAGAGACAAGCTTTCAGCTCGTAGAGCTTTCATCAGCCGAAATAGAAGAAACAAGCTTTGCGCTCATAGAGCTTTCATCAGCCGAAATAGAAGAGACAAGCTTTCCTGCGGTAGAGCTTTCATCAGCCGAAATAGAAGAGACAAGCTTTCCGCTCGTAGAGCTTTCATCAGCCGAAATAGAAGAGACAAGCTTTCCGCTCGTAGAGCTTTCATCAGCCGAAATAGAAGAGACAAGCTTTCCGCTGGTAGAGCTTTCATCAGCCGAAATAGAAGAGACAAGCTTTCCGCTCATAGAGCTTTCATCAGCCGAAATAGAAGAGACAAGCTTTCCGCTCATAGAGCTTTCATCAGCCGAAATAGAAGAGACAAGCTTTCCGCTGGTAGAGCTTTCATCAGCCGAAATAGAAGAGACAAGCTTTCCGCTGGTAGAGCTTTCATCAGCCGAAATAGAAGAGACAAGCTTTCCGCTCGTAGAGCTTTCATCAGCCGAAATAGAAGAGACAAGCTTTCCGCTCGTAGAGCTTTCATCAGCCGAAATAGAAGAGACAAGCTTTCCGCTCATAGAGCTTTCATCAGCCGAAATAGAAGAGACAAGCTTTTCCGCTGGTAGAGCTTTCATCAGCCGAAATAGAAGAGACAAGCTTTCCGCTCGTAGAGCTTTCATCAGCCGAAATAGAAGAGACAAGCTTTCCGCTCATAGAGCTTTCATCAGCCGAAATAGAAGAGACAAGCTTTCCGCTCATAGAGCTTTCATCAGCCGAAATAGAAGAGACAAGCTTTCCGCTCATAGAGCTTTCATCAGCCGAAATAGAAGAGACAAGCTTTCCGCTCGTAGAGCTTTCATCAGCCGAAACAGAAGAGACAAGCTTTCCGCTCATAGAGCTTTAAGCCGAAATAGAAGAGACAAGCTTTCAGCTCGTAGAGCTTTCATCAGCCGAAATAGAAGAGACAAGCTTTCCTGCGGTAGAGCTTTCATCAGCCGAAATAGAAGAGACAAGCTTTCCGCTCGTAGAGCTTTCATCAGCCGAAACAGAAGAGACAAGCTTTCCGCTCGTAGAGCTTTCATCAGCCGAAATAGAAGAGACAAGCTTTCCGCTCGTAGAGCTTTCATCAGCCGAAATAGAAGAGACAAGCTTTCCGCGGTAGAGCTTTCATCAGCCGAAATAGAAGAGACAAGCTTTCAGCTCGTAGAGCTTTCATCAGCCGAAATAGAAGAGACAAGCTTTCCGCTCGTAGAGCTTTCATCAGCCGAAATAGAAGAGACAAGCTTTCCGCTCGTAGAGCTTTCATCAGCCGAAACAGAAGAGACAAGCTTTCCGCTCATAGAGCTTTCATCAGCCGAAATAGAAGAGACAAGCTTTCCGCTCATAGAGCTTTCATCAGCCGAAATAGAAGAGACAAGCTTTCCGCTCATAGAGCTTTCATCAGCCGAAATAGAAGAGACAAGCTTTCCTGCGGTAGAGCTTTCATCAGCCGAAACAGAAGAGACAAGCTTTCCGCTCATAGAGCTTTAAGCCGAAATAGAAGAGACAAGCTTTCAGCTCGTAGAGCTTTCATCAGCCGAAATAGAAGAAACAAGCTTTGCGCTCATAGAGCTTTCATCAGCCGAAATAGAAGAGACAAGCTTTCCTGCGGTAGAGCTTTCATCAGCCGAAATAGAAGAGACAAGCTTTCCGCTCGTAGAGCTTTCATCAGCCGAAATAGAAGAGACAAGCTTTCCGCTGGTAGAGCTTTCATCAGCCGAAATAGAAGAGACAAGCTTTCCGCTCATAGAGCTTTCATCAGCCGAAATAGAAGAGACAAGCTTTCCGCACATAGAGCTTTCATCAGCCGAAATAGAAGAGACAAGCTTTCCGCTCGTAGAGCTTTCATCAGCCGAAATAGAAGAGACAAGCTTTCAGCTCGTAGAGCTTTCATCAGCCGAAATAGAAGAAACAAGCTTTGCGCTCATAGAGCTTTCATCAGCCGAAATAGAAGAGACAAGCTTTCCTGCGGTAGAGCTTTCATCAGCCGAAATAGAAGAGACAAGCTTTCCGCTCGTAGAGCTTTCATCAGCCGAAATAGAAGAGACAAGCTTTCCGCTAGTAGAGCTTTCATCAGCCGAAATAGAAGAGACAAGCTTTCCGCTGGTAGAGCTTTCATCAGCCGAAATAGAAGAGACAAGCTTTCCGCTCATAGAGCTTTCATCAGCCGAAATAGAAGAGACAAGCTTTCCGCTCATAGAGCTTTCATCAGCCGAAATAGAAGAGACAAGCTTTCCGCTGGTAGAGCTTTCATCAGCCGAAATAGAAGAGACAAGCTTTCCGCTGGTAGAGCTTTCATCAGCCGAAATAGAAGAGACAAGCTTTCCGCTCGTAGAGCTTTCATCAGCCGAAATAGAAGAGACAAGCTTTCCGCTCGTAGAGCTTTCATCAGCCGAAATAGAAGAGACAAGCTTTCCGCTCATAGAGCTTTCATCAGCCGAAATAGAAGAGACAAGCTTTCCGCTGGTAGAGCTTTCATCAGCCGAAATAGAAGAGACAAGCTTTCCGCTCGTAGAGCTTTCATCAGCCGAAATAGAAGAGACAAGCTTTCCGCTCATAGAGCTTTCATCAGCCGAAATAGAAGAGACAAGCTTTCCGCTCATAGAGCTTTCATCAGCCGAAATAGAAGAGACAAGCTTTCCGCTCATAGAGCTTTCATCAGCCGAAATAGAAGAGACAAGCTTTCCGCTCGTAGAGCTTTCTATGTCAGCCTGAAAGCTCTACGAGCGGAAAGCGTGTCTCTTCAATTTCTACACTGATCATTACTTGACCATACTGTGAATAACACTGATTATAAAGATGGGACAATCTAAACAGCTTGACGGCTCATTTTGTCCCTATTTACCACTACAACTACTACTACATTCGATGGCTTGGAGTCAAAACGGACTATCTTTAGATAGTCCATTGACATATTATTGAACTTATTTCGAAAACTAATAACTTGTATAAAAAAACCCTGCTGAAATATACAAAGCAAAACCCCCTTTTTATATTTCTGCAATCATTGTTTGATACAAGTTGTTAGTTTTTGTAATAAATCCAACAATGCGTCAATGGACTATCTAAAGATAGTCCGTTTTGACTCCAAGCCATCGAGTCATGTTAGTATGATATTTTTAGGCCAGTATGAAGGGTCTTCAAAAGTTGTCTCTTTTTTGTTTCTTTTCTTCTTCATTTTTCGTCTCTATTACTTCTTCGTATTGTCTCCGTCTCTCTTTGTCTCTTCTGCTTGTGTGCTTGTGTGTCACAGCTGTTCCGTCGCACACAAAGTCGAGCCATTTAGTTAAACAAGCGCGAAATCGCAATAGTTTGTGACACGCGGTCTATTTTTACCACTCCAACCATGAGTCACCTCCCCTGGCTTTTCAATCAATTTTAATCTGTAAACCAGAATGTTATCTCTGCACCCTTTCGTAACTTTTTATATCTTTTGGAAAACATTTAAAACTATGTATCCTACTTATACTCATCAAAAGAAGCACCGCATACTCGTCGTGTCTGTTGTAGTGTCTGTATTACGTATGTTTATTATTTTGTACGCTTTTAAAATACATCATTTTAAAGTGCGGCCTCAATTTGAAGTGCAGCCTCGATTTGAAGTGCGACAATTTTGTCAAAATGTGCGACAATTTTGGACCGACCGACCGACAAAGTGAGTTATAGGTTTGTGGCTTGAGCCACAAACAAAAACTGAATCTAGAAATCTTAGATTAATAAAAAAAAAAAAAAGCACCAAGCATGTCCTTTAAATATGTTGACTGTATGTTCTACATAGTATTTCAAAAAGATTTCTTTCATCAGATCAATTGTAAAAACTATTTTTGAAACATATTTAGTACAAAATGTTCTTAAGCAATTCACTTAGTATCGCAAACATAAATTAATAAAATTGCCCATGAGTGAAAATCTAGCAATTTTAACTGAATAAAACTAATTTACCGCACATACTACAACATACTCTTGACTGTTATTTATGAAAAGTTACTTATGGTAAGCTACAGTTGGCTTGAAGAAACTTCTGAAAATATAGACGAACTAAATGTTTCTCCCGAAAACAATAGAAGTTGCTGCAATGATTCGAACTATCTGGCTTTTTGTGTTTATTAGCCCCTTGCCACTACGCGGAGGAGGGTAATTACATTAATTCGTGTCCTCTGCCATCTGCCTTCGCAATTACCTTATAAACCATTCCTCAGAATCACTTAAAATCGAGTGTGGTAGTATTTTGCATGAAGCCAATAAGTGAAAAGAATTGCAGACTAGTTTTATTTTCAGCCTGTGTGAACTAAGAGCAACACCTCATTTATTTAAGATCAAACATATTTAAACACAGTTTTCTCGTTTGGTTTTGATTATTTTATTGTTTGTTCATTTTTTATTTCTTGAAAAATTGGATGTTTTCCTTTCCATTTTTCCCCCTCTTGAAATAAGGGTGAGTCTGTGCTATGAGCTAATTGATGTTTGTTTAAAACCGCTCTTCGTTATAAATAAATCGGTCTATTATTAAGATGACTGATTCCCCCGGTGGGGATACCGGCGGGGTATTTTGTATAAATAGTTTCCCCCACCTTCTGGAAGTTCTGTGCTTGTAATTTCCTCTAATCTGTCACTCTCTTTGACTCTGCCTTTTCCCTTTGCTTACTGTCATCTACTATCTTTCTGCCATACCAGTTCATTCTCTTGCCTTTGTTCGAGAAACACTTTCAAACAGATTTATATTCATGTTTATATTCATTGATACTTGTCTTCATGTTGATTATTCTTTTATTTTTGTCTTGTCTTTAATGTGTATGTTTATCTGTATGTTAGTGTTTAGGCCTTTGTTCAGCGCTTTGAGATCCCTGCAAAGGAGTTAAGCGCTCTATAAATAACGAGTATTGTTATTATTATTATTTTTATTATTATTAACATTATTATTATTATTGTTATTGTTATTATTATTATTATTATTATTATTATTATTATTATCATCATCCCATCATTATTATTATTATTATTATTATTACTATTATTATTATTATATTATTATTATAATTATTATTATTATTATTATTTTCTTCCAGCCGAAGTCGGACTTGCTGGGGCCTAACTATTTCTTAGTTAGGCGCATAACGGCAGCATGACGCATCTGCGCTCATAATTGACAGGTAAACTGTCTGAGCGAACGAAGAAAAAAAAGAAGAAGAAGGAGAAGAAGTAAAGAAGAAGAAGAGATAGGAAGAGGAAGAAGAGAAGGAGGAAGATGGAAGAGCAAAGAAGATGGAAGAGGGAGGATGAGGAGGAGGAGAAGAAGAAGAAGAAGAAGAAGAAGGAGGAAGAGGAAGAAGATGAAGAGGAAGAGGAAGAAGAAGAAGAGGAAGAGGAGGGAGGAGGAGAAGGAGGAGAAGAAGAAGAAGAAGAAGAAGAAGAGGTAGGAGAAGAAGAAGAATGACGACGAAGAAGAAGATGACGAAGAAGAAGAAGGATAAGAAGAAGGAGAAGAAGAAGGAGAAGGCGGAGAAGGAGGAGAAGGAGGAGAAGGAGAAGAAGAAGATGACGAAGAAGAAGAAGATGACGAAAAAGAAGAAGAAGAAGAAGAAGAGGAGGAAGAGGAAGAAGAGGAGGAGGAGGAGGAGGATGAGAAGGAGGAGAGGAGAAGAGGAGAGGAAGAGGAGAAGAAGAAGAGGAAGAGGAAGAAGAGGAGGAAGAAGAAGAAGAAGAAGAAGACTGATGGTTTAAGTTGCTTCTTTACAGGCGTCCAGTCAACTGCAGATCACAGCTTTGTTCAAAGAGGAGACCGACACGCTGTACAAAGTCAGTGTGTGCTACGTGTCCCCTGAAAAACCACAGGTTTCCTACAGACTGTCACGTAAGTACTGACCGCCATGGCATTTCACCTGGTTCGGTAATCACTAGTGCGTCTTAATCAGTTAACACGAGTAGTAACAACTTTAATGCGTCGTAATCGTCAATATGATGACGGAGGATGTCAAAAGACAGAAGAAGAACACGTAAATGATCATCATGAACAGCCAACGATTGGTTTATCCTGCTTTGCAGCTTGCGTAAGATGAAACAGTCATTCTTCTTCTTTTTTTCTCTTCCAGGCCCGCCTTATATGTAACCCAGCACAACGAAAGGGACATGAAGTCGCTGGGTTAGTTTCTCACAACAGGCTTGCAAAGTCAAAAATATAATTTTGTTTGTCAATTTTGAGTTATGGGTATTTTGGTGTTTTCTAACTTCTTATCTTTCATATATAAAGGATAATTTTTAAGACGGTCTCTAAATGGTCTTTTAAGTGTTTTAAAAGGAGTATGTCAGTGCATTTTCTTCAGCTAGGCTAGACTTTAGACATTGTTTCCTCAAAATGGCAAATGCTCACCCTATTAACTTAAAATGCTCATAACTCTTAAACGAAAAAAAGATACAAGAATGGTGCCGGTATCATTAGAAAGCGAATTGTCTAAAGTTTTCAAATGTATAATTTTCTCAGAATGGTCAGTTTGACACTTAATGTCCCTTTCGTCGGCTTTATAAAGGTTTTAATCTGTAGGTTGGCAGTAGATGATATTTTGTTTACATGATCATTGTTTACAAATGCCAATGTTATCAATTAATGATGTTAAGTGCTATATTATGAGCTATGAATTGAAAGTGAAGTCGCAAGATCAAGTTCAAGTATACTTTAATATCTCCAAAAGAGAAATTCAGGTTAGGTGCAACAACATGACAGAGATACAACACAACTGAAAGAACATTAATCAAACGTGTGAAACGAAATTATACTAACCAAATCATTATTATTAAAATTCATTACATCAACTTACAAAGTGTGCACATTTAGAACACACACACACACACACACACACACACACACACACACACACACAACACACACACACACACAACACCACACACACACACACACACACACACAACACACACACACACACACACACACACACACACACACAACACACACACAACACACACACACACACACACACACACAAAGACCAATACAACCCCTCACCCCGCCCCACCCCCCATTTATTTAAGTGATTTATATGTATGCATAGACTAGCATACCCTCATACACATACCTGTACCAATCCCTTCCCTAGATGCACATTCAAAACACCCATTACACTAACACGTAAACATACTTATCTTTTTGGGGGGTCTAAGAACACTGTTAGGTGGATAGACGTTAAATTAAAGAACGAACACAACGCGCGCGCACGCACACGCACACAAACGCGCGCACGCACACACAGATACAGACAGACAATGAGAGCAAAGAGATGGTATGGTAAGGAGGGGCAACTCGCCCCCCCCCCCTCTCTCTCCCTAGGAATATTAATCTTGTCTTCTCTTTGAACCTACAGGACATTTTTTTTTTATTAAACATAGAAAAAAGATAGAAGACCAGCTGCACTACAGCATATTTTAAACCGTTTAATATTTGAAAGGGTCATTCGCACGCAAGAGGCAATAATCGCAAATAAAGTGTGGGGGCGTTTTGCCCCGCCTTACCATACGTAATTGTATCATGTGTGTGTGCCAGTCTGTTGTGTTCAATTATAACCCTAAGATTTGCATAAGAGGTAACATGGCGTGTAATAATGAGTGCGTCTTAGACAGTCAACACGGGTAGTAGCATGTAAGTTAGGCTAAACAGACAATCGTTTTGGGAATTTAGTCTAACTTACATTAGACTAAGATGCATTCATGATTATACGCCCTGATGTTTTGAAAATCTAAAGTGGATTTTTTGGGTTCTGGATATGCCTTGCCCAGGGAACACCTGCCTCTTGGACATGTGGACTTTCTGACAATGGGAATTGTTCGGAAATAATTAAGGGGAGTAATTTCATGGTGTGTGGGAGTGATCTTGCCTAATTCAATCGGTCAAACAGGGGAATTTATTCTATCATCAGGTCTCCAGTTCCCCAGCTCTCGCCTCGTGTGTTTGAGTAGACTTACGTCACTTAGAACACCGTGCGTCATTCTAAATGTTATTGATGTCATTTATATATTTTTACGTCACATTTTGCAAGTTCTATCAATTTGTGAATACTGGCCACCCCTCATTTTTGTAAAAAAAATGTTTGCAAGTCGCTGACTCGCATCCTGCG
>CM065698.1:41123458-41125958 GCA_017654935.2 Phymorhynchus buccinoides | reverse complement strand
TATTGATGCCTGCGTTTATGTGTGAGTATGGGTGTGCATATGTGATAGCACGTGTGTATAAGTGTGTGAGTGTCTGTGTGAGTGGCCGCGCACTCGCGCGCGCGCGCGCGTGCGTGTGTGTGTTGTGTGTATGTGTGTTTGCTTGTGTGTGTGCGTGTGCGTGTGTGTGTGTATGCGTGCGTGCAGAGTGTGCGTGCGTTTGAGTGTGTGTGAGTGTATGTGTGTGTGTGTTTGTGTGTGTGTGTGTGTGTGTGTGTGTGTGTGTGTGTGTGTGTGTGTGTGTCTGTCTGTCTGTGTCTGTGTCTGTGTGTGCGCGCGCGTGAGGGGACAAAAGAGAAAGGGGGCAAAGAAAACAAAATTAATAATAACTAACGCATCAATTGTAGTAATCTTGCAATTCCAGAGCTGGATACGACTGTTCAAGCGATTTTGATCATTTTCATGCGCGTGTGTGTGTGTGTGCGCGCGCGCGCGTGTGTGTGTGTGTGCGCGTGCATGCGCGCGCGTGATTTAACCTTACAACCGATTTACTGAGTGGGAATAGTTGTACCTGCTTCCTTGTTACCATAGCAATAGCCGCCTACCTTGCCAAGAGACAGACTGTCATGTAGGATATAGACCGGCTCTGTCTCGGAGGAACGGGATCGCCTAGTAAAAAATGGGGCCGACACACGCGTGCAATTGCGGTCGTACTATTGTCTCTCTCTCTCCCCGCATTTTCACGCTTGCCTTTCTTACCAAACATTAAGCTGTATTTTTTTTAACCTTTTCAGCTAATTATCTTTGTTAGCAAATAATTAACCGCAGTCATGATAAAGGCCACTATCTAATAGGGAAACCCCCCCCCCCCCCCCCCCCCCCCCATCCCCCCCCCCCCCCCCCCCCCCCCCCCCCCCCCCCCCTCCCTCCTCCCATGTAGTGCAGTACACAGAACAGCCACATTCCTGGTTCATTGCGTGTTTACGTTTCCGTCTTGCCTTTATCTTCTACTATTATTGAATGCATGTGTTTCATTATGTAAATGGATGAAAATGAGTGTCAAACATAGCAAACGATAGAGGATGAAGTACTCAATCTGCAGTAAGAAAGGCAAGAACTGAAAAAGTGGAAACAACCGAGAAATGGAGGAGGAGGGGGGGGTGCATCTTGACCTTTACCCCCATTGTTAGTTTCGGCTAGAACACCAAGGCTTTAACGAAAATGTTGTTATGCTATGAATAGATACTCAGGGATTCTCTTTATGCTTGGATGAAAAGATCCTAGCATAACATTAACAGTCTCCCAAATCCTCCAAAGTCGGAGTGTGGCTGCCCACGTGGCGGGGTAATCGAAAACGGTCGCACGCCTAATGTTCTCATCCCTAGCTGGTGTATTTGTACCATAGTGTTCAAGTGTTTCGGCTGTTGGGGTGATCCCTGGAGTCTATTAGCCAGGGAACGACAACAACAACATAGAATACTCGTCCTTAACAGACAATTAAAGACACGAAATAGTACGGATAAATTATTATTGAGACGTTCAGCTACTAACATTCGCAAATTTTATTTTTCTAACAGAGTTGTCCAAGAATGGAATAATTTGTCAACTAACCGTAAAGCTGCACCTGACACAAACCCTTTCAAAAATCTTCTGGACCAAGACCCTTTAATGTAATTTTTGTTTTTAATTCATGAATTAAAAAAAATGTCCATTCAAATTTGGATAAACTTCTAGCAACCACCACGAAAACAACAAAGTAACAAACGAGAAAGGGCGTAAAAGGGCCGCGAGGCCCATTTCTTTCCCTGAACTACTACTACTTAACAGGGTTTTTATTTCCTGCTCGCCCTTCACGAGAATGTATTTTCAAAACGCTGCATCTTTCGGAGAACACACACACACACACACACACACACACACACACACACACACACACACACACACACACACACACACACACACACACACACACACACACACACACACACACACACACACACACACACACACACCCACACACACACACACACACACACACACATCAATTAAAAACCCCACACGAAACAGATGCTTAGTAAGGTTACGTGTCTATACGTCCACGTGTCTATGTGTCCACGTGTCTATGTGTCCACGTGTCTATGTGTCCAGGGGTCGATAAGTTATACACTTGTATAATGCAGATGACCAGTGGTCACTGTCACTGATCAGTAGTCACTTTAATTGACGTACATTCCACATTCTCACTATTTAACAGCTTATTAGTGTGTCATGAGCACACATTGTACCTTGCCTTGTACAATGTAGATGAACAGTGGTCAGTAACAATGACCAGTGGTCACTTTGATTTAAAAATAAAATTTTGATTCTTTACAGCTTATTTCCTGTCACCAGATACTTTATGCACTTGTATAATGCAGATGAACAGTGGTCACCGCCACTGACCAGTGGTCACTTTGGCGTAAATTCCACATTTTCACTATTTAACAGCTGTGTAATGAGTCACTAGTGTATCTGTGCGTTG
>CM065698.1:41113458-41118458 GCA_017654935.2 Phymorhynchus buccinoides | reverse complement strand
TACTCAGTCTCCTATTTTTTACATTTCCTTTTTCCCTCTTCTCATTGTCAAGAATTGATACTGAACTTGTGCTCACCGTTGCTTTTCTTGTTTATTTTTGTTTGTGGCACAAGCCACAAACCTATAACTCACTTTGTCGGTCTGTCTGTCTGTTGGTCTGTCGGTCGGTCCAAGGTTGTCGCACATATTGCCAAAATTGTCGCACATATTGTAAAAGGGAAAAAAAATACTTGGGCATAAAGTAACATTTCAGTTGTCATATCTACAGTCCTTAGGTATGGAAAGAATTGTATACTGGACAGAGCACATGAATCTTCATTTTAAAGCGTACAAAATAATAAACATACGTAATACAGACACTGCAACAGACAAGACGAGTATGCGGTGCTTCTTTCGATGAGCAAATAGTTTTAAATGTTTTCTAAAAGATACGAAATGGTGCAGAGATAACATTGTGGTTTACAGATTAAAATTATTGAAAAGCCAGGGGAGGCGACTCAGTGTATGTAATGATTGGAGTGGTAAAATTAGACCGCTGCCACAAACGATTGCGAATCCGCGCTTCTTTAGATGTACCTTTGAAACTTTTATCTCCTGTCAGTTTTAAACTTATCTTCCTGATGAAGAGGTGAAATAAAAATCTCTAAAGCTTGAGACCATTGGTGTTGTGTATCTTTAAGCTCAAGCTGAGTAACGTTCTCTGTTTCTGAGACGTCAGGTGACCTTGGCCATACCATATCAGCTGGAGGTGTGAGGTGTTTTGACTTATTTTGTTGTTTGACGATGAGTGTGCTTCTTGGCTCATTTGAAGGATATTTTATTGAAGCAGAGCTGTTTGTTTGTCTTCATAGCAGGAGTAGATGACACGTTTCAATAGCCTATTGTATAGGTATGTGTGTAGGCCCTCACGCTTGTGCAAGATATGTATGTGTGTATAAATATGTGATGCGTTTGAGCGGGTTGATTACGATGGGAAGCAGTATTCCGCATCTCCCGTTCCTTATGCTGTATTTCTTATAGACCCACTGACCCGGCTGGATTAAGTCCCTTGTTTTTTTCTGGGCAGGTGTGACCCACATACAGTCTTCTCCCATGCACGATCGAATCTGCTCTTTAAAGTGATGTCTCGTTTTCATGCGTTAGGGAATATGTATGGGAATCACACCTAGTCAAAATAGGATTTCTTACCAGCGACAGAGGGAAACACGTGAAACCCGTGATTTTCACTCATGAATCTGGTGGCTCTTTAAAGATTGTTCTTTGTTTGTATATTTACTTGTTACCAGTCGCGAAGCGAAGCTGGTATTGTTTTCACTTGGTCCGTCCGTCCGTCCGTGTTCAAATTTGCTCAAAATGCATATTTCGGTGTAAAATGGCCTCACATAGAGTTATCAGTGTGTTTCAACAAAAAACCCACAAATGTTTGTTTGTCTGTCTGTCTGTTTGTTTGTTTGTCTGTGACAGCGATAACTCGAGAACGCTTGGATATATCAACATGAAAATTTACAGGTGGATACTAGGGGTCAAACGCTTGGACAAGTTCGAATTTGCGCAAGATCGGGTTAGCGGTTAAGGGTTTAGGTTAAGATTAGGGTTAGGGGTAGGGGTGCAAGCGTGTGTCGCGACTGGGTCAGTTTACGCAAGTACTCTAGTGTTTCTTTGTGTACATGTTGTGAACCTTTCCAAGTTCCTTCCTTCCTTGTGGCAGTTTCCTTTCTGAATTGATTTGTTCTTCTGTTGGCTTAGGTTTAGCTTTGATATAGTATACACGTATGTGTGTATGTTACTGCGAGTTCTGTATGGATGATCGTAGGCCTATATGTCTCTGAATGGCATAAGGGCCTACAGAACGATAACTGTCCAACAATATGGCGGAAGTGCCGCAAAATAATAACACATGTTATGTTATTTTGCGTTAAGTTCAAACTGTTCTGAAGAAAAGTTCTTTTGAATTTCGTTCCTTAAAAAAAGTTTTACAATGCTTAATGACAATTTGGTTTTGAAGAGAGAAAAGCTAAATAGACACTGCCTAATTGACTAAACCCGTTTATTCTATTGTTATAAATGTTCTGTTTTCTACGATGCGTACGCTGTAATAGGTATGTTGCTTTAATCCTATAATCCGTTCAGCTTTAAAATGCCACGCAAGCATTGTAGGAAATTATGTTTTTGTATAAGTATGTGTTAGCCATTTTAGACTGTTCTTAACAGTGTTTTATACAATGTGCAATGCTGTAACTGATTAATTTGCTTAATTAAATGCTATAATCTGTTTAGTTGTCATACGACGCAGGCACTGTTGAAAATTTATTATCGTCTTTTCGGTAGCTATTTTAGAGAGGATCAACGTCTTTGCTTATCAGTTGACATAAAGGACTTTGTTTAAGATATTTATTTATTTATTGATTGATTAAAGGGGCACCCTGGCGGATTTGTTTTTGTAAGAAACACGTCCAGATCACCAGGAAAACACCTTTTACAAAGATTGCAACACTCACTTTGCTCGGGTTTCCCAGAAATCAAGCCGTCAAATTCGCAATTCCTCCTTGGCGGAGGTGCTGGAAGTCACATTCTTTCACCCAAACAGAAGGCGTGTGCCGTCTCTTTTCTAATGGCCGCCTGCGTTTAGACCAAAATCGTTTGCACGAATTTTCGCAATACAAGCCTTTTTGTTTTTATTTTTTATTTTATTTTATACAGTTTATCTAAAGGAGTTTCGCTCACAACAAATGAAATAGCTCCTTTTTTTTTTATTGCACTACAAAAAAGAAAACGCTTCAACCACAATGAGTGACCTCCACCCACCCTGTCCAAAATGGCTACTCTCTCCGGCATCTCCGCCAAGGAGGAATCGCCGTTTTGACGGTTTCATTTCTAGGAAACCAGAGCAAAGTGAGTGTTCTGATCCTTGAAAAGGCTGTCTTTCTGGTGATCTCGACGTGTTTCTTGCAAAACTCTCATCCGTCAGGGTCCACCTTTAAGTCATTACTTTTTCGCTTGTCGTTTTTCGCGTGACGTATCTCTTTTGTGACTTTGTTTTTGTTTAAGTTTACGTCGAGGTTTTAGATTTGGTCAGAGTCGATAGTGAGGCTATGTGTGACTCAGCACCACGAAAGGGACATTAAGTGTCAAACTGACCATTCTGAGAAAATGATACATTTGAAAACTTCACATAAAAGTCTTTCTACGGATACATGAACCATTCTTGTATCTTTTTCTTTTCCAGATTTATGAGCATTTAAAGTTAGTTGGGTGAGCGTCGGCCATTTTGAAGGAAAAAAACCGCAGTCTAAAGTCTAGCCTAGCTGAAGAAAATGCATTGACCTACTCATTTTAAAACACTTATAAGACCATTTAGATACCATATTAAAGATTATCCTTTATAAATATGAAAGAAAAGCTGTTAGAGAACACGAAAACACCCATAACTCAAAATTGACAAAAAATGAGATTTTTGACTTTGCAAGCCTGTTACGAGAAACTAGCCCATCGACTTATTGCCCCTTTCGTGGTGCTGGGTCACATGTTTGGCAGAGAAGAACAGATTGTTGTTACTGTTCATTGTCTTGTTTGAAAGCCATCGCAACTGTATTGCCCCCAAGGAACCAGAAAGGAGCTGATAGGATGTTTCGGCGGAGGTACGTCCTGCTGGTGGTGACAGGGCTGGTCATCGTTCAGATCTTGTGGACCCTGTTCTACTTCAGAGACTCACGCCAACAGCCAGCACCCGCTGCAGGTTAGTAAGCTAAAGGTCTGTGTACACGTTAACACTATTCACGAGATAGTTCTATTTCCCCCATGGCAACACAGTGAGCTGCAAGTCATATTAAGGTCTGTGTACACGTTAACATTATTCACAAGATATTTCTATTTCCCCATGGCAACACAGTGAATTGTAACTCATATGTTGCCAATGGGAAATAGACATATCTTGTGAATAATGTTAACGTGTACACAGACCTTTATGAGTGGGCTAACACTGTGTTGCCATGGAGAAATAGAAATATCTCGTGAATAACGTTAAAGGTCTGTGTACACGTTAACACTATTCACGCGATATTTTTATTTCCCCATAGCAACACAGCGAGCTGCAAGTCATATTAATGAGTGGGCTGACACTGTGTTGCCATGGGGAAATAGACAAATCTCGTGAATAATGTTAACCTGTTCACAGACCTTTACCAGAGCCGTTCTATGATATGAGCTTCCCACAGAAAGTTAGGGAACACTTGCGAAATACACATGATTGGTTGCTTGCTTGTTGTTATTACCAACCGTGATCGTAGAGAGCGGATTGGTAATGTTTTCACTCGTGTCTGAGGTGGTGTTTGTATGTTTGTATGTATCCTCGCTAGCGTTTGAACGGATGGACTTAGGGTGCTCAAATTTTGCATGCGGGTAGGTAGTAGGAAGATCGAGGCCAAGTTCGATAATGAAGGTCATGGGTCAAAGGTCAAGGTCAATGGAGCCGAAAACGCTGCCGAAAGCTGGCCAGCTGCTTCCCCTTGCAAACTTTATATTTGTATAGGTTAACTTTATTTTTTAAATAATGGTAACAGATACAAACGTGAAATTTTGGAAATATGTACAGAATATACAGGACCTGCAAAAGTTTCAGAGCGTCAACTTTATTAGTTTTGAAATCTTTTAAAAATAAATGCATGTTTTGTCAAGCCACATTTTTTGCTCTATAAATTGACCATACTACACCTCTAATTCATCGCATGTCCCATGTGTGCCTTCCCAGGTCGAGAGGACGTAAAATTCAAATTCATCTAATTCATCGCATATATATACTTGTGGCGGTGCCATAGCCGATGAGGTTTAACCGAGGCGTGGTCACCGCTACACCTATCTGTATTAATAACAAAAAATCGGGACTTTACTGGTTTCGTACTGCCTCCGGGCATTGCCTCCAGTATTGTTCCCACCATATTTGTATTTACAAATGTCCCATATGTGTCTGATTCAGACCAAGAGGACGTAAAACTCCATTTTCG
>CM065698.1:41105958-41108458 GCA_017654935.2 Phymorhynchus buccinoides | reverse complement strand
GACAAATCCTAGGGAGGGGAATGATGACGATGGTGGTGGTGATGATGACGACGGTGATGATGATGATGATGGTGAGGGACCCATGGAGTTCAGCACTCCTGAAGTTCCAGACCACGAGGTGGCCCCCAACAAGGATGACCTCAGGAACCTCACCCACAGACTGCTCAAGGTCTTCAAGAACAGATACGCCAGTAGGTTCACTGATAAAATGCTGTCTTCATTTAAAACCCTTTCAACGCTAGCCATTCCTCAGCCAAAATTTACCATTAAAACTTAACCTGGGTAGAGAAAAGATTTCGTCTGCAATATTGGGGATTCCTCTGTGACGTGCATAAAACAGGGCCTGTCCTTACCTCCCAAAATTAAGAAACATAAAGGTCACTGGATACCAGACCTTCATTTATATTATTGGGGGATTCCTCTGTGACGTGCATGGAAACAGGGCCTGTCCTTACCTCCCAAAATTAAGAACATAAGGTCACTGGATACCAGACCTTCATTTATATTGGGGATTCCTCTGTGACGTGCATAAAACAGGGCCTGTCCTTACCTCCCAAAACTAAGAACATAAGGTCACTGGATACCAGGCCCTCATTTGATGCCTTTCAGTGACATGGGCATCAAATCATTTGTGGTGCCAAGAAAAAGGCGACAAGTGGCGTGGAAGGGGTTTAAAGGCCCTGCTACACTACATACGATTCTGTGACGATGCGAGTCATGATTCACGCGAAATTCTTGTATTGGGTCTACTTGAGTATATTTTTTTTATTATAGAGTGAAAGTGGTAGAAATATATTTTAGACGGAAGTACTTCACGTGAATCATGACTCGCATCGTCACAATCGCATCGCATTGACAGCGAATCGTATGTGGTGTAGCAGGCCCTTTACACACTCTCCAACCTTTTGAGTTCGAAGAAAATTCAGTTGTGAACTCTATTCAACTGCTTGGGGTGGCCGTGTGCCGTCTTCACTATCAGCAAGCGTTGAATGTTTCAAAAGTTAAAATGATGATGCGATTGAAGATTGTTGAAACAAACTAAATTTTTACATGAAATAATTCCGAACGAATTATTTGGAAACTATTGGAATTAGAAGAAAATAAATCTAATAAAAAATTACGCGTTTCTTTTTGGGGACAGTTTACAAACAAAACGATTTAGCCCATCTCTATCTCTCTCTCTCTCTCTCCTCTCTCTCTCTCTCTCTCTTCTCTCTCTCTCTCTCTCTCTCTCTCTCTCTCTCTCTCCCATCTCTGTGTTTGTCTATCTCTCTCTCTCTCTCTCTCTCTTTCTGTCTCCCTCCTCTCTCTCTGTGTGTTTCTCCTCTCTCTCTCTGTTTCTCCATCTCTCTGTGTCTCCCTCCCCCTCTCTCTCTCTCTGTTTCTCCTCTCTCTCTGTGTGTTTCCAAATGCTAATATATGGATTGTGTGCGCACTAAAAAACCCATATGTGCGCCTTTTAAATGTTGTGCTTCGATTTGATTTGATTTTATGTTCAGAGATGAAAGTGAATGCAGACAATATGGCTGCCAATGTCAGCTGCCCTGCTAAGTTTCAAGAGAGGAGTGAGTATGCAAAAGAAGTATATATTTTGGGATGGAGAGAGAGAGAGAGAGGAGAGAGAGACAGAGAGAGAGAGAGAGAGAGAAAGGAGAGAAAGAGAGAGAGAGAGAGAGAGAGACAGAGAGAGAGAGAGAGAGAGAGAGAGAGAGAGACTTCAGACTTCAGAAACTTTATTTTACAAGGATAAGAATTTAGGCTGGGCCTAGTCTTCCATTCTGTCCTTGGTTCTAAGCATGCAATGCATAACTAATACTATAAAATGAACATTGAGACACAGGAAATCGGAGAGAGAGAGAGAGAGAGAGAGAGAGAGAGAGTGGAGAGAGAGAGAGGAGAGAGAGAGAGAGGAGAGAGAGAGAGAGAATGAATGAATGAATGAATGAATGAATGAATGACTTTTATTTTATTTTATTTATAGAGGGTAATAGAGTAAGCAATAACATGCTTTTTTTTTTTTACATCCAGCCCTCTGGGACAAAATACATATATAAAAGTAGAAAATGGAAAACGAAAATAAGCACAGACAAAGTAATATAATGCATGCAAAAAATAATCCCTATATTGTAACACATCAATAACAAAATCAAACCTATTATTATTAACTATACTCATTATTAACATTCAAAAATTGGGAAGTAAGCGCATACACACGGGAAAATAAAACCCAATCCTACTTTTTTCACACTCATCTTTAAACATTCAAATTAGAAATTGAGAAGTGCACAAACATGGAAACTCCCCACCCCCCCCCCTATTCACCCCCAACTTAATCATACTTTTATATTACTCATCATTAAAATGTACTTATTTGAAAAGAAACCCATGCACATAATAAGTCAAACATAGTATTACTTTACCCTACTCATCTTAGCATGCACAATTTAAAATGTAAATACATGTACCCATGGCAACATGAAACCTATTCCTACATTACATT
>CM065698.1:41095958-41100958 GCA_017654935.2 Phymorhynchus buccinoides | reverse complement strand
TTATTCAAATCATTATTGTTTGAAAGCTTGCATAGACATCTATATTTATATGTGTGCAAAGTTTGAACAATGTATGCCTTCTATTTCCCAACGTTAAAGTTTGGAGATTAGACCGTGATCACGGACGCAACACACACACACATACGCACAACCGAACAACTATCATACTGTAGACTCACTTCGTGTTGGCTTCGTTAACACGTGTGAGCCAAAAAAACAAAACAAAACCCCAATACTTCTCCTCTACAGTCCAGTTCTTTAGTTTATGTGGTCAACTTTGTTTCCCCCCAGCGAGGGCTGAAGGGCAGTTTCCGCTCTTCTACTACGAACCTGGGCCGAAGCCGGAGCAACTACGAAGGTTAGAATAAATAAATAAAGAAAAACCCACCGGATAAGTAAAGAAGGAGACGGGGTCAACAATCCCATGGGCGGTAGAAGCCCCATGCCAATTATCATGAAATAAAGCGAATTTCATGCCCATGAGAACGAATGCTAAACTTAACACTCGTCTCATGGGCAACATGTGACTGAAGTTTCTTTATTTCATGGATAATTCCATGGGCTTCTTTACCCGCCCATGGGCCTTTTACCCGTCTTACCTAAGTCCCTCACCACGCCCTTTTTTCTTCTTTTTTTCAGCGGATATTTTGTATTAGGATTAAAAATTAGCCCAGGTTTTTCGGATTAAGAGAAACTGGCTAGACCTGCTATCTGGGAAGTTTATTTTTCGACACGAATAGACGGAATATTAAAAGTTGTACTTTTAACAACCCCACCCCACCCCCTCGCGCTCAGGTTTACGACCTCGAGCTAGGTCTGCTTCCTTTTTAGTTTCAATGTTCCGACTCTCGAACTCGAACCGTAATTGTAATTTGCCCAGCCAAAGCTAATTTATCCTTTACACTATCCGAAGACAAACAAACAAAGTGAGCACAATGATTGTTTAAAACAACACAATCACCAGAGCTATAAAACCGGGAGACACACACACAACTAAAAATGAAATGTAGGCAACGCCGTAAGGGAATTATAAAAAACATTATGACCAGCGTGTCTTCTTCTGCCATTTAATCACCAACTTCATCAGTTGAAGATATTTTTTTTTGCTGATAATTATTTGAAAAAACCCCACCCAAGTCAAAACAAAAACAACCGAACGTCACTACGCAGCGCCGAGACACAGCATGAAAAAAATCAATAATAGTAGATAAATAGAAGTAATAAGAATAATAAACTTTATATATAAGCGTTTTTGAGAATTGCAGAAAAGTTTGAGTGTTTCTCAGTGATCATTTTCAAACAGCGAAAATTACATGGTGAAGGTGGGGGGCAGGGTGGTGGTGGTGGTGCTAACAATATCATGGGTGCGGACTCCCCAAAATTGAAATAAAACTGAAAGGCAGGGGTCCAGGGAACCGGCGGCCCCGGCAGGTACAGGGGCAGAGCCCCCGTCGGACGATTCAGTGGGGCACCTTAGAAGAGATATAACAAGATAGACATTTTAAAATGATAGACAGAGACAGTTTGAGTCTGATAAGCCTTGTAAATATTACGTTGCCTTTGGTAAACTTCCAGGATAAAATGTTTGCTAGTAACTGATTTTTGATTTCTGCTGCAACTGATTCATAGTGATCTATTGACTATTTTCAAAACGCCCCAAATCGCTTGTTGTCAAAACATTTTGGGGATGAATTAAAAAAAAACCACCTGAAGTTCAGTTTCTGGTCAAATTTAAAATACTGAAATCCATTGTACAGTGATCACATGCCCTGGTGTGCTGTTTCAGGCTGAAGGAGAACTGTGGGTGCCACCGTGCTGCCTTTTCCTTTGACGCGTCCTGCTGCCCCACTTCAGGAAGTGAAGAGCTGCGTCTGGACGCCCCTCATTCTCAAATGAGCACTTCGTTCTCGCCCACTGGCATAGGGGGATGCCAATACAGTGGAACCTCCCTTATAAGACCTCCATTAGAAGACCCCTCTTAATTTATGATCGCTTCTCGGCCTTTTGTGCTAAAGACAGTGATTCAGGAACATCAATTTTTGTTTATACCTTGGTTTGGTTTGTCAGAAGCCCGTCGTACATTGCGAAAGCCGATACGCGACGTTAAACTAACTTCCATCCAGGACTTCGTAACTCTCCTCACACATAAGACCTATTTCTCCCCCCCTGAGGGCTTGGCCCTTATTTGTAAGTATTGAAAATAACCCTCTCTTATATATAAGACCCACTCCTCCCTTATCCAAAATCATCAAATCATCCAGAAGATTGAGGTCTTATATAAGAGGAAGTTCCACTGTGGTGACTCAGAGACGGAATTTGTTTTTTGTGGGGGTGTTTTTTTTTTTTTTTGGGGGGGGGGGGGGGGGGGTTACGGGGTTCCCGGACCTTTCCACCTTCCCTTTAACGAAAAAAAAGGAAGAAAGGAAGAAAAGAAAGAAAAGAAAAAACTAGAGCGTGACACGCCTTATCAGCCAGCCGCGCGGGCAGCATTTTCGGGTCTAGTGACCTTTGCAGAACAAAAACAGACAAACACACCTGAAACTAAAGTCCCTGAAACAAACTCTCTAACACCCGCACTTCACAAGTACCCCCCACTTCCCCACTGCGCCACCAGTGAAATCCTCGCGCGGGCGGCAAAAAAGCAATTTTTTTCGGTTTCCTTGACATTTATATTATTATCCAATGTGGGCCTCTGTCATTTTCTCGAACTTTCTTGCCTAGATATGAGATGCTATGCGCGATACCTAACCCGATACAAAAATAACCTAAACCACCCAAACCCTCACGCGTGCCAGCATTTGAGCGTCCCCTGAAGGTCCCCTCCGTTTTCAAAAAAAATTCAAAACGTTTATCAATATCAGCGTTCCACATAGATAAGGGGAACATGGACAAACACATAGGAAAGACACATGGACACATAGATAGACAACATGGACCAACATGATAAGACAACATGGGACCACATAGATAAGACAACATGGACACATAGATAGACACATGGACACATAGAATAGACACATGGACACATAGATAAGACAAATGGCCACATAGATAAGACACATGGACACATAGACACATGGACACATAGATAGCGACACATGGACACATACACACATGGACAAATAGATAAAACATGGACAAACTAGATAAACACATGGACACATAGATAGCCACATGGACACATAGATAACACATGGACACATAGATAAGACACATGGACACATAGATAGACACATGGACACGCCTAGACACATGGGACACATAGATAAGACACATGGACACATAGATAAACACATGGATAAGACACATGGACACATATATAGACACATGGACACATAGATCAACACATTGACACATAGATAGACATGGGACACATAGATAGACACATGGACACATAGATAAGACACGATGACACATATTTAAGACACATGCACATAGATACGACTATGGTACACATAGATAAGACACATGGCCATAATGAATTGGACACATAGATAGACACATGGAACACATATATAAGACACATGGACACATAATAGACACATGGACACATAGATATACATTTGACAAACATAGATAAGACACATGGACACATAATAGACACCATGGACACATAGATAGACACTTGGACACATATGACACATTGGACATAATAATAGACACATGGACACATAGATAGCCCATGGACAACATAGGATAGACACATGGACGCCACATAGATATACACATTGACAAACAAGATAGACACAACAATGGGACACATAGATAAGACACATGGACACATAGATAGACACATGGACACATAGATAGATCACATGGACACATGGATAGACACATGGATAAGACACATGGACACATAGATGACACATAGCCAAGAACAAAGACTGGGGGGGGCTTTTCGCCACGCGGCTGGTTACAGAACAGAAACGTATTCCCATGTAGTTTCATTTTTTGTTATAGCTAATTGCGCAGAATAAAACCTGCACACTGTGCTGGCACCTAATGTGTCAAAGCACTGCTGTGCGTGGTCAGGATCATTGATTTGTTGTGGTTGTTTGTAGCTGTTGCCCATTCGTCAATTCGTCCGTGCGACTGTCCTCTCTGGCCGTCCTGAGGAGGCAGTCTGTCTGTATGCCTGCCTGCCTGCCTTGCTCTTACCTCTCTTCTCACCTCTCTTCTTCTTCTTCTTCTTCTTCTTTCTTCTTCTTCTTCTTCCTCTTCTTCTTCTTCTTCTTCGTCTTCTTCCAATATAGTTTGTCAGGGCCAGTTTCTGACCATTATTTACAACTGAAAAGGGGGAAGAGGTCGAAAGAGAGAAAACAAATAGAAAAGAAAAAACAAAAACAAATGAGAGAGAGAGAGAGAGAGAGAGAGAGAGATAGAGAAGAGAGAGAGAAACAGTGTGTTTGGTGGGTAGACATCCAGACAACCAGCCATACGGTACTCTCTCTCGCTCTCCCTCTAAGAACATGTTAATTACATTGAAAACCACAAAATGCCTCCTCTCTCTCTCTCTCCCTCTCTCTCTCTCTCCTCTCTCTCTCGTCTCTCTCTCTCGCTCATTAACTCCTCTGTCTCCTCTCTCATCTCTCTCTCTCTCTCTCTCTCTCTCTCTCTCTCTCTTCCTCTCTCTCTCTCACTAACTCAACTCTCTCTCTCGCTCAGGCCCTTTCACGGCTCATTCATTCATTCATAATTTCACTCACTCTCATCCCTCCCCCCCCCCCCACCCCAACCCCACACAGGCTCACCTGAACGCCTCTCGCTACACCAGATGGATGGACACGAGCCTAAGATGGGAAAACGGAAGACATCATCGCCCACTTGAGCCAAGCAACCGCTTCGGTCGGTTCGGGACTGTTCCTCCTGCGGCGGAATGAGTTTCACCATGACCCTCATTCATGCACGTCCACCCGGCCGCCAAAATGCTTTGATTCTTTCCAATAGACCGCTGTCTCTTGGCGTCTTCTACGAGTCGCCGGCGGATTCGTGGTGCTCGC
>CM065698.1:41091059-41095458 GCA_017654935.2 Phymorhynchus buccinoides | reverse complement strand
AGTCACACAAAAATAGCATGCAAAAACAACACAAAACACTTGCTTTTATCTTATATAGATAAAAGCAACACCCATATATACTGTGCGCACTGACCCTACCAGTAGGCAACCAATTTGTCATAGTCTTCAGAAATACGTTTGCTTCTAAAAAAAACCCGGTTTCAGTAACAAACCAGAGCGTCGATACAGTGGAAGCAGAAACATTTTAACAGACACTGGTGATCTAAATCTTTTTTTTCCAATATCGAACTGGAGATCCACTTGTTGACGTCATATTACGATAATGACCCCCTTCAGTACTCTATATTTATTTTACTTTTTTTTCTTCTCTCTCTCAGGTAGCCTGACGATACTCTGGTGCATCCTGTGGCATTTCACTGGCAGCATGAAACCCGAGGACCATCCTTTCATTTCGGAGAAGGAGAAACAGTACATCATCAAGACCAGGTTTGCCATGGACAAAAACCAGGTACACAGTACACTAATTCCCCTCATTCTAGCTCCTTTCACTTTTTCCACAGAGAGCTATTTGTTTCAAGTTATTTTTTTTAACAGAGGCAAATATTCTTATCATTGATTTTGGTTAGGGATATGAAAAGACCTTACAAGTGGTATGCCACCATAAAACAATGTAAGCCTAATGGATAAAACACTTTAAATTGGTTTATGCTGGTGACGAGTGTTAACAAAAGGCATGGAACTGAAAGGAGCTGAGAAAAGCTACTGTGGGTAGGAAACAGGTTTTTTTATCACTGTCTGACAATTAGCCTGCAGCGGGGGCTAATAGTAAATGAGAGCTAAGTAGAAATGAGGTGTATAACGACGTAGGAATATCATGATACAACCGAAAAGCCTAAATGTCACAAAGAGTGATTACTTCGCAGCCTACAAACCTTGCAAAGAATGAAGCCAACTTTCTTACTTCCCGCTTGGAAGGTGAAAAGGTGGAAGGTGGGATGTGTTAGTGTTGTTGTAGGCAGTGAGTGAGTTCACAATGATCCCTGTAACTGTAGGTGAAAATGCGGAGTGAAAGGGTGGGAGTTTAAAAAAAAAACCGGCTTCAGTCAGCTGCGGAGTGCGAGCTCTTTGTATATTCAGGCTTTTTGGTAAAAAAAAAAAAACAATTTAGTCTTTTGTGGAAGTACTGTTTACTACTCTCAAAGTAGGGAGGGGGGAGGGGGATATGTGCATTGGCATTATAATTCTGCCGCCAAAAGGATTGGTTGGTCTTTGCCCTGTCCTCAAATCCTTTTGTCCGAGTGAGGGGGGATGAGCTCCTGTTTGTTGCAAAACATCCCCATGCATATTGCGAAAACAAACACTTCTCAACTTCTGCAAGAACGTTTACGCCTATGTTGGTGGTTTAGTTACAATTTTATAAATGAAATATGTTCTTTCATCTTCCCTTACAAATCTATCTTTTGAATGTTCCTTTTTTCTCTGATCTATCGGACAATTTATGCCATGCCAGTTTTTTTTTTTATTGTTATGTTCACTGGCGTCCACACGTGAGACCTTGCGCACTTGAGTGGGCACCTGTTGTCCATTCTGCAGTGCATATTTGCCTATATGGAAATTTTTATATATTTTTGTTTACTAGTATGTGTTTGTTATCCTTTTTTTTACTGTTTTTTTTTAACCTGGATCCGATAAATAGAGTAGAGTGGCTCAACGTTTCCAGCACTGTGTGGACTTATGTGCTATAGGGTGCAATGATGGAGGTGTCATGTTATGAATTGTACTAGCTTTATATGTTTTGTTGTTTACAGGTTGTTGAACGTTGGTAAGATACATTGATGAGTGTTTTGTAATAAGTGGTCGAACTGTACGCGGTGACAGTCCTGAGATGACCATGGCTGTTGACAGGACTATAATGGAGAAAAAAAAAGAAGTATTTCCAGATTTTTGGATGATGAAGCATTTACATTTAACCTGTGTAGCTAATTATAATCTCTTCTCTGTTTCAGAAACGTTCCAATCCCCCATATAGACGGATTCTGAGCAGCGTTCCGGTGTGGGGGTGCCTGATCATGTTCAGCACTCACACCTACTCCTTCCTCGTTATCCTCTCCTACATGCCCATGTACCTCAACGGCAGTCTGGGCTTCAGCATAGAACAGGTACTGTTGAGGCCCTAGGAAGGGAGTAATGTCCCATAATGTGTCATTGTGACCGGGAGGACGTTAAACATAAACTTTCATTCATTTCCTAGACAGGGCCTCTTTTTAGGTGTTGGTTTCTTGATAGCATAATTACCTATGGGCAAAGATATTCTGGGGAGTTTTAGTCTCCCTTTGCTCTTTGCTGTGTTTAGACTTATTTCCCCTTTGTTGAGCATGCGTCGGCACTTCAGCTAAGACTCATGAATTAGGCATAAGCATAGTAGTCCTCTTTTGGCATTGAGCACGGCCTATCTCTCTCTCTCTCTCTCTCTCTCTCCTCTCTCTCTCTCTCTCTCCTCTCTCTCTCTCTCTCTCTCTCTCCTCTCTCTCTCTCTCTCTCTCTCTCTCTCTCTTCTACTCTTCTCTCTCTCTCGCTCTCTCTTAATCTGAGGAGTACACCTTCCATGCAAATCGTTCAATTTTCAGGCTACTCATTTTGAAACGCATCGTATTATTTGATAACTAATGTTTACAAACTTTGGAGAATCATCAAGACGATTTTGGAATGCATTAATTGATATTGGGTGTGCATTTTAAATCAACTGGTAATTTATTACAAATGTTTACAATTCAGTTAGTGAAACGATTAAAAAAAAGTAATTGTTTAAATTGGTGTCTGTGTTTGCAGGTAGGGCTCATATCTTCCGTGACCTACGTGGTCCGGTTCCTCGGGGTGATCATGTGGGGCCAGGTGTCCAACCTGCTGTTGAAGAAGACCCGGCTTCAGACCACAGCCTGCAGAAAACTGCCCCAGTGCACTGGTGAGAAACATTCCGTAGCAATGTGCAACCGTCTGTATAATCATGTGCCCGTTTCTCTGTGTTCCCGTTTGTGCTCGACATGTTTGTCCATTTGTGTTTTGTATTATGTTTTCAAGCATCCAGAATTTCTCACCTCCAGAATTATACCTCAAGTGCCTAGTTTAGTTTACAGTGTATCATTTTGTGTCAAAGCAAGTCAAGTCAAGTTCAAGTCCAAAATGATCTTTATTGCGGATAAAAGGATTAAGATTAAAGCGCTTTGTGTGTGTCTGGTGTGGGCGTGTGTGTGTGTGTGTGTTATGCGCGCGTGCGATTTGCGTTCGTGCGTGCTGCGCGCGCACGCGTGTGTGTGTGTGTGCGCGCACACACGCATGTACATGCACGCAGTTCGTACCTTCACTGCATAATTATGTAACTGTGCTTGTGTGTGTGTGTGTGTGCGGTGTGTGTGTGTTGTGCGCGCGCATGTGTTGTGCGCGCGCGCATGTGTATGTGTTAGGCGCACGCCACACGCGTGTAACATGCACACGTTCGTACCTTTTCTGCGTATAATGTGCTTCATGTCTCTCTGTGTGTCTGCTCTCAGGGATTCTACCTCAGCGGCCTGGTTCTGATAGCTCTGAGTTTAGTATGCAGTTGTATGCGTGTGTGTGCACGCGCGCGCATCTGTATGTGTGAGCGCACGCACACGCGTGTACATGCACACGTTCATACCTTCACTGCATATATGTGCTTATGTCTCTCTCTCTGGTGTGTGTATTGTGTGTGTGTGTGTGTGTGTGTGTGTGTGTGCGGGGGTGTGTGTGTGTCTGTGTGTGTGTGCCTGTATGTCTGTCCTGCTCTCCGGGATACTACCTCAGCGGCCTGAGTTCTAGTTTTACGTATGCAGTGTGATGTGTGTGTGCACGCGCGCGCATGTGTATGTGTGAGCGCATGCACACGCGTGTACATACACATGTTCATACCTTCACTGCATATAATGTGCTCTGTGTGTGTGTGTGTGGGTTATGTGTTTGTGTGTGTGTCGTGTGTGAGGTGTGTGTGTGTGTGTGTGTGCTCTCCAGGATTCTACCTCAGCGCCCTAGGTCTGATAGCTCTGAGTTTTGTACGGGGGAAAGTCGTGTCTGTCGTACTGCTCACTGTGGTGCTCGCGTGTCAAAGCTGCACCTCTGCCTGCGTCGCCATCATTCCCCTTGACATGGGGCCTAGGTGAGAACTATCTCGATCTCTGGCTGTCTCTCTCTGTCTGTTTCTTTGTCTCTATTTCTCTGTCTCTCTGTTTATCTGTGTGTGTTTGTTCGCTCTTCTGTGTTTATCTGTCTGTCTGTCTGTTTTGGTCTCTCTTTCTGTCTCGTTTTTTTCTGCTGTTTCTGTCTCTGTCTCTGTCTCTGTCTCTCTCTTCTCTCTCTTTCTCTCTCTCTGTCTCTCTCTCTCTCTCTCTCTCTCTCTCTCTCTGTTTCTCTCTCTCTGGCTCTC
>CM065698.1:41081059-41086059 GCA_017654935.2 Phymorhynchus buccinoides | reverse complement strand
ACTACTACTACTACTACTACTACTACTACTACTACTACTAGGCCTACTACTACTACTACTACTACTACTACTACTACTACTACTACTACTACTACTACTACTACTACTACTACTACTACTACTACTACTACTACTACTACTACTACTACTACTACTACTACTACTACTACTACTACTACTACTACTACTACTACTACTACTACTACTACTACTACGTTAGGCCCTCAAGAGGCAACCACCGGAGGAGACACTGCACTGCTGCTTTAAGGTCACTTTGGTGGCCTTCAGTGGAGAATGCTCTGATGTTACATAATAATATACGTGAGGACCTCCTCCGAGGACATAATTGTGACCCAGCACCACGAAAGGGACATTAAGTGTCAAACTGACCATTCTGAGAAAAGTATACATTTGAAAACTTCCGACAATTTTCGTTCTATAAGGATACAAGAACCATTGTTATATATTTTCCCGTTGCAGAGTTATGAGCATTTAAAGTTAGTAGGGTGAGTGTGGGTCATTTTGAGAAAACACAGTCTAAAGTCTAGCCTAGCTGAAGAAATTACATTGCTCTACTCATTTTAGAACACTTTTAAGACCATCTAGTTTATTAAGGATTGTCCTTTATGCATATCAAAAGATCAGATGTTAGAGAACCCAAAACATATCTATGACTCAGAATAGACAACAAATGAGATGTTTGACTTTCCAAGCCTGTTATTGAAAACTAGCCCAGCGACTTAATGTCCCTTTCGTGGTGCTGGGTCACATATTGTATGAACAGAAAGCAATATCTAGACCTACCTGCTAAAACTTTCTTCAAACTAGTAGGCTACATCCTCTTATTAACCCCTTGACTGCCAGAGAAAATTAAAAGAAAAAATAATTGGGCAAATCATGCCATGAAAAAGACAACTGATAGAGCCAATCTGGCAAAATGGTCTGGGGATATTAATCTCTTGACTGTGTTAGAGCAAAAGCCAGTATATCAGGGTTATTGCTCTTCATCTGATGACATCATCAGTGATGTCATCAGGTCAGTAGGTGATACGTTGGTGGCAGTCAAGGGGTTAACGCCGTGTTGCAATAGTTTTAAAAAAAAGAAGAGCAATTCCTGATAATAACAACAAATAAAATATCCCTTTTCTGAATGAAAATCTGTTTAACGTCCTCCGGTCTGAAACAGACACATATGGGACATTAGTAGATATAAAGATGGTGGGAACGATCCTGGAGGCAATGCCCAGAGGCAGTGCAATACCAGTAAAGTCCCGAATTTTTAACAATACAGATACAGTATTCCCTTTTTTCTTCTTCTTCTTCTTCTTCCTTATACTGGACAGGGCCTTCAGGCGTAGGGTAAGACGGGGTAAAAAGCCCATGGGCGGGTAAGAAGCCCATGCCAATTATCTCAATGTTAACACTCGTCTCATGGGCAAATTTGACTGAAATGTTCTTTATTTCATGAGATAATTGGCATGGGCTTCTTACCCGCCCATGGGCTTTTTACCCCGTCTTTACCCTATATATAATGTCCAACTTAGGATCACACTACAAGGCAGGCGGCTCGTGGTCTCAACTAAGAGTGTTGAAATATTGCGATAAAAACAGAATCTAGAATCTAGTATGAAAGGAGAGAGAAACAAAAATGTTCAGTTTATCCGAACGTTTTTTGTCTTTATTTTAAAAAAATCAATCTGTTTATTGATCGATTGATTGATTGATTGATTGATTGGACAGAGCTGGGCAATGCCGGACAAGAACAACAATTCGAAGGACCCCCCTTTGGATACCAAGGGGAGAAAGGTGTCAGTTCTCTCTGTAGGTCTTCCCACATCCCCTACAACAAAACAGAGACGGTAATTATGTTATTATCGAGTACACAGTCACTCAACACATGCACGTGGGCATCAAACACGCTCGCACGACCACGTAGACACGCATGCTATGTAGGGGAAGACGGGGTAAAAAGCCCATGGGCGGGTAAGAAGCCCATGCCAATTATCTCATGAGAAGACGGGGTAAAAAGCCCATGGGCGGGTAAAAGAAGCCCATGCCAATTATCTCATGAAATAAGGCAAATTTCCGTGTGCCCATGAAACGAATGCTAAACATTAACACTCGTCTCATGGGCAAAATGTGACTGAAATTTTCTTTATTTCGTGAGATAATTGGCATGGGCTTCTTACCCGCCCATGGGCTTTTTACCCCGTGTTCACCTATATGAGTATGCATACACACATAATTATGCAGCACGTAATCACACATATCATTAGTACAGTATGTGTGTGTGTGTGTGTGTGTGTGTGTGTGTGTGTGTGTGTGTGTGTGTGTGTGTGTGTGTGTGTGTGTTTGTATGCTTACAGGTACAGACACCACGTTCACATGCCCTTTCACTCACTCACACATACACACATGCACATACACACGCGCGCGCGCACGAACACACAGGCACGTATACGTGTCCACACGAACACGCAGGTATGCACACTACAAAAAGCATATGCTCACATACGTTCATATATACACACACGCTTACGCACATTCACACACAGAGACCCCCCCCCCCACCCCCCCCCCCCCACACACGTCACACAGTCTCACACTCACAGAGAGAGAGGGAGGCGAGAGGGAGGAGAGAGAGAGAGAGAGAGAGAGAGAGAGAGAGAGAGAGAGAGAGAGAGAGAGAGAGAGAGAGAGAGAGAGAGAGAGAGAGAGAGAGAGAGAGAGAGAGAGAGAGAGAGAGAGAGAGAGAGAGACATACACAGACACACACAGACACACACATACACTCTCTCTCTCTCTCTCTCTCTCTCTCTCTCTCTCTCGCGCGCGCGCGCGCACACACACACATACGCATGCACGCACGCACGCACACACACACATACGCACGCACGCACCCACGCACTTACTCTCAGCAATCATGTTCATCTACGGTCGCTTGTTCATCGATAGTTCACTGTGTTATCTTCCAGCTTCAACTTCTCTCTCTCCATCGACACCGTCAACTTCAACGAGGCCAGGATGAAGAGCAACGGTCGAGCGTTTCCTATCTCTCCATCGTTAGCCCTGGATGATGTGGCGCTCTCCGTCATCAGCAGCAACATCGTCGCAACAAGCTCTGCTGCTGTCTACAACGACGTGAACCCTTTCACTTTCCGCCAAGAAAACGCTCCCGGTTTGGAAGTTGGCACTGAAGATACGGGGGAAACTACGTTAGCGAGTAGCGGTACTGTGAAGTGGGACGTTTCAGAACAAAGCGTTCAAAATGTCCAGAGTTCTAGCAGAGACAATAGCCTCACTCCAAATCAGTATGGAATTTCTGAAGGGGCTAGCAACTTTGGTTTTGATGAGCAGGCTGAATCTTAAGTGATAGAGACCGATCGTTATGGGCTTGTGTGTGAGGTGGGGAGGGGGGGGGGGGGGGGGGGGGGGGATGCAGGTGTGGTAGGGTTAGAGGGGCGGATGGAACAAAGGCCTACCACTACTGTTGTTTCGGTTTGCTTTTTTTGATAGAAAAGGGGAAACAGCTTGGTAGGAAGGAGAATTGGTGCTGTAACCCGATTTTTCCAGTCTAGTTGTTGATTTTTAGCTGATTTTGTTCGATTTGATCCTAAATTGAAATTTGATAGACATATTACAACAGATGTAGGCTAACAGAATGTTAGTGTTAATCAGGAGAACTTTCACAGGACTAAATAATAATGTGCTCATCAACCGATATAAAAGTTTGGTTAGACCACATCTGGAGTATGGGAACCAAATTCGGAATCCATATATTAAACAGCAATCAGTTTCAATTGAGCGTGTACAGAGGAGAGCTACTAAATTAATAAAATGTCTTAAAAATCTTGATTATAGTGAAAGTCTACACAAACTTGATTTACCATCCTTGAAGTACAGAAGACTTCGTGGTGACCTAATCAATGTTTATAAAATTCTTAACGGTCCTGACAATACTAACAAAAGCTTGTTCCAGATCTCGAATTTTTCAAAGACTAGAAATCATGAATTAAAAATACTAGCACAGTACAGTAGAACTAACATCAGGAGACACTTTTTCAGTAACAGAGTGACTAACTATTGGAACGCACTTCCTGCTCAGACAAAGCTTGCACCTGATACTAACAAATTCAAAAACCTCCTGGACAAAGACCCACACCTTAGTAAATTAAAATACCAGCATGACTGATAGTCTACCAAAAACCGTCACAGCTGTGCCAACTGAATTTAAAGAAAGAAAAAACCCACAATCAAGAGAAAGGACACTTGAGAGGCCGCGAAGCCTAATCGTCCTACCTGACCTGACCTTGTATTTTATTACGTATTTTTCGGACTATAAGGCACCCTCCCCCCCCTCCCCCCAAAAAAATTTCTTCTGTTTTCTTACCATTATTATTATTAGTCACATTATAAGGCGCAGGGGTGTCAGTCAGAGAAAAAAAAACCTATTGCCTTATAGTCCAAAACTGAAACACGGTATATTGGTTTTACATGGGCTTTTACTCCAATGGCTTTTATCACTGGTTGACATTAGCCTGTAGAAAGGGCCAATAGTAAATGAGAGCTGTACTATAAATGTTTTTCTACAGCATTGGAATATCATGCTGCAGCTTAGTCTTTCGTGGAAGACTATGACTCTCCAACTAGGGGGGCATTTGCACTGGATCTAGTCCTGCAGCCGATGGGATTGGTTGGCCTTTGGGGACCTTCCCCAACGCCAACTCTCGTCCTCAAATCCCTTTGGCCGAGAGAGTGGGGATGTACCCTGGGCAAGGCTTCTTCACAATAAAAACAAATTGTAGCCCAGCCCGCCGGAATAGCAGCTCCCCCCCCCCCCCCCCTCTGCTGTGTGGCAGTCATTGTCGGAAACGACAAAAAGGCAGCAACAACACACTGTTCCGACTTGTCGTGGAGTGTGTTTTTCTTAACCCTTTCACCGCCAATGTTGCATTTATGCACCACAATGGTTTAACACCCCAGACACTAAAAGGCATGAA
>CM065698.1:41073559-41078559 GCA_017654935.2 Phymorhynchus buccinoides | reverse complement strand
GTCTTAAAACACATAATCATATGAAGGTACGTTAATAAACAGATAAACACACAAAAATGAAGCATAATCATCCATAGTAAAAAATAAGAGAGAGAGAGAGAGAGACAGAGAGAGAGAGAGAGAGAGAGAGAGAGAGAGAGAGAGAGAGAGAGAGAGAGAGAGAGAGAGAGAGAGAGAGAGTAGACAGCAGTATACGGGACTAGTCGTATCAGTCATTGATGGAAACTATTATAGTGTCCATTATTGGGACTAGCTGTATATGTGGGAACACTGGTGGAATGCTTCCGTCTGTCTGACTGTCTGTCTTTTGGGACAACTGTTTTGCATGTCTAGTAGATCTATCTGATTTTCTCTTTTTTTAAAAATCTAGCCTTCGCTTACAAATTAAAAACAAAGCTGTCTCTCGTGATGGAGGTTTGTGTCGCATTGTCTCATTCTTGTAATTGTATTGTACTGTGTTGAATTGTATTGCATTGTATTGTATTGCAATGTATTGCATTGTATTGTATTGCATTGTTAAAGAAAATCACTCCCCGTAACATCTGGACCTCTTTCACCTGGAAAGCTTGACAGATAAAATGGGGTCACTAAGAAGGCAGAGACAGAGAGTCACAGTTGTATCAGGTTTTCTTGGTTTGGGATACATTTCCGACTTCACACCGAAATCTATTTTGTGACAGGGGAAATGACTCTTCAGTGAAGAACACCGTCGCTGTAGCAGACGACATTTTTGCACGATGCCGAACAATGTCACCTGATACAAAAGTAAAACTGTCGTATTTTATTTTAGGATGCGTATATTAGTGACTAACACTAACAGCTGGCAGACGAATCTCAACGACAACGGTCATAACAAATACAAAATGTTAATCATTTTTCAGCGGCAATCGTTGATATAGGACAATCGACTTTACTCATTACCATACTGGGAAAATGTTGAACTGATTTTACATATTTTGAGTAGGAATAAGAACTTTGTCCTACCTCAGCAACTCTACTCATATTCGTTCTGTGTGCCATGACTGATGATGTTTATTATGGCCTCGTTTTCAGTAAAGTTTCATTTTCTTGTATTTGTCTTATTACAGGAGTGACACCAAAACATCGAAACAGCTAAGTGTGCGTGTGTGCGGTGCGTGCGTGGCGTGCGTGCGTGCTGTATGCGTGTGTGTGTGCGTGTGTGCGCGTGTGTGTGCGTGCGCGTGCGTGCGCGTGTGCGTGCGTGCGCGTGCGCACGCGTGTGTGTGTGTGTGTGCATGTATGTGTGTGTCATGTGTGTGTGTGGGTGCGCGCGCGCGCGCGCACGCGTGTGTGTGTGTGTGTGTATGTGCGCGCGCGTGCGTGCGTGCGTGCGTGTGTGTGTGTAGTGCGTGTGTGTGTGTGCGTGTGTGTGCGTGCGTGTGTGTGTGTGGGTGTGTGTGTGTGCGTGTGTTTTGTGTGTGCTTTTTCCGCGCTTAAATGTTTTGGAATGCATGGTTTATTTATTTATCAATATCATGAGGTTAGTGTTCCCCGTTTGTCCAAAAGTTTTCAGGTTAATTTAGTCATAGCCTGTAAACACTGTACATGAACGTTGATCTGATAGGTAATTAATATCTTCACAAGACGTATTCTTCTTCATCCCCTCCTGTCCCCTCCTCCCTCTGTTTCTTTACCCCGCCCCCCCCCCCCCCCCACCTCGGGCCGCCTCTCTCCCTCCCTCTCCCAATCTCCCTCCCCCTCTCTCTCATCCTCTGTTTCTGTCTCTCTCTCTCTCTCCATCTCTCTCTCTCTCTCTCTCTCTCTCTCTCTCTCTCTCTCACTCTCTCTCTCTCTCTCTCTCTCTGTCTCTCTCTCTCTTTTTTTCTTTCATTTCAGTGTTATTGTCACAAGTAATACACAAATTGGAGGCAGCTTCAAACCATGAGCTATAGAACATTAATTGTTGTTATGCTGCGAGAAGCCAGCTGTGCAGTCAGACATCAGGGGGTGAATCAGTCAGGCATCAGGAGAACATCATCATCAGGGGGTCAATCAGTCAGGCATCAGGGGGACATCATCATCAGGGGGTCAATCAGTCAGGCATCAGGGGGACATCATCATCAGGGGGTCAATCAGTCAGGCATCAGGGGGACATCATCATCAGGGGGGTCAGGCATCAGGGGGTCAGTCATCATCATCAGGGGGTCAGTCAGTCAGGCATCAGGGGAACATCATCATCAGGGGGTCAATCAGTCAGACATCAGGGGGACATCATCATCAGGGGGTCAATCAGTCAGACATCAGGGGGACATCATCATCAGGGGGTCAATCAGTCAGGCATCAGGGGGACATCATCATCAGGGGGTCAATCAGTCAGACATCAGGGGGACATCATCATCAGGGGGACATCATCATTAGGGGGTCAATCAGTCAGGCATCAGGGGGACATCATCATCAGGGGGTCAATCAGTCAGGCATCAGGGGGACATCATCATCAGGGGGTCAATCAGTCAGGCATCAGGGGGACATCATCATCAGGGGGTCAATCAGTCAGGCATCAGGGGGACATCATCATCAGGGGGTCAATCAGTCAGACATCAGGGGGACATCATCATCAGGGGGTCAATCAGTCAGGCATCAGGGGGACATCATCATCAGGGGTCAATCAGTCAGGCATCAGGGGGACATCATCATCAGGGGGTCAATCAGTCAGTCATCAGGGGGACATCATCATCAAAAAAACAATCAGTCAGGCATCAGGGGGACATCATCATCAGGGGGTCAATCTCAGGCATCAGGGGGACATCATCATCAGGGGGGTCAATCCAGTCATTCATCAGGGGACCTCCTCATCAGGGGGTCAATCAGTCAGGCATCAGGGGGACATCATCATCAGGGGGTCAATCAGTCAGGCATCAGGGGGACATCATCATCAGGGGGTCAATCAGTCAGGCATCAGGGGGACATCATCATCAGGGGGGTCAATCAGTTAGACATCAGGGGGACATCATCATCAGGGGGTCAATCAGTTAGGCATCAGGGGGACATCATCATCAGGGGGTCAGTCAGTCAGACATCAGGGGGCATCATCATCAGGGGGTAGTCAGTTATACATCAGGGGGCATCATCATCAGGGGGTCAGGCATCAGGGGGACATCATCATCAGGTGGTCATTCTGTCAGGTATCATGGGGACATCATCATCAGGGGGTCAATCAGTCAGGCATCAGGGGGACATCATCATCAGGGGGTCAATCAGTCAGGCATCAGGGGGACATCATCATCAGGGGGTCAATCAGTCAGGCATCAGGTGGACGTCATCATCATGGGGTCAATCAGTCAGGCATCAGGGGGGCATCATCATCAGGTGGTCAATCAGTCAGGCATCAGGGGGACACACTGAAATTGAGAAATAAACGCACAGACAAACAGAGAGAGAGAAGCACAGGTCCTCATTCCCCTTGTCATGTAACCGGGAGAACTCACTGGAAAAAGATTTGTTTAATTTATTTACCATGACAAATGACAAAAAAATATACCCTTCACAATCCAAAAACAAAACAATAAAGAAAAAGGGGGAGTTGAGGAGGGGGGGGGGGGGGGGGTTGCTATTAGCACAAGGAAAAGAAATTCATCCCAAGATATCCATGAGAAAAAGCTAATTTGCTCCCCCCCACCTGCGTGCGCATATCGACCCTTCCAACGGAAGCGTCGCCATCTTAGTCCTTATTTGTGTGCAAACAAAGTGAAAATGTTATCTAAATGTGTAAATAAAACATCCAGGAATGTTATAACTACAGTTTAGATAAGTTTTGAATTGGAAACAGCCAAATACGCAGCATCGATCTAACATTTTTCAAAAAAAGGTAAGGACCCCTCCTAAGACCTTAGATGGGGGAGAGGTTTCTCCCATCGGTCCATACTATGGCGCCCGCTTCTTCGTGGCCGGATATGGACCGACACACGTGGGTGGTGGTGTACCAGCCCATTCTTTTGTAGGGGAAGACGGGGTAAAAAGCCTGTGGGCTGGTAAGAAGCCCATGCCAATTTTCTCATAAGAAAATTTCAGTCAAATTTGCCCATGAGACGAGAATGCTAAACATTAACACTCGTCTAAAGGGCAAAATGTGACTAAAATTTTGCTAATTTCATGAGATAGTCGGGTGGTCTTCTACCCGCCCATGCTCTTTTACCCGTCCTTCCCCTACGGTGGGAATAAATAGTATTTTTTTGGGGGGCGGAGAGAAATACGAAAGAGCAGGCAACAGACAGAGAGAGAATAGAGGTTTAGTCACACTACAGAGCGAGACAGGGAATATTCAAGTCACGACCTACATTTAATGTAGGTTCATGATTCAAGTAGATTATTCCGGAAGTATATGCCCCTACACGTGTTTAGTGGTGCTCCTCCCCTTTGTCCTTCATACCATATCATGCGTCAAAATCACGGGTTTACGTGTTTCCCTCTTATAGCTGTAGAAATCGTGTAATTTTGACGCAGGTTTGACTCCCATCAGCAAATGCCCAAAATTTAAAATGAATCATCATTTTAAGAGCGCCCTCAATTTGAGTTGGACATTTGTATGGAGTCCATCCCCCCCCCCCCCCCCCTCTCCTTTCTGTGATTTCGTCATCCGGTTAAACAGGTGAGTGATTCAAGGTTTTGAGGCAATGTAGTGGAACAACTTCTGTCCGTGACTGACTTGATATGGACCGCGGGTCAGACCGCGGTCATGGCGAGCGCGGTCATGGCGACCGCGTCAATGTGCCTGAAAAAAAAAAAAAAAAGGTTCAACACGAGCATGTCCTCTTTTGCGCAAAATTATAGGCATACTCCGCCTGAGAGTCCAAGTTCTGTGTGTTGGACTTTTTTGTTGTCTGTTTGTCTGTCTGAACTCATTGCACAGATTGATTGTAAGGGACGAATGGTTTTCTTTGCTAATTTGCTGTTGGGCTGTTCTCTGGTGTGTCTAATGTTGAGAAAATCAATTCGCCGATTCTGGAAGGAGGAGGTGGAAGGGTGCTTAGAACGCGGTGAAG
>CM065698.1:41066918-41073059 GCA_017654935.2 Phymorhynchus buccinoides | reverse complement strand
TAGTTGAAGGTGTCCAAGGCCATCTAAAACACGCAAGGTTTCTGCTCTAAGAGCCATTGCAACAGTCTCCTAATTTCAGAATGATAGGCGTTCGCGAAAGACTATGCAGTAACATAATGTATTACTATTATGGTGCCATGTTGTTTGCAGGGTATGAAGTTCCCTCTGCTGAACGAAGTGTTCTCTTGGTGGGCCCCCAACAGCGAGAAAGTCACCATGGTCTCTTTTGCTTACTCAGGTTAGGCTACAGCAAGAATGTGCGTATTAAAAGCATTGATTATCCTTTATATGAGTCTGTTTGTTTGTCTATTTCTTGTGTGTCTGTCTCTGTTCCTGTCTCTGTCTGTGTGAGTCTCTCACGAGTCTTTTTCTCTGCTTCTCTCTCTCTCTCTCCTCTCTCTCTCTCTCTCTCTCCTCTCTCTCGTTCTCTCTCTCTCTTTCTGTCTGTCTCTCTCTGTCTCTTTCTCACTTCTTTCTCAAACTCTCTCTGTCTCTCTCTTCGTCCCCCCATCCCCCCTCTCTCTCTCTCCTCATCTCTCTCCTCTCATCTCACCTCTCTCGTCCTCTCTCTGGGGTTCCACCCTCGTCTCTCCCCGCAACTCCTCGCTCACTCTCCTCACGTTCGCCCTTCTCTCATCTCTCTCGGGGCCTCCATCTCCAGCAGTCCTCTCTCTTTCCTGTCCTCTCGTCTTCCTTCTCCGTCGAAGCAAATCCTAAGTCTCATAGTCTCGGAATCGGTCTCTCTCTCTCTGCATGCACCTAATTGTGTGTGTGTGTTGTGTGTGTGAGCGCGCGCGCGCGCGTGTTTGTGGTGTGTGTGTGTGGTGTGTGGGTGTTGTGTTGTGTGTGTGTTTGTGTGTGTGTGAGAGAGGTTGTGTATGAATGCATTTTCGAGTGGGTGCCAGATTATTATAACTGATTTTAAACATTTTGTATCCCCATTGCCAGAGAATGCTATTGCTAATGACAATCAACTATTGTTTTCATTGTTTCTCGTCTCTCTCTCTCTCTTGCTACCTGTCTGTCTCTTTCTTCTATCTTTTGTCTGTCTGCCACCCCCCTACCTCGTATAGTCTCTCTAAGAGAGAGAGAGAGAGAGAGAGAGAGAGAGAGAGGGGAAGAGAGAGAGAGAGAAGAGAGGGTAGGGAGGAGAGAGAGAGAGAGAGAGAGATGGTGGGGGAGGGGGAGGGGGGAATTATCCTCTAGTTTTTTATATAATTAATGATACAGCTGTGCAAACACTGCCACGCGTGCTTGTCTCCCTTACATCCAGGGTTCCTGTGTTCTATTTCACTGGAGACAACGGTTGGCCCTTCATATTCTATCTGCATGGTAAGTATAATGTTTTATAACACACGCTCGCCATCCTCTTGAGAGCATACTTCTACATCAGTATATATATATATATTTGCAACATTATTCATCTATGTGCTCTGTTTAAAAACTCTAACTGAAACAGAGCTGCAAGCGTCACACTGGAACATACAACAAACAAACAACTTTTACAAACAAGTGCAAAGTGACGCTAGTTTTTTATTAATTGAAAGCATCGGGACTGTAGAGTGGGACGCGTCTGTCTTTATTGATCTTTTCATTTTTGCTGACTTTTTGTTGTTTGTTTTTTGCTCCTTTTGCTATATTAATTTTGCTGTTTGCGTGTTTGTCTATGACAAAGGCGCATTCGCTGAAATATCCATCATATTCGTTTTGTGTCTAGTGAATAATAACGTTCACGTACCACTGCGTGTATTGTTTTTTTTTTTTTTTTTGTATTTTTTTTTTTTTTTTTTTTTTGTATGTACATACTATCTATACTATTTATTGAATCTTACTCTAAAACTAAACTGTTTTTTTTTTTTACATGTTACCTTGTCCTTTTTTCCGCCAGCTTAGCTTACACGCTGATACAAGCGCACACACACACACACACAAACAAACACACACGCACACACACAGTGACATACATGCAAGCATAGACAAGCGATTACACGCACGCATGCGCACAAACAGAGCATATATGTTCGCACACAATGCACATTCACGTAGGGCCTACTCCGTAGCCATGTGCACACAACACATAGACAGTGAGGGACAGAGACAGAGAGAACAGAAGACAGGATAGGTTTTCACATAGACTTTGATTTCCATTCCCACTTTTTCGGCCATTGGAAAGCCGCCTCATTGCCTTCTGATCCCCAGGGCTGAAGCGCTATAGAGTTAACACTTTCACTGCCAGCCATCTTTGAGCCAAACATGTCCATTACACTTACTTGGCTACAGAAAATATTTTTGTCTGCAATATTGTGGGATTTTTGTCTGTGCGACACATTTAGAATAAGTTCAATCCTTACTACCCAAATGTAGGAAGACAATACCATTGAATAATATACCCTGATTTTAAGGATTTTAATGACATGGGTGTTAAATCATTGGGGTGCAAAAATGCGACATTGGCGGTAAAAGGGCTAGCCAATATAGCCTAAATGTCTCCAAACCACAGAGTCATAGTAGGCCAGTCTGTCGTTTATGACTATGACTACCAGATAGCAGAGGAGGCAGCTGCTATTATGTAGGGCTGGGTTGGATTTGATTTATAGTGTAGAAGACCTTGCTGGTTTGCCATTTGGTCAAAATTTACACACACACACACCTTTTCCTTTCTCATCAGTCACACAAACAAATCGCATACAAAAAAACCACAAAAAAACACTTTCTGTTTATCGGATATATAGATAAAAATGCAACACCCAGATATACTGTGCGCACTGACCGCGTACCAGTAGGCGACCAATCTGTCGATAGGTCTTCAGCCACTTCAGAAAATCGTTTGCTTCTACTAGAAACGGTTTCAGTTACAAACCACAGAGCGGTGTACAAGTGGAGAGCTGAAACATTTTAACAGACGCTGGTGATCTAAATCTTTTTTTTCCAATATCGAACTGGAGATCCACTTGTTGACATCATATTACGAATAACGCCCTTAAGGGGCTACCGCGAACCCCCTGCAGTACTCTATATTTATTTACTTTTTGGTTCTTCTCTCTCTCAGGTAGCCTGACGATACTCTGGTGCATCCTGTGGCATTTCACTGGCAGCATGAAACCCGAGGACCATCCTTTCATTTCAGAGAAGGAGAAACAGAAACACATCATCAAGACCAGGTTTTGCCATGGACACACAAAAAAAACCAAAAAAAAAACCAAGCAGGTACACACAGTACACTAATTCCCCTCAATCTGGCTCCTTTCAGTTTGTTTTTTTTTTTTTCCACATGGAGAAGCTATTTGTCTTTTTCAAGTTATTTTTCTTTTAACAGAGGCAAATATTTTATCATTGATTTTTGGGTTAGGGATATGAAAAGACCTTACAAGTGGCATGCCACCATAAAAAATTGTAAGCCTAATGGATAAAAACACTTTAAATTGGTTTATGCTGGTGACGAAGTGTTAACAAAAGGCATGAACTAAAAGGAGCTGAGGTCTGAAAAAAGCTACTGTGGGTAGGGAAACAGGTTTTTATCACTCTGACAATTAGCCTGCAGCGGGGGCCAATAGTAAATGAGAGCTAAGAGAAATGAGCTGTATAACGACGTAGGAATATCATGATACAACCGAAAAGCCTAAATGTCATAAAGAGTGATAACTTCGCAGCCTACAAACCTTGCAAAAGAATGAAGTCAACTTTCTCACTTCCCGCCTGGAAAGGTGAAAAAGGTGGAAGGTGGGAATGTGTTAGTGTTGTTGTAGGCAGTGAGTGAGTTCACAATGATCCCCAGCTGTAGTGTAGGTGAAAAGGTGGGAGTAAAAAAACCCACACCGGCTTCAGTCAGCTGTCAGAGAGTGTGAGCTCTTTGTATATTCAGGCTTTTTGGTACAATTTAGTCTTTTGTGGAAGACTGTTACTCTCAAAGTAGGGAGGGGGGAGGGGGATATGTGCATTGGCATTATAATTCTGCCGCCAAAAGGATTGGTTGGTCTTTACCCTGTCCTCAAATCCTTTTGTCCGAGAGAGTGGGGATGTGCTCCTGTTTGTTGCAAAACATCCCCATGCATATTGCGAAAAAACCCACTTCTCAACTTCTGCAAGAACGTTTACGCCTATGTTGGTGGTTTAGTTACAATTTTAGAAATGAAATATGTTCTTTCATCTTTCCTTACAAATCAATCTTTTGAATGTTCCTTTTTTCTCTGATCTATCGGACAATTTATGACATGCCAGTTTTTTTTTAAATTATTGTTATTGTTCACTGGCGTCCACACGTTGAGACCTTGCGCACTTGAGTGGGCACCTGTTGTCCATTCTGCAGTGCATATTTGCCTATATGGAAAAATTTTTATATATATTGTTTTACTAGTATGTGTTTGTTATCCTTTTTGTTTACAGTTTTTTTTAACCTGGATCCGATAAATAGAGTAGAGTGGCTCAACGTTTCCAGCACTGTGTGGACTTATGTGCTATAGGGTGCAATGATGGAGGTGTCATGTTATGAATTGTACTGTACTAGCTGTATGTTTTGTTGTTTACAGGTTGTTGAACGTTGGTAAGATACATTGATGAGCGTTTTGTAATAAGTGGTCGAACTGTACGCGGTGACAGTCCTGAGATGACCATAGCTGTTGACAGGACTATAATGAAAAAAGAAAAGAAAAAAAGTATTTCCAGATTTTTGGATGATGAAGCATTTACATTTAACCTCTGTAGCTACTTATAATCTCTTCTCTGTTTCAGAAACGTTCCAGTCCCCCATATAGACGGATTCTGAGCAGCGTTCCGGTGTGGGGGTGCCTGATCATGTTGAGCACTCACACCTACTCCTTCCTCGTTATCCTCTCCTACATGCCCATGTACCTCAACGGCAGTCTGGGCTTCAGCATAGAACAGGTACTGTTGAGGCCCTAGGAAGGGAGTAATGTCCCATAATGTGTCATTGTGACCGGGAGGACGTTAAACATAAACTTTCATTCATTTCCTAGACAGGGCTTCTTTTTAGGCGTTGGTTTCTTGATAGCATAATGAGAGACTTAGTGCGATTTTTCTCACGTCAGAGGGCATGACGCTCGTGTGGGGCTAATCCTCTCTATATTATTAGTTGGGGATAAAGAAAGAGAGAGAGAGAAAGTGAGTGGTCCTACCATCACTCTCTCTTCTCACTACGCCCAAGTAAGAAAATCGCGTGATAAGCCCCTAGTGCATTGACTGCCCTCTGGCGTGAAAAATATCGCCATAGGTTGACCAATCTGGGGATTTTTAGTCTCCCTTTGCTCTTTGCTGTGTTTAGACTTATTTTCCCTTTGTTGAGCACGCGTCGGCACTTCAGCTAAGACTCATGAATTAGGCATAAGCATAGTAGTCCTCTTTTGGCATTGAGCACGGTCTCTCTCTCTCTCTCTCTCTCTCTCTCTCTCTCTCTCTCTCTCTCTCTCTCTCTCTCTCTCTCTATCTCTCTCTCTCTCTCTCTCTCTCTCTCTCTCTCTCTCTCTCTCTCTCTCTCTCTCTCTCTCTCGTTCTCTCTTCTCTCTCTCTCTCTCTATAAACTGAGGAGTTACACCTCCATGCAAAATCGTCCAATTTGCATGGTTACTCATTTTTAAACCGCATCGTATTATTTGATAACTAATGTTTACAAACTTTGGAGAATCATCAAGACGATTTTGGAATGCATTAATTGATATTGGGTGTGCATTTTAAATCAACTGGTAATTTATTACAAATGTTTACAATTCAGTTAGTGAAACGATTAAAAAAAAAAGTAATTGTTTAAATTGGTGTCTGTGTTTGCAGGTAGGGCTCATATCTTCCGTGACCTACGTGGTCCGGTTCCTCGGGGTGATCATGTGGGGCCAGGTGTCCAACCTGCTGTTGAAGAAGACCCGGCTTCAGACCACAGCCTGCAGAAAACTGCCCCAGTGCACTGGTGAGAAACATTACGTAGCAATGTGCACCCGTCTGTATAATCATGTGCCCGTTTCTCTGTGTTCCCGTTTGTGCTCGACATGTTTGTCCATTTGTGTTTTGTATTATGTTTTCAAGCATATGCATCTACTATATGGTTGTCTGAGTCAGTGCGTGTGCCTGTCCGTCTGTCTTGTTGTCTCTGTCTGTCCGTCTGTCTTTATGTTTGTTCATCTCAATATTACATAG
>CM065698.1:41056918-41061918 GCA_017654935.2 Phymorhynchus buccinoides | reverse complement strand
GAATCCCAACTCGCAGCCACACCCCGGTTTGTTAGGTCGCAGAGCCTGAAACCAGAACGGTCCACAGGGAGTGAACCTACGTTAGGCCCTCAAGAGGCAACCACCGGAGGAGACACTGCACTGCTGCTTTAAAGTCACTTTGGTGGCCTTCAGTGGAGAATGCTCTGATGTTACATAATAATATACGTGAGGTCCTCCTCCGAGGACATAATTGTGACCCAGCACCACGAAAGGGACATTAAGTGTCAAACTGACCATTCTGATAAAAGTATACATTTGAAAACGTCTGACAATTTTCGTTCTATAAGGATACAAGAACCATTGTTATATATGTTCCCGTTGCAGAGTTATGAGCATTTAAAGTTAGTAGGGTGAGTGTGGGTAATTTTGAGAAAACACAGTCTAAAGTCTAGCCTAGCTGAATAAATTGCATTGCTCTACTCATTTTAGAACACTTTTAAGACCATCTAGTTTATTAAGGATTGTCCTTTATGCATATCAAAAGATCAGATGTTAGAGAACCCAAAACGTATCTATAACTCAGAATAGACAACAAATGAGATGTTTGACTTTCCAAGCTTGTTATTGAAAAACTAGCCCAGCGACTTAATGTCCCTTTCGTGGTGCTGGGTCACATATTGGGCAAATCATGCCATGAAAAAGACAACTGATAGAGCCAATCTGGCAAAATGGTCTGGGGATATAACTCTTCACTGTGTTAGAGCAAAAGCCAGTATATCAGGGTTATTGCTCTTCATCTGATGACATCATCAGTGATGTCATCAGGTCAGTAGGTGATACGTTGGTGGCAGTCAAGGGGTTAACGCCGTGTTGCAATAGTTTTTTTAAAAGAGCAATGCCTGATAAAAACAACAAATCAAAGATCCCTTTCCTGAATGAAAAGCTGTTTAACGTCCTCCGGTCTGGAACAGACACATATGGGACATTAGTAGATATAAAGATGGTGGGAACGATCCTGGAGGCAATGCCCAGAGGCAGTGCAATACCAGTAAAGTCCCGATTTTTTAACAATACAGATACAGTATTCCCTTTTCTTCTTCTTCTTCTTCTTCCTTATACTGGACAGGGCCTTCAGGCGTAGGGTAAGACGGGGTAAAAAGCCCATGGGCGGGTAAGAAGCCTATGCCAATTATCTCAATGTTAACACTCGTCTCATGGGCAAATTTGACTGAAATGTTCTTTATTTCATGAGATAATTGGCATGGGCTTCTTACCCGCCCATGGGCTTTTTACCCCGTCTTTACCTATATATAATGTCCAACTTAGGATCACACTACAAGGCAGGCGGCTCGTGGTCTCAACTAAGAGTGTTGAAATATTGCGATAAAAACAGAATCTAGAATCTAGTATGAAAGGAGAGAGAAACAAAAATGCTCAGTCTATCCGAACGTTTTTTGTCTTTATTTAAAAAAAATCAATCTGTTTATTGATTGATTGATTGATTGATTGGACAGAGCTGGGCAATGCCGGACAAGAACAACAATTCGAAGGACCCCCCTTTGAATACCAAGGGGAGAAAGGTGTCAGTTCTCTCTGTAGGTCTTCCCACATCCCCTACAACAAAACAGAGACGGTAATTATGTTATTATCGAGTACACAGTCACTCAACACATGCACGTGGGCATCAAACACGCTCGCACGACCACGTAGACACGCATGCTATGTAGGGGAAGACGGGGTAAAAAGCCCATGGGCGGGTAAGAAGCCCATGCCAATTATCTCATGAAAGACGACGGGTTAAAAAGCCCATGGGCGGGTAAAAGAAGCCCATGCCAATTATCTCATGAAATAAAGCAAATTTCCGTCAACATTTGCCCATGAAACGAATGCTAAACATTAACACTCGTCTCATGGGCAAAATTTGACTGAAATTTTCTTTATTTCGTGAGATAATTGGCATGGGCTTCTTACCCGCCCATGGGCTTTTTACCCCGTGTTCACCTATATGAGTATGCATACACACATAATTATGCAGCACGTAATCACACATATCATTAGTACAGTATGTGTGTGTGTGTGTGTGTGTGTGTGTGTGTGTGTGTGTGTGTGTGTGTGTGTGTGTGTGTGTGTGTGTGTGTTTGTATGCTTACAGGTACAGACACCACGTTCACATGCCCTTTCACTCACTCACACATACACACATGCACATACACACGCGCGCGCGCACGAACACACAGGCACGTATACGTGTCCACACGAACACGCAGGTATGCACACTACAAAAAGCATATGCTCACATACGTTCATATATACACACACGCTTACGCACATTCACACACAGAGACCCCCCCCCCCCCCCCCCCACCACAGTCTCACACTCACAGAGAGAGAGAGAGGGAGGGCGAGAGGGGAAGAGAGAGATAGATAGAGAGAGAGAGGAGAGAGAGAGAGAGAGAGAGAGAGAGAGAGAGAGAGAGAGAGAGAGAGAGAGAGAGAGACACAGACAGACAGACACACACACACATACACACACATACACACACGCACTCTCTCTCTCTCTCTCTCTCTCTCTCTCTCTCTCTCTCGCGCGCGCGCGCACACACACACACACATACGCATGCACGCACGCACGCACGCACGTACACACACACATACGCACGCACGCACCCACGCACTTACTCTCAGCAATCATGTTCATCTACGGTCGCTTGTTCATCGATAGTTCACTGTGTTATCTTCCAGCTTCAACTTCTCTCTCTCCATCGACACCGTCAACTTCAACGAGGCCAGGATGAAGAGCAACGGTCGAGCGTTTCCTATCTCTCCATCGTTAGCCCTGGATGATGTGGCGCTCTCCGTCATCAGCAGCAACATCGTCGCAACAAGCTCTGCTGCTGTCTACAACGACGTGAACCCTTTCACTTTCCGCCAAGAAAACGCTCCCGGTTTGGAAGTTGGCACTGAAGATACGGGGGAAACTACGTTAGCGAGTAGCGGTACTGTGAAGTGGGACGTTTCAGAACAAAGCGTTCAAAATGTCCAGAGTTCTAGCAGAGACAATAGCCTCACTCCAAATCAGTATGGAATTTCTGAAGGGGCTAGCAACTTTGGTTTTGATGAGCAGGCTGAATCTTAAGTGATAGAGACCGATCGTTATGGGCTTGTGTGTGTGAGGTGGGAGGGGGGGGGAGGAGGGGGGGGGATGCAGGTGTGGTAGGGTTAGAGGGGCGGATGGAACAAAGGCCTACCACTACTGTTGTTTCGGTTTGCTTTTTTTGATAGAAAAGGGGAAACAGCTTGGTAGGAAGGAGAATTGGTGCTGTAACCCGATTTTTCCAGTCTAGTTGTTGATTTTTAGCTGATTTTGTTCGATTTGATCCTAAATTGAAATTTGATAGACATATTACAACAGATGTAGGCTAACAGAATGTTAGTGTTAATCAGGAGAACTTTCACAGGACTAAATAATAATGTGTTCATTAACCTATATAAAAGTTTGGTTAGACCACATCTGGAGTATGGGAACCAAATTTGGAATCCATATTATCTTAAACAGCAATCAGTTTCAATTGAGCGTGTACAGAGGAGAGCTACTAAATTAATAAAATTTCTTAAAAATCTTGATTATAGTGAAAGGCTACACAAACTTGATTTACCATCCTTGAAATACAGAAGACTTCGTGGTGACCTAATCAATGTTTATAAAATTCTTAACGGTCCTGACAATACTAACAAAAGCTTGTTCCAGATCTCAAATTTTTCAAAGACTAGAAATCATGAATTAAAAATACTAACACAGTATAGTAGAACTAACATCAGGAGACACTTTTTCAGTAACAGAGTGACTAACTATTGGAACGCACTTCCTGCTCAGACAAAGCTTGCACCTGATACTAACAAATTCAAAAACCTCCTGGACAAAGACCCAAACCTTAGTAAATTAAAATACCAGCATGACTGATAGTCTACCAAAAACCGTCACAGCTGTGCCAACTGAATTTAAAGAAAGAAAAAACCCACAATCAAGAGAAAGGACACTTGAGAGGCCGCGAAGCCTAATCGTCCTACCTGACCTGACCTTGTATTTTATTACGTATTTTTCGGACTATAAGGCACCCTCCCCCCCCCCCCCCCCCAAAAAAAGTTCTTCTGTTTTCTTACCATTATTATTATTAGTCACATTATAAGGCGCAGGGGTGTCAGTCAGAGAAAAAAAAACCTATTGCCTTATAGTCCAAAACTGAAACACGGTATATTGGTTTTACATGGGCTTTCACTCCAATGGCTTTTATCACTGGTTGACATTAGCCTGTAGAAAGGGCCAATAGTAAATGAGAGCTGTACTATAATGTTTTTCTACAGCATTGGAATATCATGCTGCAGCTTAGTCTTTCGAGGAAGACTATGACTCTCCAACTAGGGGGGCATTTGCACTGGATCTAGTCCTGCAGCCGATGGGTTTAGTTGGCCTTTGGGGACCTTCCCCAACGGCCAACTCTCGTCCTCAAATCCTGTTTGGCCGAGAGAGTGGGGATGTACCCTGGGCAAGGCTTCTTCACAATAAAAACAAATTGTAGCCCAGCCCGCCGGAATAGCAGCTCCCCCCCCCCCCCCCTCTGCTGTGTGGCAGTCATTGTCGGAAACGACAAAAAGGCAGCAACAACACACTGTTCCGACTTGTCGTGGAGTGTGTTTTTCTTAACCCTTTCACCGCCAATGTTGCATTTATGCACCACAATGGTTTAACACCCCAGACACTAAAAGGCATGAAATCAAGGCCTGTTATATCTGGAGACCCTAATTTTCTTCATTTTGGGAGGCAAGGATAGGCCTAATGATATACATGTCGCTGAGGAATTACCAAATATTGTAGATTTATTTCTCCACCCAATTAAGTTTAATGGTATTTTTTTGCTGAAAAAATGGCTGGCGGCGAAAGGGTTAACATCACCCATTCTTTGTCTGCCGTTTTTGTTCTTCCCCTTTTCTTCCTGTTTTCTTTGTGTTCGTAATTAAATGGGACATGTTGTTATTGCTTA
>CM065698.1:41031918-41051918 GCA_017654935.2 Phymorhynchus buccinoides | reverse complement strand
GGGGTCAATCAGTCAGGCATCAGGGGGACATCATCATCAGGGGGTCAATCAGTCAGGCATCAGGGGGACATCATCATCAGAGGGTCAATCAGTCAGGCATCAGGGGGACATCATCATCAGGGGGTCAATCAGTCAGGCATCAGGGGGACATCATCATCAGGGGGTCAATCAGTCAGACATCAGGGGGACATCATCATCAGGGGGTCAATCAGTCAGACATCAGGGGGACATCATCATCAGGGGGTCAATCAGTCAGGCATCAGGGGGACATCATCATCAGGGGGTCAATCAGTCAGGCATCAGGGGGACATCATCATCAGGGGGGTCAATCAGTCAGGCATCAGGGGGACATCATCATCAGGGGGTCAATCAGTCAGGCATCAGGGGGACATCATCATCAGGGGGTCGATCAGTCAGGCATCAGGGGGACATCATCATCAGGGGGTCAATCAGTCAGGCATCAGGGGGACATCATCATCAGGGGGGTCAATCAGTCAGGCATCAGGGGGACATCATCATCAGGGGGTCAATCAGTCAGGCATCAGGGGGACATCATCATCAGGGGGTCAATCAGTCAGGCATCAGGGGGACACACTGAAATTGAGAAATAAACGCACAGACAAACAGAGAGAGAGAAGCACAGGTCCTCATTCCCCTTGTCATGTAACCGGGAGAACTCACTGGAAAAAGATTTGTTTAGTTTATTTACCGTGACAAATGACAAAAAAATATACCCATCACAATCCAAAAACAAAACAAGCAAAAATAAAGAAAAAAGGGGGAGTTGAGGAGGGGGGGGGGGGGGGGGGGGGGGGGGGGGGGTGGGGGGGGGGGGGGGGTGGTGCTATTAGCACAAGGAAAGAAATTCATCTAAAGATATCCATGAGAAAAAGCTATTGCTCCCCCCCACCTGCGTGCGCATATCGACCCTTCCAACGGAAGTGTCGCCATCTTAGTCCTTATTTGTGTGTTAACAATGTGAAAATGTTATCTAAATGTGTAAAGAAAACATCCAGATTAGTGCAGCAGATATGTGACATATTTCGACTGAATTGTGGGTTTGATGATAAAAGCATGGCATTTGGCACATAGTTAGGACATACCCTTAGGAATATTTTTGGATATAGGGACATCGCATATTTGTCCCATGGTAGCTGTGGCGGCCATTTTACAAAATGGCGGCCACAATGTACTATTTTCGCCCATAATAGTGGGGCAGATAACAGAATAATCATGCAAATTGTGATACAAGCACCAAATTTGGCATGGTGGTGACGAAAGGTCTTCTGAATAAATTTGCCTGACGTGCCATTCAAAAATCCAAGATGGCGGCCGTTTTGCAAGATGGCCGCCAAAACTGCCTTTCGAAGTCATGTGTTTCCATAGAAATGCATATAGTTGATGGATTTGAATGATCTTGGTGTCTAGTTACATGTTCCTGAGGATGCTGGATTAATTTGGACTACTTTTATAAGCCACAGAATACTCATAAGTGGTAGAAATTGAACACATGTAATGAAAACATAAAAACATCCCATATAAAACAATAGAAAATGTAAAGAACAACATTCAAATGAATACATTTAGCATTAGAAATATTGCCACTTGAATCATATTATTCTGAACGAAAACAATATTGTCAATCAGACAGAAAGAAACGTAATTCTGCAATAATGGTCCTTCAAAAACATAATGGAATGGTGACACACATGACAATCAGACAGACACAAAAAAGATAGGCCTACATAACATGACAATACAGTAATATTGTCCTTCAAAAACATACAAACATATGAGTACATTCATCAAATGTAGTGTTGGTTGACTGTCCTTGTCATAATGCTGCTGTCTCTGTCAGCACACACCAATCAAATCAAGTCAAATCTTGATAATGTCAGTAGTACGTTTTGCGTAACGTTCTAATCGAAAGCTGAGTTTTATGTGCCAACGTTCACTACAACTACAGTTGACAACCACAGCTGCAGAGTGTTGTGCAGGAGAGTCCTGAACGAGAGCATTTGCATCTTTGGTTACAGCCTTTCTTGCAGGCACACTTGGTCAGTTCCAGGCAGCTTGCTGCAACTGGTGGAAGTGTCGTCCAACATATCCGCCATGTCTCTCCTTTCTGCGTCCAACTCCAGTCAGCAGGACTGCCAGATTCTGGATTGGATACTGTTGCTTGGCCTCAGATTATCCCAGCCTGGTAGGCAGCACGCTTTGCATGCTCTTTGAGTGCCATACTGGTTGGTGGGATCGCATCACAGGACCTCTGCTTTCGGGCAAAGAGATCCAACCTTGCCTCATCAACACCGCTAGCAGCACTCGATCTATCATACATGAGGACAACAAAGTTCTCCAGCTTTTGCATGTCATCCTGGGAAACTTCCGTTGGGCAGTTGCTGAGTTGTGCAAAGGTTTCAGAAACCTCACCACAGACTTCCCAAGTCAGCCATGCAGATTTCTTTCCTTTCCCATGGAAAGACGAGACCACATCACAGCCGGTAAATGCATGGAAGTACATGATCCCACTGGTTTTCTCAGGCCCTATTGCAGAGACTACATCATGGACTGGTATCCACTGAGCACTGGCTCCTTGGCCAAACGCAATCCACAGGTATTGGAGACCAAGCCTCTGTAGAAATGGCAGTGTCGATACTGCTATGACAACCACATCAGTGTCATTGGCCTTGATGATGAGTGACTTGCTGCCTTCTATAGTTGCATCTCTGGCATGTACAAATATACGTGTATCATCCTCTTCGTGGCAGCAAGGGATACAGCATCCAGGGACTTGCTTTTGTTGCTGATGGCATCTTCTCCCTTTGTTGCGATGACAGTACTTGTGGTTTCAGTTTCACACATTTTCTCTGCAAGAAAGTGGAAGAGCTCTGTTTTGTTGTTGTCATCCCGGAGAAAGCTCCTCCAGTTTGTTGGGGTTTTGCTGCTTCCAGTCACTCTTTTTCTGACCCCTTGACCTCTTTTTGCTCTGGTTTCAGACTTCAAACTGGACTTCTTGTACGTGTCAAAGACAATGTCCACCCGTTCGTATTTGGTGCCGAACGATTCCACTTTTGGAAGGATATCTTCTTTGGCATAGTCATCAAATGTCTTTGGGTTACGTGGAGGCAAGGAACTGACGAGGGCTGAGCCATCAATGATGATCGTGTCTCCCTCTGGCTCAGTGTCTGGCAAAGTCACCTGTGCTTGAAGTTCAGCTAGCTGTGACTTCAGACAATCATGAAGCTTTCCATTGTTACTGAGATATGCAGGTGCTGACTTGTTCTCGTGTTTGAAGAATTCTTGCAAGTCAGTCTGTTCTGACAGGAGATGAAGAGCCGGGAGAACAGGTGGCAGTCATCTTTCAACAATTTCTCCTTAGAACTGCTGGCTGCCTGTTAATGCTTGAAGAAAGAAGCCTTGCTCTTCTTGATTGGTTGATAGAACGTGCATTCTTCATTCTCCAAGCCCTCTAAGAATGACTGGAATTTCTCTTTATTGTGATGGGAACCAACCAGCTCAGCCACAGCTGGGCCTGTAATGTTGTTTGACTCTAGCACCAGCAGATCAGCTGACTCTTCTTGGAAAGGGTTGCCCATCTCCTTCAACTCTGTGGTCAATGCCTCCACCTTCACAAGGAAAGACTTCTGGGCACTTAGGGTCTGTTCATGGTGTTTGGTTCTGTTGGTTGCATCTTTCATGCCACGCATGGCTTCATAGGAAGCTACCAGATGGCTCACTTCAGGTCCAGCCACCATCCACCTGCGAAGTGCCCCTGGGTCCTCTGTCAGTCCAATCGCTCCTCCATCACCCTTGATGACTGCATTATTTTGTTCATGGGCTTGGTCGATGGCCATGGCAGAGAAGTCTCTTCTGGACTTGTGGACAACAAAGTTTCCTTTGTGAAACTCCCTGGCTATGTCTGGATGCTGCTGCTCAAGAGACATCATGTCTCTGAAGTGAATTGAAAGCCACCGGGCATAGTTGACATTGTTGTTCACGAAGAAGTAGGGGATGAGTTCTGAGAGTGCTTCTCGGTACAGGTCAAAGTTTCCTTCCCTGAAAGAACGTATCAGCAGGAACATGACCAGCTCCATGTCTAACACCAGATGCCAGAACTGGAACTGTGGGCTCTCAAGTCTTCGCTGATCACACCACGAATAGAAAAAGATAGCAAAACTAAGCAAAATTGTAAAAAGCTCCACTGTAGCCTTTTAAAACTATAACTATTAGACGCAGCATGCAAGAAAACATAGAAAGCGACACCAAGGTCGCGCAAATCCACCAAATACATGCATTTATAGGAGTAAAATCATTCTCGGCAGTCCAAGATGGCGGCCATCTTGAAAAATGGCCGCCATCTTGGATTTTCAAATGGCACGTCGGGCAGATTTGCTCAGTAGACCCTTGGGAACTACCATGCCAAAATTGGTGCTTGTATCCCATTTTGCACAATTCATGGTAAAAATTACTGTTATCTGCCCTACTATAAGTTGGAACTATATCAACTATGGTTGGTGCCAAACACATTCTAGTGGATCTATGTATCATTTGTTATTGACATGTTATGCATAGGCCTCACATGGACTTGAACACAATTATGTATGGTGGCCTAACAGGGACACAAATAACGTTTTTTCTTCCTTGTCATGCTTATCATATCTGACAGATCAGCACCAGTGGATCCAAGCAGTGTGGCAATTATCTCATTGCTGCCCCTCTTCTATGATCAGGCCAACTCCGTGGCCATGATTCGCCACTCCATGGACGTCATCAAGAGGGCAGTAGATATCCTGAATCCTGGTCAGGTCCCAGTCATCACCGCGGATCAACCACTGTACACGCTGGCCAAACAGATCCAATGGAGCTGGCCTCAAACACATGGAGAAGATTACTTCATTATCCTGTTTGCCGGATTCCACATCGAAAAGGCATCCTTCAACACTCTGGGCGACCTTCTGGATTGCAGTGGATGGACGGAAGCCCTGGTCCAGGCAGGAGTTGTTACACCTGGAACAGCCGACTCAAAGCCGCCCATGTGACGCGCACTCGATGGGCTCACCAGGTCACAGCTAGTGATCTGTATCTCCTTCGACAGGAGGGTTACACCCAATACTGTGACGGGTTGGATGAGGGACATGTTCCAATGTCAGTAGAAGACTTGTGTGCTAGCCGAGCTGATACAAGTCCACAGTTCAAGTTCTGGTTGATTATCCTGCAGCTGGAACTGGAAATCATGATCTACGTGAGATCGATACGCGAGGGCGACTTCATGCTCTACATCGATGCCTTGACTAATATTGTACCCTGGTTCTTTGCCCTGAGGCACACAAATTATGGAAGATGGATTCCAGTTCACTTGCGTGACATGGTGGCACTCGAAGACAAGCATCCAGATGTGTTCACAGAGTTTATGGCTGGGAACTTCACAGTGAAGAAGACAGCACATGCATTCTCTGCTTTGGCCATCGACCAGGCACATGAGCAGAATAACGCCTCAGTGAAAGGCGATGGCGGAGCAGTCGGCCTGATTGAGAATCCTGCAGCATTGCGGCGCTGGATGGTGTCCAGTCCTGAGATGGCAAGAGTGATTGCAGAGTTCCAAGCCACAGCAGAGACGTAGACGAGAACAAAGAAGATTGATTCCAGGCACCATGAGCAGACAAAGCATACACAGCTGGCGTTTGCTCGAGATGTGAAGTCACTCTCCAGTGTCATGAGAGAGATGGGGAACCCATTCTGTGATAACAGCAATGATCTCCTGGTACTAGACAGCAGGGACCTGACAGACCCAGTAGTCATCAACACTGTGCGCCAGATCGAAAAGCTGGAGCAGGAGCAGTACCACACGTATGTCAATGAGTGACTTGTGAACCAGACGAAGCCCATCAATCACGAGAAACAACCTTCCTCTCTTCAGCCGATCTCCAGTTAGAGAGAAATCAAGAACCCAGCTTCAGCTGTCATCACTCAAGAATGACTGCAACCTATTCTCCCGGTTGTTCATTGCATCCCAGATGCGTGATGGCGATCTCGACTTCTTTGCTCATGAGAACCAGGCCTGTCCCCCTGCCCTGTCACAGATGGGCAAAATGAGACTGGGCAAAAAGTCTGACCTCGTGGGATGCTTAGAAGATATGATCCCTCCACAAGAGAATGTTGCCAGACCTCACGTTGAAGTCATCATCCTTGATGGAGCAGCTGTCACCAACATGCTGGCACCTGGTGGTGCGAAGACCTTCTCTGACTATGCAACACAGGTTTTCTTGCCGTACATCACATCTCAGCTACAGCATGCAATCAGAGTGGATGTCGTTTGGGATGAATACCTGCCAGACAGTTTGAAGGCCGACACTCGAACAAAGAGAGGTAGATACATACCATAAAACTGGCAGGCCTTCCTACGGATCGACGAGAACAAGGTGGAGCTGTTCTCCTTCCTAGCGACGAGACTAGCTGCTCAAGAGACAGAGAAACAAGTCATCAGCACTCTCCACAAAGACGTGGTCTGTACGCATGCCAGAAACATTGCTGGTCTTGCTCCATGTACACATGAAGAAGCAGATACCAGGATGCAGCTCCACGTGGAAGATGCTGTGAAACAGGGCTACAAGGTGTCGATCCGCACAGTTGACACGGATGTCGTAGTCCTTGCGGTGGCAGCAGCCGAACGCCTCAACATAGATGAGCTGTGGGTTGCCTTCGGTACTGGGAAGAGCTTTAGGTTCTTAGCAGCTCACGAGATGGCCCAGGCATTGGGGCCTGACAAGTGTCGAGGATTACCCTCATTTCATGCCTTCACTGGGTGTGATACCGTGTCAAGCTTTGGAGGCTGGAGCAAAAAGACTGCATGGGAGGCGTGGAAGGCCTGTGATAAGGTCACTGCGACCTTCTGTGCCTTGGGCGCTACACCAAACCCCTCAATCGTAGATGACAGCCTGGACACCTTGGAGCGTTTCGTCGTTCCCCTGTATGATCGCACTAGCAGTCACGAGCATGTCAACGATGCACGTAAGCAGCTCTTCACCCAGAAGCGTCGAGCAATAGATGCTCTCCCGCCAACTCGAGAAGCCCTCAGACAGAACATCAGGAGAACTGCATACCAAGCTGGCTACTGTTGGGGCCAGATGATGGTTGCTGCTGCAGAGCTCCCATCCCCTACCGAATGGGGGTGGGTGAAGAGTGACACTGGCTGGGACGTCTGCTGGACAACCATCCCAGAGGCAACGCAAGCATGCCGGAAACTTTTCAGATGCGGCTGTAAGAAGGGATGCAGAGGACAATGCAAGTGTAGGAAGGCTGTACTCCAGTGCACGGCACTATGCCACTGCGGCGGACAGTGTGCTCGGGAGTAGAACTTGCAGTATCATGGACGGCTTAGAGAACACAACCATAACCCCTTTGTACAGGTCAACTGGGGATTGCAGTCCCCATCTACTACCATGATTTAATAATACCCAAGGATAATATTTCGTTAGCTGATAAGATCCAACTAACATAACGTACATGTGTAAACGGGTGGTTGGCATTAATGTACGTTTGATGCTCGGGTTGCTCACCTAGATCGCCTTTGTCCACATGGCGGATTGTTATATTTTAATATGATGTAGACATGTACCCACTGACAATGTAAGGGTAAAATATAAATTTAAGATAATATGTAAGGGTAAACGCACATCCACAGTGGCAGTGCAGTTTAATGTTAAACCGATCATTTTCAGATTGCAAAATATGAACAAAACTCATTAAAAAAACAAATTTTGCGTAATTGTTGCCTAATTGGCCAAATAAATCGGTTATGTAAGGTGTATGACCTTTAATTGGCATCCCAGATTATATTGTAAGTGATATTGCATCACTTGCATGCATCTCCAGTTGAAAAACATGCACAACTCCTACAGATTATGTGTTATGCAATACCCGATCACGGCCATTTTGTAAAATGACCGCCATTTTGGCCCCAGGAGGAATATGCAATGTCCCTATATCCAAAAATTGTCCTAGTGGTATGAACTAAATGTGAGCCAAATTCTATGCTTTTATCATCAAACCCACAATCTTTGCACATATCTGCTGCACTAGATGTTATACATACAGTTTAAATAAGTTTTGAATTGGAACAGCCAAATACGCAGCATCGATCTGGCATTTTTCAAAAAAAGTTAATGACTAAGATGGCGGTCTCCCATAATATGGCGCTTCTTGTGGCCGGATATGACGACACGTGGGTACCAGCCATTGTAGGAGAAGACGGGGTAAAAAGCGCATGGGCGGGTAAGACGCCCACCCCAATTATCTCATGAAATAAAGAAAATTTCAGTCAAATTTGCCCATGAGACGAATGCTAGACATTAACACTCGTCTCATGGGCAAAATGAGACTGAAATTTGCTTAATTTCATGAGATAATCGGGGTGGGCTTCTTACCCGCCCATGCGCTTTTTACCCCGTCTTCCCCTACGTGGGAATAATAGTATTTTGGGGGGCGGAGAGAAATAAGAAAGAGCCAGGCAGACAGACAGAGAGAGAAATAGAGGTTTAGTCACACAGACAGAGAGAGACAGGGAATATTCAAGTCACGGACCTACATTAATGTAGGTTCATGATTCAAGTAGAGTATTCCGGAAGTATAGCCCCCTACACGTGTTGGTGGTGCTCTCCCCTTTGTCCTTCATACCAGATCATGCGTCAAAATCACGTGTTTCACGTGTTTCCCCTCTTATAGCTGGTAAGAAATCTTGTAGTTTTGACCAGGTTTGACTCCCATACAAATGCCCCAAAATTCAAAATGAATCATCATTTTAAAGAGCAGCCTCAATTTGAAGTTGGGACATTTGTATGGGAGTCACCCCCCCCCCCCCCCCCTCCCCCCTCTCCTTTCTGTGATTTCGTCAGCCGTTTAACCAGTGAGTGGATTTCAAGGTTTGAGGCAATGTAGTGGAACAAATTCTGTCCGTGACTGGAATTGATATGGACCGCGGTCAGACCGCGGTCATGGCGAGCGCGGTCATGGCGACCGCGGTCATGGCTGAAAAAAATAAAAATAAGGTTCAACACGAGCATGTCTCTTTTGCGCAATTTATAGGCATACCTCCGCCTGAGAAGTCCAAGTTTTGTTTGTGTTGGACTTTTTTGTTGTTGTCTGTTTGTCTGTCTGAACATCATTCACAGATTGGATTGTAAAGGGGAAGAATTGGTTTTCTTTGCTATATTTGCTGTTTGCTGTTCTCTGGTGTGTCTATGTTGATAAAGGCACATTCGCCGAAATATCTAGTTGTCTTGTGAATACAAATACCATCATTTCACACTTATTTTGTGCTTGTTTGTTTACAAGTTTATTTATTTATTTATAAAAAAAGATTTCTATAGCGCACACCTTTAAGCTCTATGCGCTTTAAAAAGTTAAGTTGTATGTTCCAGTTCGGGCAGTGAGCGGTGCTTCGTGCCTCCATACCGGGAGCAGGGACGACCCCGCCCCCTCCACGTGTCTCTCCCCATGGGGATACCGGGGGGTCTTTCGTAAAAATATGTCCGCCACCTTCTGGAAGTTCTGTGCTTGTAACTTCCTCTAATCTGCCACTCTCTTTGACTCTGCCTTTTCCCTTTGCTTTCTATCATATACTATCTTTCTGACTTATTCAGTTACTGACCCATTCTCCTGCCTTTTTGTTCCCAAAACAAGTTTCCAAATAATGTTTCTCCTTTGAGCTCCTCCGAAATCGGAATGTGTCTGTTAAATTGTACGCAGCGGGGGAGACCAGTGAAAATTGAAAACCGGACACAGAAGTACCTTACCCATTATGGCCGTATGGCCTGGGAACGCAGAGAAGAAGAAGAAGAAGAAGTATGTTCCAGTGACACTGCAGTCTGTTTCACCATTATGGCTGTATGGCCTGGGAAGGCAGAAGAAGAAGAAGAAGTATGTTCCAGTGACACTGCAGTCTGTTTCACCATTATGGCTGTATGACCTGGGAAGGCAGAAGAAGAAGAAGAAGTATGTTCCAGTGACACTGCAGTCTGTTTCACCATTATGGCTGTATGGCCTGGGAAGGCAGAAGAAGAAGAAGAAGTATGTTCCAGTGACACTGCAGTCTGTTTCACCATTATGGCTGTATGACCTGGGAAGGCAGAAGAAGAAGAAGAAGTATGTTCCAGTGACACTGCAGTCTGTTTCACCATTATGGCTGTATGACCTGGGAAGGCAGAAGAAGAAGAAGAAGAAGTATGTTCCAGTGACACTGCAGTCTGTTTCACCATTATGGCTGTATGACCTGGGAAGGCAGAAGAAGAAGAAGAAGTATGTTCCAGTGACACTGCAGTCTGTTTCACCATTATGGCTGTATGACCTGGGAAGGCAGAAGAAGAAGAAGAAGAAGAAGTATGTTCCAGTGACACTGCAGTCTGTTTCACCATTATGGCTGTATGACCTGGGAAGGCAGAAGAAGAAGAAGAAGAAGAAGTATGTTCCAGTGACACTGCAGTCTGTTTCACCATTATGGCTGTATGACCTGGGAAGGCAGAAGAAGAAGAAGAAGTATGTTCCAGTGACACTGCAGTCTGTTTCACCATTATGGCTGTATGACCTGGGAAGGCAGAAGAAGAAGAAGAAAAAGAAGAAGAAGAAGAAGAAGAAGAAGAAGAAGAAGTAGGCCTATGTTCCAGTGACACTGCAGTCAGTTTCACCATTATGGCTGTATGACCTGGGAAGGCAGAAGAAGAAGAAGAAGTATGTTCCAGTGACACTGCAGTCTGTTTCACCATTATGGCTGTATGACCTGGGAAGGCAGAAGAAGAAGAAGAAGTATGTTCCAGTGACACTGCAGTCTGTTTCACCATTATGGCTGTATGACCTGGGAAGGCAGAAGAAGAAGAAGAAGTATGTTCCAGTGACACTGCAGTCTGTTTCACCATTATGGCTGTATGACCTGGGAAGGCAGAAGAAGAAGAAGAAGAAGTATGTTCCAGTGACACTGCAGTCTGTTTCACCATTATGGCTGTATGGCCTGGGAAGGCAGAAGAAGAAGAAGAAGAAGTATGTTCCAGTGACACTGCAGTCTGTTTCACCATTATGGCTGTATGACCTGGGAAGGCAGAAGAAGAAGAAGAAGAAGTATGTTCCAGTGATACTGCAGTCTGTTTCACCATTATGGCTGTATGACCTGGGAAGGCAGAAGAAGAAGAAGAAGAAGAAGAAGAAAAAGAAGAAGAAGAAGAAGAAGAAGAAGAAGAAGAAGAAGAAGAAGAAGTAGGCCTATGTTCCAGTGACATTGCAGTCTGTTTCACCATTATGGATGTATGACCTGGGAACGCAGAAGAAGAAGAAGAAGAAGAAGAGAAGAAGAAGAAGAAGAAGAAGAAGAAGTATGTTCCAGTGACATTGCAGTCTGTTTCAGTTGTTTGTTTGTCTGTCTGTGCTATTTGTCTGCCTGTTTGTCATAAACATCATTCAAAATAATCTATACGAAACTTATGATCAAATGTTTTTGGATAGAGGGTGAGGGTAGCCTACGTGTCGCCTAACCGAGAGGGCATTTCATCAGTTCGAAGTTATTGTGATTAAAATACGAGCAATGTAGTCATTAGCACCTTTTTGGGCTTAGATGACTGACGGATTTACTTGCTTATTTGAAATGTTTTAATCGAGTGTGTGTGTGTGTGTGTGTGTGTGTGTGTGTGTGTGTGTGTGTGTGTGTGTGTGTGTGTGTGTGTGTGTGTGTGTGTGTGTGTGTGTGTGTTGTGTGTGTGTGTGTGCGTGCGTGTGTGTGTGCGTGCGCTGGTGTGTGTGTGTGTGTGTGTGTGTGTGTGTGTGTGTGTGTGTGTGTGTGTGTGTGTGAGAGAGGGAGAGGAGAGAGGGGAGGGGGGGCGACAGACAGGCAGGCAGGCAGGCAGGCAGGCAGAGATAGAGAAAGAGACAGAGAACATGGGTCTGAATGATTAGTCCTTTAGCTTTATTCTGTCTTTTCAAACCAAATCGTGTTCCGACCATCACGCATTTACCGATTTTCTCAGCCTATGGCCTACACTGGCCTTGAAACCAAGTTTCTCTGTCTGTCTGTCTGTCTGTCTGTCTGTTTGTCGATATGTCTGTCTGTCTGTCTCTCGTCTCTCTCTCTCTGTCTGTCTGTCTGTTCTGTCTCTCTCTCTCTCTCTCTCTCTCTCTCTCTCTCTCTCTCTCTTCTCTCTCTCTCTCTCTCTCTCTCTCTCTCTCTCTCTCTCCCCCCCCTCCCCTCCTCCCCTCTCACTAAAAAGATAAACAGATAGGCCTAAAGAAAACAGCCGTTAGTCATGGTTGAAAAATATAGTTGGCATAACAGACAATTACACGCATTAGAAATAGGCCTACATCCTCACACTTCCGGGAAAATAGGCCTATGAGTAAAAAAACAATGTTTTCGCAAAACAAATCAGTACCGAGTCAACAACTTTAAAACGTTGTTGTTGTTGTTGTTGTTGTTGTCGTTGTTGTCGTACCCTGCCTAAAAGACTCCAGGGATCATCCCAACAGCCGAAGCACTTGAACACTGTGATACAAACGCACCAGCTAGGGATGAGAACATTACGTGCATGTGACCGTTTTTGATTGCCCCGCCACACGACGTGGGCAGCCACACTCCGACTTCGGAGGATTTTGGATACTGGTGACGTTATGCTAGGTAGCTTGTCGTGGCTAAAGACAATCCTTTTTTGTTGTTGTGGAAAGTCTCATCACAGTAAGAACTACAGTAATGCGCTCTCATCTTGCCCCTCCTGTTTTGGGCACTAACCGAGACTTATAAAATAATGATTTGGTATTTGGTATTCTAGTCACAGAGACTTATCTCTCTGAAATTTGGGCTGCTCTCCCCCGGAGAGCGCGTCGCCGCAAGTGCAGCGCCTACCCTTTTTTTTTGTTTTTTTGGGGGGGGGGGGCACAGGGTGAGGAGGGGGTGTGGGCACACTTGGAAAACCTAGCTATCAATTTGGCCATACCAGGCAGCAGGATTTCTCCCTGCTCTTACCGACTTTCAACTGCCGTGGGACTTTTTACGTGCGTAAACGCACGGGTCAGACAAGCTTTAAGTCCCCATCCGAAGGACTCGACGTTCAGTTCGATGTTCCTGTCGAACTAGAAAGAAAGAAAGGGCGAGGCCGGGATTCGAACCCTAGGGAAATGTCACTCACGTTGCAGTCACGCATTGCGTTTGGCAGGCAAACGTCTTAACCACTCTGCCTCCTTTCTCACAAATTATGCTAGGAAGTAGTATCATTCTACTCGGGGTGAACGCCAGAAGGCTTCATTTCTTTAGCGGTAGCACCTTCCGGCTTTGACTTGAGAAGAATGATAGAACATTCTGGCATAGTCTAGTCTATGTCCCTCGAAATTAGTTCCACCCCTAATGGTACCTGGGCAAAGATGCAGATTACCCCTCCCCCCCCTCCATTTTCACCGTTCTTTCCTTCTTCTTTCTCTCCAGTCTTACCTTTCTTACTGCTGACCGAGCACATAAAGATCCTTCGTTTCTTATATTTTAAGTTAATCCTTTTAATGACCCACCACGTCACGTGTCAAAATCACGGTTTTCACGTGTTTTCCCTCTTATAGCTAGTAAGGAATCTTAAGAAATCTTCCTAGCATAAGAGGGAATGTGACACGTGACGTGGGGGGTCTTTAAAGACCCCGTGACGCGCCACGGTTACGTCCCTTGTTTTTTTCTGGGTCGCTGTGACCCACAATCGAAATTTCCCCATATTCAAATTGAGGCTGCTCTTTAAACTGACTTGTAGCTTTCAATTTGGGGTACTTTATATGGGAGTCTGACTTGGTCAAAACAAGATTTCTTTCCAGTTATAAGAAGGAAAAAACACGTGAATCCCGTGATTTTGACACGTGATCAGGGGCTCTTTAAGCACTGATTAAAAAATATGCATTTGCTAATAGTAGAATTTATAGGAGCGACTAAAATGAAAACCGCAATGATCCAAGACATTGAGATGGGGGCGGGGGTGGGGTGTAGTGTGTGTGTGAAACTGCATCTTAGTCAGTATACCTGTGAGATATTATCTTTATAGAGCTTACAGTCTAACAATCTGAGTTTGAAAGGAAAAAGAAAAGATGGACCATGAAATGGAATTGGCTACGGTACGGATGACTGTCGCCATCTTTACATTAACCCTTTCACCGCCAAAATCGCATTTTAGCACCACAGTGAATTTAACACCTATGTCACTAAAAGGCATCAAATTGGGGTCTATTATCCAAAGACCCTATTGTCTTAGTTTTAGGAAGTAAGGGTAGACCTTATTTTATATACGTCACAGAATAATCCACAATACTGCAGATGGATTTTGTTCTCTACCCAGGTAAATTTAATGGAAATTTTTGGTTGAAATATGGTTGGCGGTGAAAGGGTTAAGTCAGACAGACACTTTTTTGATCGCCACACCTTTCAACCTTATGTCACCTGCATAATGTAACATGCCGAGTCATGGCCAAGTATAAAACACAAGGAAATCAGGGGTAAGGGCATAGAAAAGCTACAGACCAATCAGTGGAAGCAGCTCATTAATTAAAGATTGCGCATTTTAAAAATTATATTGGGGTTCTAGCGAAATGGCGTCGTCTGAGAAAATCGGTTCTACGGGTGTCCCATCTGGTATTTCTCTATACTCTCTCTCTCCTCTCTCTCTCTCTCTCTCTCTCTCTCTCTCTCTCTCGCTCTCTCTCTCTCTCTTCTACTCTCTCTCTCTCTCTATCTATCTCAGTCTCTCTGTCTCTCCTCTCCATCTCTCTCTCTCTCTCTCTCTCTCTATCTCTCTCTCTCTCTCTCATCTCTCCTCTCTCTCTCTCTCTCTCTCTCTCTCTCTCTCTCTCTCTCTCTCTCTCTCTCTCTGTGTATCTCTCTCTCTCTCTCTCTCCTCTTCTCTCTCTCTCATCTCTCTCTCTCTCTCTCCTCTTCTCTCTCTCTCTCTCTCTCTCTCTATCTCTGTCTCTCTCTCTCTCTCTGAAATAATTTTATTCTGTAGACCTACTTTCACGTTGAATAGGAGACAAAGTGTACTTTTGCTTTGATTTATGCCTACAATTCCACGTTAATTCCTCATGTGAGGATTTTGTTTTCTGATGTGCAGAAAATCTTTAAGACTGTCATTTTTGTGGAAGACCAGCTTGTTTCTAAATACAGTTTTACAACTTAAGGTTATTTTCTTTAATTGCAGGCCTTTGAAATGTATTAATGTAAAACTGTTCTTTGGCCAAACATTTAATTAATTAATTAATTCAGGTAATTAGTTAGCTATTTTACAATTCATCGAAACGTTTTGCTTTGATGTTGTTGTTGACTTTTTGTTGGCTTATCTTGGCTAAAAGACTCCAGGGATAATCCCAACAGCCGAAGCACTTGAACACTGTGGTACAAATGCATCAGCTAGGGATGAGAACATTTATTACGTGTGTGACCGTTTTTTTGATTGCCCCGCCACGTGAGCAGCCACACTCCGTCTTCGGAAAGGATTTTGGAGACTGATGATTTTATGCTAGGAGCTTGTTAAAGACAATCCCCGCATAACTGTGCATAGCACAACAACATTTTGATGTAGCCTTGGTGTTCTAGCCTATGTCAATTGGTCAAATGCTTTACAACACTGAATACATTATTTTCTCATTTCAACACTCGAATTAATTAAACTAGCTTTTGAAAAGTCATATTTATATCATATATTGATTGCATAGTGTACATGTTTCTCATTCCAACACTCAAATCGAAAATAATTAAACTAGCATTTGAAAAGTCTTATATAGATCTTCTATATTGATTGCATAGAGTATTTTTTATTTTTGTTTTACTGATTCGTAGCCTTTTGTCGTAATTCCAGTTTTATATTCAGTTGTGTGTTTTTATAAAGTGTTCTTAAATAAAATGTATGCAAACAACGGTGCTGTTTTCTTCACAACTAAATAAGAAACAACATTGGAAGACCGCTTAGTTTTCTTTATTTTGTTATTTTTTTACGTTTTAAAGTGTATCTTTGGTTTGTCATCTTTAAAAAAAAAATTACAGTGTCATGCTTAGGCCTACCCCTGAGTAGCTGAAAGTTATCCATGCATGCCAACTTCACTCAAGGACTTAGGAAACACTGCTTTTCCCTTCAAAATCAAATGGTCAACACCCGTTAGTGCGTGTCAATCCAGTTCTCAAATTTCTCACTTCTCATGTACTACTACTACTACTACTACTACTACTACTACTACTACTACTACTACTACTACTACTACTACTACTACTACTACTACTACTACTACTACTAGGCTACTACTACTACTACCCCCCATGATAATGACTTATTCATTTAGCGCTGTTTTGGACGTTCTACTTACAACGCTTTACAAAGAAATAATTACATATTTAAAAAGTCTACTCATGTCAAAACTTTGTGGCAGACTTCTCTCGCCGACTGTCGGCTCAGTCTCAGCAGAGCCAACGCTCCCAGACGTTCTTTCGCTTTCTCATGTCCTGGAGAGCGGCGATGACCCTTCACATGCACGTCAGCCAGATCCTGCTGGTCATGATGAACCTCAACCTGCCTATGGCCCTAGTCTGCATGCTCCAGTCTCCTCCACGCAATTCCACCGAATCGGAAATGACGTCATCACGACACCAAGACGTCACTTCCTTTTCCTCCACCACTGGGGCTAATTTCTCTTCAGTTGGACCGGAAGTGATGTCACGTGAACCAAACGTGACTTCGTTTTCCTCTACTATGCCTAGCTTCTTTTCAAAAGGAGCGGAAGTGACGTCACAGGAGACTCCCACGTCCCCGTTTGAAGGGGAAAGTTCTGAGAGGAATGGCACTTTTAACGGTGATGTAAGTTTGAGATTGTGTTTGCGCTTACGCATGAGTATGTTCTCTTTGTATGTGTGTCTTAGAATGTGTGTCGGTGTGTTGTGCAAGTGCGCTGACTTGTGATAAGAGTGATATTGTGAATGTGCGCGGACCTCTGTGTGTGTGTGTGTGTGTGTGTGTGTGTGTGTGTGTGTGTGTGTGTGCCTGTCTGTCTGTTCTGTGCGAGCCGTGTGTGTATGTTTATCAGTGAGTGAGTGTGCACGTGCACGTGTGTGTAGGCTCAATGTGCGCGTGTGCGGGCGCCACACACTCTTATCCGCGCACACACTCTTGCGTGTGTGTGCTTTGGGTTTTTTTGCACGCGCGCACGTGTGCGCAAGCGAGCATCACAGCGTACTTATCAGTCTAGGGACAAAACCCACATAGAAGAGTAGGCCCGCTATCACAGAAGAAATAAAGACCGATATTTCAGCATTCTAACTTCTGGCTTTTACCCGAGAAGAATGCTAACATTTTCTAGTAATTCGACTCTGGATGTCATGTTCTTGCTGCATTGATTTTCCAGGCAACTGATTTCCTCCTCCTCCTCCTCCTCCGAGAGGCGAGTTCCAGTGGGACAGTTCCATCCAGGGTCTCCTCCTGTCCTCCAACACCATGCTTGCCTTCATCACGCCCCTGTTCTGGGACATTCTCAGCCGGCGCCTGGGCGGCAATAAGCTCATCATGGGGGTCATGCTGCTCTGCGCCTGCCTCACCCTCCTGCAGCCCCTGGGGGCGCGCCTGTCCCCCTACGCCCTGTTGGCCCTGAGACTGATGCTGGGGATGCTAATGGTGAGGACAATCAGAATAATGGTAAAACTAAACCATCAGTCAATAGGTTATATCCTCTAAAACTTGTACTCGAAACGTGATTGAAAAAGACTGAAAGGTTTTCAATGATAATGCAGCCGGACGGACGGACGGACAGACGGAACGGACAGAACGTTGTACGAAGCAAAAGCAGTACTTCCCGTAGCTGCGCTCGGAACTAATCAGGATAATAAGGATAATACATTTATCTACCTAAAGTCTGGACGCATGGGAACTATTACTAACTAAAACTATGTTTGTTTTTTCCTTCCACAGATGTGAGTTAAATATGATGTTATTTGTTAATATTCCAATTCATAATCTAAATAAAATTACCAGTGTGACCAAATTTTAGATGCTGTTGACAAATGTATTGAAAAAAGAATGCATTTTGCCCATGCGTACAGACTTTTAGGGACAGCCTGTATTCTGAAATTCAGTATGTAGTGTGTGTTTGTCCGCGCCCTCCCGGGCCATTGGTTGCAATGGAGTCTGTAAGGCCGCCAGTTGGGCCAAAGCTTTAAGTCAGTTATAAAGTGGGAGTGTGTGGTGAGGCCTAGCAGCTCCTTTGAAAATAATGGATTTCGGCCCAGTTTTCCGAATGAGCGATCTCCTCTTCTGCCCTCGGGGGATCATTGATAACGTGACTGACAAATATACATATACTGTACATGTATTAGTCTGTTGCGTCTGATAATAGCATCTAGATAGCACAAATCGACAATTGCTAATCTGAAAAACTGAGACGGAATTTGTTTGTACTTCATGAAATGTCTTTGTGGTGTAGTCTGTTGCGTCTGATAATAGCATCTAGATAGCAAAGTTGACAATTGCTTATCTGGAAAACTGAGATGGGATTTGTTTGTACTTGAAATGCCTTTCTGAGGGACCATCCAGCCTCTCGGAGGTTTGAGGACATTGTGTAGTGGAAGGTCTCCAAAGGCCATCTAAAACACGCAAGGGTTCTGCTCTAAGAGCCATTGCAGCAGTCTCCTAATTTCAGAATGATAGGCGTTCGCGAAAGACTATGCAGTAACATAATTTATTACTATTATGGTGCCATGTTGTTTGCAGGGTATGAAGTTCCCTCTGCTGAACGAAGTGTTCTCTTGGTGGGCCCCCAACAGCGAGAAAGTCACCATGGTCTCTTTTGCCTACTCAGGTAAATGGTGTTAGGCTACAGCAAGAATGTGCGTATTAAAAGCATTGATTATCCTTTATCATGAGTCTGTTTGTTTGTCTATCTCTGTGTGTCTGTCCCTCTGTTTCCTGTCTCTTGTCTGTGTGAGTCTCTCCCCAAGTCTTCTTGTCTATGTCTGTCTCTCTGTCGCTGTCTCTGTCTCTCTCTCGTCTCTCTCTCTCCTAAGGTCATCTCTCATCTCTCTCATCTCTCCCGGCTGCAACACGCCTCCTCTCCTCTCCTCCTCTCAGTCCTCTTCCTCTCGGGGCCCTCTATCTCTCTCTCTTCTCTCCTCTCGTCTTCTCTCTCTCATCTCCTCTCTGATTTCTGTGTCTTCCTTCGCCCACAACACACACTCTCTCTCTCTCTCGTCTCTCTCTCACTCTCTCGAAGACTCGCTCCGTCCTTCGACTCTCTCTCTCATCCTCGTCGTCTCGGTCATCTCTCCTCTTCTCCTCTCTCTCTCCTCGTCTCCTCCTCTCTCATCCTTCGTCTCAAATTCTCCGTCTCGCCCCCCCCCCCTCCTCTCTCCCTCCTCCTCCCTCCTCCCCACTCCCTCTCCCTACTCCTCCCTCCCTCCCCCCGTCTCTCCTCTCTCCGCCCTCCTCTCGTCTCCCCTCTCTCTCTCCCTCTCACTCCCCCTCTATCCCGCCCTCCTCTCCGCTCCTCTCCTCCTCCCTCTCCCCTCTCCCTCGCCCCCCTCTCTCTCCTCACTCTCTTTCCTTCTCCTTCCTCTCCTCCGCCTCCTCCCTCCTCGCCCTCCCCTCCCTCTCTCCTCTCTCTTCGCCTCGTTACTTCCTCCCTCTCCCTCTCCCCCCCACCCTCCTCTCGTCTCTCTCGCTCCTCTCCTCTCCATCTCGTCTTCTCTACTCTCTCTCTCTCTCTTCTCTCTCTGCATGCACTAATTGTGTGTGGGTGTGTGTGTGTTGTGTGATGTATGTGTGTGTGCGTTTGCTCGCCGCGCGCCCGCGCCGCGTGTGTGTGGGTGTGTGTGTTGTGTGTGTATTTGTGTGTGAGTGTAGTGTAGTTTGTGTATGAATGCATGTGCGTAGTGGGTGCCATATTATTATACTGATTTAAAAAAAAAAAAAATAAAAAAAAAAAAAAGGACCACCAAAAACAACCAACGGAAACAATAAAAAAACAAAAAAAAA
>CM065698.1:41029067-41031418 GCA_017654935.2 Phymorhynchus buccinoides | reverse complement strand
CACAAGGAAAGAAATTCATCTAAAGATATCCATGAGAAAAAGCTATGGCTCCCCTCCACCTGCGTGCGCATCTCGACCCTTCCAAACGGAAGTGTCGCCATCTTAGTCCTTATTTGTGTGTAAACAAAGTGAAAATGTTATCTAAATGTGTAAAGAAAACATCCAGATGTTATAAATACAGTTTAGATAAGTTTCGAAATTGGAACAGCCAAATACGCAGCATCGATCTGGCATTTTTTCAAAAAAAGTTAATGACTAAGATGGCGGTCTCCCATAATATGGCGCTCCTTGTGGCCGGATATGACGACACGTGGGGTAACCAGCCATTGTAGGGGAAGACGGGGTAAAAAGCGCATGGGCGGGTAAGACGCCCACCCCAATTATCTCATGAAATAAAGAAAATTTCAGTCAAATTTGCCCATGAGACGAATGCTAGACATTAAACACTCCGTCTCATGGGCAAAATGAGACTGAAATTTGCTTCATTTCATGAGATAATCGGGGTGGGCTTCTTACCCGCCCATGCCATGCTTTTTTACCCCGTCTTCCCCTACGTGGGAATAATAGTATTTTGGGGGGCGGAGAGAAATAAGAAAGAGCCAGGCAGACAGACAGAGAGAGAAATAGAGGTTTAGTCACACAGACAGAGAGAGACAGGGAATATTCAAGTCACGGACCTACATTAATGTAGGTTCATGATTCAAGTAGAGTATTCCGGAAGTATAGGCCCCTACACGTGTTGGTGGTGCTCTCCCCTTTGTCCTTCATACCAGATCATGCGTGTCAAAATCACGGGTTTCACGTGTTTTCCCCTCTTTATAGCTGGTAAGAAATCTTGTAGTTTTGACCAGGTTTGACTCCCATACAAATGCCCCAAAATTCAAAGAGCAACAATGGAATCATCCATTTTAAAGAGCAGCCTCAATTTGAAGTTGGGACATTTGTATGGGAGTCCCCCCCCCCCCACCCCCCCCCCCCCCCCCCCCCCCCCCCCCCCCCCCCCCCCCCCCCCCACCCCCCCCCCCCCCTCCCCCCCCCCCCCCCCCACCCCCCCCCCTCCTCCCCCCCCCCCCACCCCCCCCCCCCCCCCATCTGTCGTGATTTCGTCAGCCGTTTAACCAGTGAGTGGATTTCAAGGTTTGAGGCAATGTAGTGGAACAAATTCTGTCCGTGACCGGAATTGATATGGAGGGCTAACTATCAGACCGCGGTCATGGCGACCGCGGTCATGGCGCCCGCGGTCATGGCTGAAAAAAAAAAAAAAAAGGTTCAACACGAGCATGTCTCTTTTGCGCAATTTATAGGCATACCTCCGCCTGAGAAGTCCAAGTTTTGTTTGTGTTGGACTTTTTTGTTGTTGTCTGTTTGTCTGTCTGAACATCATTCACAGATTGGATTGTAAAGGGGAAGAATTGGTTTTCTTTGCTATATTTGCTGTTGGCTGTTCTCTGGTGTGTCTATGTTGATAAAAGCACATTCGCCGAAATACCTAGTTGTCTTGTGAATACAAATAACATCATTTCACACTTATTTTGTGCTTGTTTGTTTACAAGTTTATTTATTTATTTATAAAAAAAGATTTCTATAGCGCACACCTTTAAGCTCTATGCGCTTTAAAAAGTTAAGTTGTATGTTCCAGTTCGGGCAGTGAGCGGTGCTTCGTGCCTCCATACCGGGAGCAGGGACGACCCCGCCCCCTCCACGTGTCTCTCCCCATGGGGATACCGGGGGGTCTTTCGTAAAAATATGTCCGCCACCTTCTGGAAGTTCTGTGCTTGTAACTTCCTCTAATCTGCCACTCTCTTTGACTCTGCCTTTTCCGCTTGGCTTTCTATCATCTACTATCTTTCTGACTTTTTCAGTTGCTGACCCATTCTCCTGCCTTTTTGTTCCAAAAAAATCTTTCCAAATAATGTTTCTCCTTTGAGCTCCTCCGAAATCGGAATGTGTCTGTTAAATTGTACGCAGCGGGGAGACCAGTGAAAATTGAAAACCGGACACAGAAGTACCTTACCCATTATGGCCGTATGGCCTGGGAAGGCAGAAAAAGAAGAAGAAGAAGTATGTTCCAGTGACACTGCAGTCTGTTTCACCATTATGGCTGTATGACCTGGGAAGGCAGAAGAAGAAGAAGAAGAAGTAGGCCTATGTTCCAGTGACACTGCAGTCTGTTTCACCATTATGGCGGTATGACCTGGGAAGGCAGAAGAAGAAGAAGAAGAAGTAGGCCTATGTTCCAGTGACACTGCAGTCTGTTTCACCATTATGGCTGTATGACCTGGGAAGGCAGAAGAAGAAGAAGAAGAAGTATGTTCCAGTGACACTGCAGTCTGTTTCACCATTATGGCTGT
>CM065698.1:41021567-41024067 GCA_017654935.2 Phymorhynchus buccinoides | reverse complement strand
TTTCAACCTTATGTCACCTGCATAATGTAACATGCCGAGTCATGGCCAAGTATAAAACACAAGGAAATCAGGGGTAAGGGCACAGAAAAGCTACAGACCAATCAGTGGAAGCAGTTCATTAATTAAAGATTGCGCATTTAAAAAATTATATTGGGGTTCTAACGAAATGGCGTCGTCTGAGAAAATCGGTTCTACGGGTGTCCCATCTGGTATTTATACTCTCTCTCTCTCTCTCTCTCTTCTCTCTCTCTCTCTCTCTCTCTCTCTCTCTCTCTCTCTCTCTCTCTCTCTCTCTCTCTCTCTCTCTCTCTCTCTCTCTCTCTCTCTCTCTCTCTCTCTCTCTCTCTCTCTCTCTCTCTCTCTCTCTCTCTCTCTCTCTCTCTCTCTCTCTCTCTCTCTCTCTCTCTCTCTCTCTCTCTTCTCTCTCTCTCTCTCTCTCTCTCTCTCTCTCTCTCTCTCTCTCTCTCTCTCTCTGTCTCTCTCTCTCTCTCTCTCTCTCCTCTCTCTCTCTCTCTCTCTCTCTCTCTCTCTCTCTGTCTCTCTCTCTCTCTCTGTGTATCTCTCTCTCTCTCTCTCTCTCTCTCTCTCTCTCTCTCTCTCTCTCTCTCTCTCTCCTGTCTCTCTCTCTCTCTCTGTGTATCTCTCTCTCTCTCTCTCTCTCTCTCTCTCTCTCTGAAATAATTTTATTCTGTAGACCTACTTTCACGTTGAATAGGAGACAAAGTGTACCTTTGCTTTGATTTATGCCTACAATTCCACGTTAATTCCTCATGTGAGGATTTTGTTTTCTGATGTGCAGAAAATCTTTAAGACTGTCATTTTTGTGGAAGACCAGCTTGTTTCTAAATACAGTTTTACAACTTAAGGTTATTTTCTTTAATTGCAGGCCTTTGAAATGTATTAATGTAAAACTGTTCTTTGGCCAAACATTTAATTAATTAATTAATTCAGGTAATTAGTTAGCTATTTTACAATTCATCGAAACGTTTTGCTTTGATGTTGTTGTTGACTTTTTGTTGGCTTATCTTGGCTAAAAGACTCCAGGGATCATCCCAACAGCGGAAGCACTTGAACACTGTGGTACAAATGCATCAGGTACGGATGAGAACATTACGTGTGTGACCGTTTTTTGATTGCCCCGCCACGCGAGCAGCTACACTCCGTTTTCGGGGGATTTTGGGGACTGATGATTTTATGCTAGGAGCTTGTTAAAGACATTCCCCGCATAACTGTGCATAGCACAACAACATTTTGATGTAGCCTTGGTGTTCTAGCCTATGTCAATTGGTCAAATGCTTTACAACACTGAATACATTATTTTCTCATTTCAACACTCGAATTAATTAAACTAGCTTTTGAAAAGTCATATTTATATCATATATTGATTGCATAGTGTACATGTTTCTCATTCCAACACTCAAATCGAAAATAATTAAACTAGCATTTGAAAGGTCTTATATAGATCTTCTATATTGATTGCATAGAGTATTTTTTATTTTTGTTTTACTGATTCGTAGCCTTTTGTCCTAATTCCAGTTTTATATTCAGTTGTGTGTTTTTATAAAGTGTTCTTAAATAAAATGTATGCAAACAACGGTGCTGTTTTCTTCACAACTAAAATAATAAGAAACAACATTGGAAGACCGCTTAGTTTTCTTTATTTTGTTATTTTTTTACGTTTTAAAGTGTATCTTTGGTTTGTCATCTTTTAAAAAAAATTACAGTGTCATGCTTAGGCCTACCCCTGAGTAGCTGAAAGTTATCCATGCATGCCAACTTCACTCAAGGACTTAGGAAACACTGCTTTTCTCTTCAAAATCAAATGGTTAGTGCGTGTCAACCCAGTTCTCAAATTCTCACTTCTCATGTACTACTACTACTACTGCTACTACTACTACTACTACTACTACTACTACTACTACTACTACTACTACTACTACTACTACTACTACTACTACTACTACTACCCCCATGATAATGACTTATTCATTTAGCGCTGTTTTGGACGTTCTACTTACAACGCTTTACAAAGAAATAATTACATATTTAAAAAGTCTACTCGTGTCAAAACTTTGTGGCAGACTTCTCTCGCCGACTGTCGGCTCAGTCTCAGCAGTCCACACTGAGCCAACGCTCCCAGACGTTCTTTCGCTTTCTCATGTCCTGGAGAGCGGCGATGGCCCTTCACATGCACGTCAGCCTGATCCTGCTGGTCATGATGAAAATCAACCTGCCTATGGCCCTAGTCTGCATGCTCCAGTCTCCTCCACGCAATTCCACCGAATCGGAAATGACGTCATCACGACACCAAGACGTCACTTCCTTTTCCTCCACCACTGGGGCTAATTTCTCTTCAGTTGGACCAGAAGTGATGTCACGTGAACCAAACGTGACTTCGTTTTCCTCTACTATGCCTAGCTTCTTTTCAAAAGGAGCGGAAGTGACGTCACAGGAGACTCCCACGTCCCCGTTTGAAGGGGAAAGTTCTGAAAGGAATGAC
>CM065698.1:41014067-41016567 GCA_017654935.2 Phymorhynchus buccinoides | reverse complement strand
ACGGTTTCAGTTACAAACCAGAGCGTTGATACAGTGGAAGCAGAAACATTTTAACAGACACTGGTGATCTAAATCTTTTCCAATATCGAACTGGAGATCCACTTGTTGACATCATATTACGATAATGCCTTAAGGAGTACGCGACCCCCTTCAGTACTCTATATTTATTTTACTTTTTGTTCTTCTCTCTCTCAGGTAGCCTGACGATACTCTGGTGCATCCTGTGGCATTTCACTGGCAGCATGAAACCCGAGGACCATCCTTTCATTTCAGAGAAGGAGAAACAGTACATCATCAAGACCAGGTTTGCCATGGACAAAAACCAGGTACACAGTACACTAATTCCCCTCAATCTGGCTCCTTTCACTTTTCCACAGAGAGCTATTTGTTTCAAGTTATTTCTTTTAACAGAGGCAAATATTGTTATCATTGATTTTGGTTTGGGATATGAAAAGACCGTACAAGTGGCATGCCACCATAAAACAATGTAAGCCTAATGGATAAAACACTTTAAATTGGTTTATGCTGGTGACGAGTGTTAACAAAAGGCATGAACTAAAAGGAGCTGAAAAAAGCTACTGTGGGTAGGGAAACAGGTTTTTATCACTCTGACAATTAGCCTGCAGCGGGGGCCAATAGTAAATGAGAGCTAAGAGAAATGAGTGTATAACGACGTAGGAATATCATGATACAACCGAAAAGCCTAAATGTCACAAAGAGTGATAACTTCGCAGCCTACAAACCTTGCAAAGAATGAAGTCAACTTTCTCACTTCCCGCCTGGAAGGTGAAAAGGTGGAAGGTGGGATGTGTTAGTGTTGTTGTAGGCAGTGAGTGAGTTCACAATGATCCCCAGCTGTAGTGTAGGTGAAAGGATGGGAGTTAAAAAAAACACCGACTTCAGTCAGCTGCAGAGTGTGAGCTCTTTGTATATTCAGGCTTTTTGGTACAATTTAGTCTTTTGTGGAAGACTGTTACTCTCAAAGTAGGGAGGGGGGAGGGGGATATGTGCATTGGCATTATAATTCTGCCGCCAAAAGGATTGGTTGGTCTTTACCCTGTCCTCAAATCCTTTTGTCCGAGAGAGTGGGGATGTGCTCCTGTTTGTTGCAAAACATCCCCATGCATATTGCGAAAAAACCCACTTCTCAACTTCTGCAAGAACGTTTACGCCTATGTTGGTGGTTTAGTTACAATTTTAGAAATGAAATATGTTCTTTCATCTTTCCTTACAAATCTATCTTTTGAATGTTCCTTTTTTCTCTGATCTATCGGACAATTTATGCCATGCCAGGTTTTTTTTAAATTTATTGTTATGTTCACTGGCGTCCACACGTTAGACCTTGCGCACTTGAGTGGGCACCTGTTGTCCATTCTGCAGTGCATATTTGCCTATATGGAAATTTTTATATATATTGTTTTACTAGTATGTGTTTGTTATCCTTTTTGTTTACTGTTTTTTTTAACCTGGATCCGATAAATAGAGTAGAGTGGCTCAACGTTTCCAGCACTGTGTGGACTTATGTGCTATAGGGTGCAATGATGGAGGTGTCATGCTATGAATTGTACTGTACTAGCTGTATGTTTTGTTGTTTACAGGTTGTTGAACGTTGGTAAGATACATTGATGAGCGTTTTGTAATAAGTGGTCGAACTGTACGCGGTGACAGTCCTGAGATGACCATAGCTGTTGACAGGACTATAATGAAAAAAGATGATGAAGCATTTACATTTAACCTCTGTAGCTACTTATAATCTCTTCTCTGTTTCAGAAACGTTCCAGTCCCCCATATAGACGGATTCTGAGCAGCGTTCCGGTGTGGGGGTGCCTGATCATGTTGAGCACTCACACCTACTCCTTCCTCGTTATCCTCTCCTACATGCCCATGTACCTCAACGGCAGTCTGGGCTTCAGCATAGAACAGGTACTGTTGAGGCCCTAGGAAGGGAGTAATGTCCCATACTGTGTCATTGTGACCGGGAGGACGTTAAACATAAACTTTCATTCATTTCCTAGACAGGGCTTCTTTTTAGGCGTTGGTTTCTTGATAGCATAATGAGAGACTTAGTGCGATTTTTCTCACGTCAGAGGGCATGACGCTCGTGTGGGGCTAATCCTCTCTATATTATTAGTTGGGGATAAAGAAAGAGAGAGAGAAAGTGAGTGGTCCTACCATCACTCTCTCTGTCACTACGCCCAAGTAAGAAAATCGCGTGATAAGCCCCTAGTGCACTGACTGCCCTCTGGCGTGACAAATATCGCCATAGGTTGACCAATCTGGGGATTTTTAGTCTCCCTTTGCTCTTTGCTGTGTTTAGACTTATTTTCCCTTTGTTGAGCACGCGTCGGCACTTCAGCTAAGACTCATGAATTAGGCATAAGCATAGTAGTCCTCTTTTGGCATTGAGCACGGTCTCTCTCTCTCTCTCTCTCTCTCTCTCTCTCTCTCTCTCTCTCTCTCTCTCTCTCTCTCTCTCTCTCTCTCTCTCTCTCTCTCTCTC
>CM065698.1:40949067-41009067 GCA_017654935.2 Phymorhynchus buccinoides | reverse complement strand
AGATGGTGGTGGTAGTGTTGATGATGATGATGGTGATGATGATGATAATTATGACGATGATGATGATGATGGAGGTGGTGGTGATGATGATGATGATGGTGGTGGTGGTGATGGTGGTGGTGATGATGATGATGATGATGGTGATGATGATGATGATGATGATTATGACGACGATGATGATCATGATGGTGGTGATGATGATGATGATGATGATGATGATAATTATGACGATGATGATAATGATGGACATGGTGGTGATGGTGATGCTGCTGCTGCTGATGGTGGTGGTGGTGGTGATGATGATGATGGTGATGATGATGATTATGACGACGATGATGATGATGGTGGTGGTGGTGGTGGTGATGATGATGATGCTGGTGATGACGATGATGATAATGGTGGTGTGTGGTGGTGGTGGTGATGACGATGATGATTATAATGATGATGACTACGATGACGAAAATGATGATAATGATGATGGTGATGTTCATGACGAAGATGACAACAACGACGATAATGATTGATACCTGTAGACCTAACTATATTGCATTCAATAATCGTAGACATAATTTTTTTTTTAATTGGTCCCATCTCCTGAGCCACCCAGTGGCGTTGCTCTAATGCCTCACATGCCGCTCCGTGCCGAATCCCAACTCGCAGCCACACCCCGGTTTGTCAGGTCGCAGAGCCTGAAACCAGAACGGTCCACAGGGAGTGAATCTACGTTAGGCCCTCAAGAGGCAACCACCGGAGGAGACACTGCACTGCTGCTTTAAAGTCACTTTGGTGGCCTTCAGTGGAGAATGCTCTGATGTTACATAATAATATACGTGAGGTCCTCCTCCGAGGACATAATTGTGACCCAGCACCACGAAAGGGACATTAAGTGTCAAACTGACCATTCTGATAAAAGTATACATTTGAAAACGTCTGACAATTTTCGTTCTATAAGGATACAAGAACCATTGTTATATATGTTCCCGTTGCAGAGTTATGAGCATTTAAAGTTAGTAGGGTGAGTGTGGGTAATTTTGAGAAAACACAGTCTAAAGTCTAGCCTAGCTGAATAAATTGCATTGCTCTACTCATTTTAGAACACTTTTAAGACCATCTAGTTTATTAAGGATTGTCCTTTATGCATATCAAAAGATCAGATGTTAGAGAACCCAAAACGTATCTATAACTCAGAATAGACAACAAATGAGATGTTTGACTTTCCAAGCTTGTTATTGAAAACTAGCCCATCGACTTAATGTCCCTTTCGTGGTGCTGGGTCACATATTGGGCAAATCATGCCATGAAAAAGACAACTGATAGAGCCAATCTGGCAAAATGGTCTGGGGATATAACTCTTGACTGTGTTAGAGCAAAAGCCAGTATATCAGGGTTATTCCTCTTCATCTGATGACATCATCAGTGATGTCATCAGGTCAGTAGGTGATACGTTGGTGGCAGTCAAGGGGTTAACGCCGTGTTGCAATAGTTTTTTTAAAAGAGCAATGCCTGATAAAAACAACAAATCAAAGATCCCTTTCCTGAATGAAAAGCTGTTTAACGTCCTCCGGTCTGGAACAGACACATATGGGACATTAGTAGATATAAAGATGGTGGGAACGATCCTGGAGGCAATGCCCAGAGGCAGTGCAATACCAGTAAAGTCCCGATTTTTTAACAATACAGATACAGTATTCCCTTTTCTTCTTCTTCTTCTTCTCCCTTATACTGGACAGGGCCTTCAGGCGTAGGGTAAGACGGGGTAAAAAGCCCATGGGCGGGTAAGAAGCCCATGCCAATTATCTCAATGTTAACACTCGTCTCATGGGCAAATTTGACTGAAATGTTCTTTATTTCATGAGATAATTGGCATGGGCTTCTTACCCGCCCATGGGCTTTTTACCCCGTCTTTACCTATATATAATGTCCAACTTAGGATCACACTACAAGGCAGGCGGCTCGTGGTCTCAACTAAGAGTGTTGAAATATTGCGATAAAAACAGAATCTAGAATCTAGTATGAAAGGAGAGAGAAACAAAAATGCTCAGTCTATCCGAACGTTTTTTGTCTTTATTTTAAAAAAATCAATCTGTTTATTGATCGATTGATTGATTGATTGGACAGAGCTGGGCAATGCCGGACAAGAACAACAATTCGAAGGACCCCCCTTTGAATACCAAGGGGAGAAAGGTGTCAGTTCTCTCTGTAGGTCTTCCCACATCCCCTACAACAAAACAGAGACGGTAATTATGTTATTATCGAGTACACAGTCACTCAACACATGCACGTGGGCATCAAACACGCTCGCACGACCACGTAGACACGCATGCTATGTAGGGGAAGACGGGGTAAAAAGCCCATGGGCGGGTAAGAAGCCCATGCCAATTATCTCATGAGAAGACGGGGTAAAAAGCCCATGGGCGGGTAAAAGAAGCCCATGCCAATTATCTCATGAAATAAGGCAAATTTCAGTCAAATTTGCCCATGAAACGAATGCTAAACATTAACACTCGTCTCATGGGCAAAATGTGACTGAAATTTTCTTTATTTCATGAGATAATTGGCATGGGCTTCTTACCCGCCCATGGGCTTTTTACCCCGTGTTCACCTATATGAGTATGCATACACACATAATTATGCAGCACGTAATCACACATATCATTAGTACAGTATGTGTGTGTGTGTGTGTGTGTGTGTGTGTGTGTGTGTGTGTGTGTGTGTGTGTGTGTGTGTGTGTGTGTGTGTGTGTTTTGTATGCTTACAGGTACAGACACCACGTTCACATGCCCTTTCACTCACTCACACATACACACATGCACATACACACGCGCGCGCGCACGAACACACAGGCACGTATACGTGTCCACACGAACACGCAGGTATGCACACTACAAAAAGCATATGCTCACATACGTTCATATATACACACACGCTTACGCACATTCACACACAGAGACCCCCCCCTCCCCCCCCCCCCCACCACAGTCTCACACTCACAGAGAGAGAGAGAGGGAGGGCGAGAGAGGGAGAGAGAGATAGAGATAGAGAGAGAGAGAGAGAGAGAGAGAGAGAGAGAGAGGAGAGAGAGAGAGAGAGAGAGAGAGAGAGAGACAGACAGACAGACAGACATACACACACACACACACACACACACACACACACTCTCTCTCTCTCTCTCTCTCTCTCTCTCTCTCTCTCTCTCTCTCGCGCGCGCGCGCACACACACACACATACGCATGCACGCACGCACGCACACACACATACGCACGCACGCACCCACGCACTTACTCTCAGCAATCATGTTCATCTACGGTCGCTTGTTCATCGATAGTTCACTGTGTTATCTTCCAGCTTCAACTTCTCTCTCTCCATCGACACCGTCAACTTCAACGAGGCCAGGATGAAGAGCAACGGTCGAGCGTTTCCTATCTCTCCATCGTTAGCCCTGGATGATGTGGCGCTCTCCGTCATCAGCAGCAACATCGTCGCAACAAGCTCTGCTGCTGTCTACAACGACGTGAACCCTTTCACTTTCCGCCAAGAAAACGCTCCCGGTTTGGAAGTTGGCACTGAAGATACGGGGGAAACTACGTTAGCGAGTAGCGGTACTGTGAAGTGGGACGTTTCAGAACAAAGCGTTCAAAATGTCCAGAGTTCTAGCAGAGACAATAGCCTCACTCCAAATCAGTATGGAATTTCTGAAGGGGCTAGCAACTTTGGTTTTGATGAGCAGGCTGAATCTTAAGTGATAGAGACCGATCGTTATGGGCTTGTGTGTGAGGTGGGGAGGGGGGGGGGAGGAGGGGGGGGGGATGCAGGTGTGGTAGGGTTAGAGGGGCGGATGGAACAAAGGCCTACCACTACTGTTGTTTCGGTTTGCTTTTTTTGATAGAAAAGGGGAAACAGCTTGGTAGGAAGGAGAATTGGTGCTGTAACCCGATTTTTCCAGTCTAGTTGTTGATTTTTAGCTGATTTTGTTCGATTTGATCCTAAATTGAAATTTGATAGACATATTACAACAGATGTAGGCTAACAGAATGTTAGTGTTAATCAGGAGAACTTTCACAGGACTAAATAATAATGTGCTCATCAACCGATATAAAAGTTTGGTTAGACCACATCTGGAGTATGGGAACCAAATTCGGAATCCATTTATTAAACAGCAATCAGTTTCATTTGAGCGTGTACAGAGGAGAGTTACTAAATTAATAAAATTTCTTAAAAATCTTGATTATAGTGAAAGTCTACACAAACTTGATTTACCATCCTTGAAGTACAGAAGACTTCGTGGTGACCTAATCAATGTTTATAAAATTCTTAACGGTCCTGACAATACTGACAAAAGCTTGTTCCAGATCTCGAATTTTTCAAAGACTAGAAATCATGAATTAAAAATACTAGCACAGTACAGTAGAACTAACATCAGGAGACACTTTTTCAGTAACAGAGTGACTAACTATTGGAACGCACTTCCTGCTCAGACAAAGCTTGCACCTGATACTAACAAATTCAAAAACCTCCTGGACAAAGACCCACACCTTAGTAAATTAAAATACCAGCATGACTGATAGTCTACCAAAAACCGTCACAGCTGTGCCAACTGAATTTAAAGAAAGAAAAAACCCACAATCAAGAGAAAGGACACTTGAGAGGCCGCGAAGCCTAATCGTCCTACCTGACCTGACCTTGTATTGTATTACGTATTTTTCGGACTATAAGGCACCCTCCCCCCCCCTCCCCCCCCCCCCCCCCCCCCAAAGTTCTTCTGTTTTCTTACCATTATTATTATTAGTCACATTATAAGGCGCAGGGGTGTCAGTCAGAGAAAAAAAAACCTATTGCCTTATAGTCCAAAACTGAAACACGGTATATTGGTTTTACATGGGCTTTCACTCCAATGGCTTTTATCACTGGTTGACATTAGCCTGTAGAAAGGGCCAATAGTAAATGAGAGCTGTACTATAATGTTTTTCTACAGCATTGGAATATCATGCTGCAGCTTAGTCTTTCGTGGAAGACTATGACTCTCTAACTAGGGGGGCATTTGCACTGGATCTAGTCCTGCAGCCGATGGGATTAGTTGGCCTTTGGGGACCTTCCCCAACGCCAACTCTCGTCCTCAAATCCTGTTTGGCCGAGAGAGTGGGGATGTACCCTGGGCAAGGCTTCTTCACAATAAAAACAAATTGTAGCCCAGCCCGCCGGAATAGCAGCTCCCCCCCCCCCCCTCTGCTGTGTGGCAGTCATTGTCGGAAACGACAGAAAGGCAGCAACAACACACTGTTCCGACTTGTCGTGGAGTCTGTTTTTTATTAACCCTTTCACCGCCAATGTTGCATTTATGCACCACAATGGTTTAACACCCCCAGACACTAAAAGGCATGAAATCAAGGCCTGTTATCTGAAGACCCTATTTTCTTAATTTTGGGAGGCAAGGATAGGCCTAATGTTATACATGTCGCTGAGGAATTACCAAATATTGTAGATTTATTTCTCCACCCAATTAAGTTTAATGGTATTTTTTTGCTGAAAAAAATGTCTGGCGGTGAAAGGGTTAACATCACCCATTCTTTGTCTGCCGTTTTTGTTCTTCCCCTTTTCTTCCTGTTTTCTTTGTGTTCGTAATTAAATGGGACATGTTGTTATTGCTTATCATGTTTCAGCGTGACTATATTTGGTATGTAACCTTTTTTTCTTATTGTGTTGGGCCTTTTTATATAATAGGCCTATTTTATATTTTTTTTTTAATCCTTTTTTTTTTGTTATCACTGCAAGTGAAAAGTGGGGTTTTTTTCATGGTGTTTTTACAAACAGACAGAAACTTGTGTTCAAAAAACAAACAAACAAAAAACAACAACAAATAAACAAACAAACACAACCCCAGTCCTATTTCTTAGCAATGTGCCATTCTTTTGATGAATTAATGAAATCGTACAATGCTGTTTATTTGATTAAGCATCCGTTGAAAAACCTGATTTTAAAATGTTTGCCAGTCTGTTGACATGAATTTGTATGATGAGTGATTAAAACGAGACCATTGAAATCCTTGTTGAATTAATACATATAAGTGTGTGTGTGTGCGTGTGCGTGTGCGTGTGCGTGTGCGTGCGTGCGTGCGCGTCGGTGCGTGCGTGCGTGCGTGTGTGTGTCAGTGCGCGTGTGCGCGCGTGTGTGCATACGCGTGTGCATGCGTGCGTGCAAGCATGCGCGCGCGTGTGTGTCACGTGTGTGTGTGTGTGTGTCACGCACATACGCATGTGTGCATGCATGTGTGTATGCGCATGCGTGTACCGCAGGAGTTCACATGAACAAAAAAATCTATAAAATTAATGTTAATTGTCGCTTTGCATGCTCATCACAACACTCACAATTGCATGCACTCAGGGAAATCAAGCAACCACACACACACACACACACACACACACACACACACACACACACACACACACACACACACACACATGGGCTTTTTACCCCGTCTTACCCTATGTATGCTTATGTGTGCGTGTGCGCGCTTGATCTGGGTGTGTGTGTGTGTGTGAGAGAGAGAGAGAGAGAGAGAGAGAGAGAGAGAGAGAGAGAGAGAGAGAGAGAGAGAGAGAGAGAGTTGAATTGAACCTTTTACAACGGTAAAAGTATTGGCATACAGTAGCCATTTTTCATACTTGCCGTTAACATACACAAACAAATAAATGAATCTTTAAAGCGAACTGATACTAATTTAAAAAAATATAGTCTTAAAACACATAATCATATGAAGGTACGTTAATAAACAGATAAACACACATAAATGAAGCATAATCATCCATAGTAAAAAAGACGAGAGAGAGAGAGAGAGAGAGAGAGAGAGAGAGAGAGAGAGAGAGAGAGAGAGAGAGAGAGAGAGAGAGAGAGAGAGAGAGAGAGAGAGAGAGAGAGAGAGAGAGAGAGAGAGAGAGAGAGAGAGAGAGAGAGAGAGAGAGAGAGAGAGAGAGAGAGTAGCAGTATACGGGACTAGTCGTATCAGTCATTGATGTAAAATATTTATTGGGACTAGCTGTATATGTGGGAACACTGGTGGAATGCTTCCGTCTGTCTGACTGTCTGTCTTTTGGGACAACTGTTTTGCATGTCTAGTAGATCTATCTGATTTTCTCTTTTAAAAAAAATCTAGCTTTCGCTTACAAATTAAAAACAAAGCTGTCTCTCGTGATGGAGGTTTGTGTCGCATTGTCTCATTCTTTTAATTGTATTGTACTGTGTTGAATTGTATTGCATTGTGTTGCATTGTATTGTATTGTATTGTTAAAGAAAATCACTCCCCGTAACATCTGGACCTCTTTCACCAGGAAAGCTTGTCAGAAAAAATGGGGTCTTATTAAGGCAGAGACAGAGAGTCACAGTTGTATAAGGTTTTATTGGTTTGAGATACATTTCCGACTTCACACCGAAATCTATTTTGTGACAGGGGAAATGACTCTTCAGTGAAGAACACCGTCGCTGTAGCAGACGACATTTTTGCACGATGCCGAACAATGTCACCTGATACAAAAGTAAAACTGTCGTATTTTATTTTAGGATGCGTATATTTCGCAGGAGGTGTTGAGCTTGGTAAGTTTGTCTCATTTCTTAATCTATTTTGAACTTGTAGTTTTAATTGCCTTGCTTTACTTTTAGACATTCTGGCGTAAGCTATCACTTCAAGTTCAAGTTCAAGACGACACGTTTTGGATGCATGATTATGATACAAAGTTCTGTAAGATGTTAATGTGGGTGTAAGTTGTAACTGTAAGAAGAGGTTCTGTCTGTTTGTGTGTGTGTGTCAGTGTGTAGGGATGGGGATGGGGGTGATGAGCTACATGCACTGTCACTAGGCTAACATGAGTGGCAGTAGTAAAATGCTAATTAAACTAGTAATTTACATGTAATTTACATGGGAGTAACGAAAATAAAGTTTATCATATTGTGATAGAAAACAATTATTAGAAGACTTTGCAGTAGGATAACAAATAAAAATGGGTGACATTGATTTGATTCTTTTTTACTGTGAAAGGATAACACTTCTACTTCTAGTTCAAGGACTGTAGTGTAAGCGTTAATTTTTTTGTTTATGCACAGGTGTCAGTGTGCCCAGAGGTTGGCTGCATTGGAAACAGCACTCGGTGAAAGCTGCGGATCATGTAGCAGGCCTGATGATAGCGGCTTACAGTGTTGCTTCATTCTTTGTCTCCCCTGTGGTGGGAAGGTGGGAACGAGAGACAAACTGCCCTGAGGCATCTAATGATCTATGCATGTAGCTCATGTGATATGATATGATATGAAATAAGGCTCTGTAGGCTTTTTATAGCCTTTTGCCCTCTACATATTGACTTCATTCGTTTTTGATAATCGGCGTAAAAACCAATGGCTACTTAGCAGTTGTGTTATACTACTGATCTATTTTTGTGAAATTCATTGCATACATAATATTTTGAAAGTGCTTATCTATTGAATTTTTAAAAGCATTTAATGATTTTGCATTTACTGCCTCATTTGTTAGATCATTCCATGCATTAACAATCCTGTTAGCAAAGAAAGTTTGTGCCAATTTAGTGTTAGTAGTTTTTTTAAAAAGTTTATAATTATGTCCACGTGTTCTATCCTCCTCACACAGAGTTAATAAATTTGTTGTGGTAGTATGATCATAAAGGCCATGTACAATTTTATACACTTCAATAATATCACCTCATGTGATTGTTTTAATATAGTTATGCAAAGAATATGGTTATGAACTTTGTGTTTTTGATAATGTGGGTCTTACTCTTAGTATTACTCTTACTCTTATGGTAGAAATGAAAAACAACCTAGAATGTACTTTAAAGTTCTCTCTCATTTTTTCCTTACACGTAATGTAAATTACTTGATTAATTGGTATAGGCTGTAAGGTTCAGTGACAGATTAAACAGATTTTCTAACTGTTTCTTTGTAGCATTGTAGAATTTGTGTTTAATCATGTGGTGTCATCAGCATAAATTATTACAATGACTTGAAGTTTTATGCAATATTAACCCCTTCACTAATCACTGCCAAGCCCGGTTCCGGGGCAACTATCTGCCAAGCCGTTTTAGGTTGCCGAGTCTATCGCAAAACTTTCTGAATAAAAGTGCATATAACCTATGCTTTTCTGAACGGGGATTGAATATACTATCCTTTGAGAACACTCTCACATGCATTTGAACATACTGCGAAAAGCGTATGGATAGAAAACGGGAAACTCTTAGAATAACCCTATGATGGATATTTCCATGACGGGGCAGTTTATAGGTTACCGGAAGTTGACGGAAATATCCATGACGGGGCAGTGAAGAGGTTAATGCCACTAGTGTGTACTAGTGTAGTAACTAGTAATATAAAAAAAAGTACTAGTGTTAATCATAACTTGAAATTTTGAATAGATACTGTGTGACTTATAATAGTTAAAAGAGATAATTTCTAACGTTGTTTGTGCAGTGATGCTTTTAAGTACAGTAGTAGATTCTGATTGGCACAGACTGGCATGTTTACGTGCAAAAACATACACAGATGCATCCATGTCTGTACTCATACTCCCATAAAGTAAATACAATAGCAAATTACACACACACACACACACACACACACACACACACACACACACACACACACACACACACACACACACACACACACACACACACACACTTCTTCATTATACAATTATTATCATAATCACAATCACATCATATCACATTCATCACCAACTTTAGGGCTCACAATTGTCCCGCAAAACAAGGGGTCCCAGGGACTCCTTCACTCATAGTATAGAGGGTCCTAGAGGCGGAATAGAGGGTCCCAATGGCATAGCGAATGCTAAAAATAATTTTTCTAGTGCATCCCTGGGACTCCCTGCACATTCTTTTAGAGGGTCCTGTAGAATTTTAGTGCTTCATAGACCCCCAAATGGGGGTCCCTGGGAGCCCTGAACTTCATCATTTTTTTTCTCATCTTGGCCGACTTTTATTCGACAATGTCCTAGATGGGTGGAGAAGCCAGGGAGGGTCAAAGGCGTGCTCATCCTCTCCGCGTGTCTTCACGTCACTGGGGCGTTACTGGACATGCTGGTGAGCCAACACTGGGTCATCGTCATTGCCAGATTTGTTTCAGGTGAGACCCACTTCTGGTGAACTTGGGTTAACTTGAAATACAGAACAACAGCCAGTAAGCTCCTACAAACTAACCCATCAATTTCAAAATGATCTTTTTAGTGTTGGATTTCTTCAGAATTATGTGTCTTTAGTTTAGTGCCATACTTCCTATGAAGACCGGTAAGTCTGACTGGTATTGTTTTGTCTGCTCATGTTATTGGATTTTTGTTTCATGTTTTTATTCGATTTCAGTTCTGTGTAAAGCGCCCTGTAGTCTACATAGTAGGATGGGTGCTATATACATTTTCATCATTATTATTTATTATTATTATTATTAGTCATAAGACATAACTAGTAAATACAATTAAACAAATACCTGTTTTCTATAGATACATGTAGCTATACATGTACATGTATCTGGTATCTTACTCAGTAACTGAGTAAGTTAGTTTGTACCTCATGGAAGGAAGATATCAAATTGTGCAAACATTAAGCACATATATATGCCAGTCAAGTATCATGTTTTTTTGTTCTTTATTAACCACTTCACGGTCAGAGGAAAATGGAGAAATTATCAATTTTCTTATTATAAAATGTAAACGAGACCTGTTACTTAGTGTTAGACTCAATATGAGAAAATGGTTTAGAATTAGAGAGATATCTTTCCTGACGTGTCTAAAGCCCCAAACCACCATTCTACGGCTATGGCACCAAAAGTTATGACATCATCAATGACATCACACATCCCTAGTAGACACAGGACTTGGCAAGGAAGGGGTTAATCAAAAACCTTTTTTTTTTAGAACAATCAGAAAAGTGTTTGTGTGCGCAATCAAATGTGATCATGATCAAACTTAGGTATTAGGTACTTTATAGTCACAGAGGCGTTTCTGTGAAATTCGGGTTGCTCCCACCTGGAGAGCGCATCGCAGCCAGAGGCGCGCCACCCAATTTTTTTTTTTTTTTTTTTTTAAATGTGCATGCGATTTTTGTGTGACTGATGAGGGGTGGGTCACCAGGGTAAATTTTGACCAAATGACAACTTTTTCGTTGCCATTGGGTTTAACGTATGCTAAGTGCATGGGCACACGGGACCTCGGTTTATCGTCTCATCCGAAAGACTCATCCCTTCAAGTTTTTAGTGGGTTAGTTTCCATTTGCTATTCATGATTAATTGATTGAAAGACTGATTGAACTTATGTTCATCAAATTCAGTGATTAATCACAGCTTTGTTATGTTGCGTTGTGTCATGGCAGGCATAGGTGGCGGTGCTGACGCGGCAGTGTTGTCGGAAGCGTCACGCTACTCCCCCCCGTCACACAGAACATCGGCCACGGCTTTGTTATGTTGCATTGTGTCGTGGCAGGCATAGGTGGCGGTGCTGACGCGGCAGTGTTGTCGGAAGCATCACGCTACTCCCCCCCCGTCGCACAGAACATCGGCCACGGCTTTGTTATGTTGCGTTGTGTCATGGCAGGCATAGGTGGCGGTGCTGACGCGGCAGTGTTGTCGGAAGCGTCACGCTACTCCCCCCCGTCACACAGAACATCGGCCACGGCTTTGTTATGTTGCGTTGTGTCATGGCAGGCATAGGTGGCGGTGCTGACGCGGCAGTGTTGTCGGAAGCGTCACGGTACTCCCCCCTGTCACACAGAACATCGGCCATGGCTTTGTTATGTTGCATTGTGTCGTGGCAGGCATAGGTGGCGGTGCTGACGCGGCAGTGTTGTCGGAAGCATCACGCTACTCCCCCCCCGTCGCACAGAACATCGGCCACGGCTTTGTTATGTTGCGTTGTGTCATGGCAGGCATAGGTGGCGGTGCTGACGCGGCAGTGTTGTCGGAAGCGTCACGCTACCCCCCGTCACACAGAACATCGGCCACGGCTTTGTTATGTTGCGTTGTGTCATGGCAGGCATAGGTGGCGGTGCTGACGCGGCAGTGTTGTCGGAAGCGTCACGCTACTCCCCCCCGTCACACAGAACATCGGCCATGGCTTTGTTATGTTGCATTGTGTCGTGGCAGGCATAGGTGGCGGTGCTGACGCGGCAGTGTTGTCGGAAGCGTCACGCTACTCCCTCCCGTCACACAGAACGTCGTCCATGGCTTTGCTGGTTGGAGCCAGGTTACTGGGCTACCTGATTGGTAACTAACTCCATGCCTTTATTTTTGATTTTTAAATATTTAATCATTTTGTGACCCAGCACCACAAAAGGGACATTAACCCTCTCACAGCCAGATCCGACCGATTTTTTCTTTACCATTGGCTCCCGTAGCCCCCGATTGCGCCCGCTGAACGCCCGGTTTAGTAGTTTCACTTTCACTTTTGCCCTACCCACAATGCAATATACTAAGTTAGTTCTTCCTGTTCCTGACTCTCAGTGGTCCGTTTTTGGTTCTTACAGCAAGGGAAAGGACCCACTAGTCTTTTTGAACGGATTTTTCGAAGTGACCCCAAATTTTTTTCTTCTTTCCACGTGACGTGCGCAGTATTGACTCGGCGCGATGCTCGGAGCGCCATTACGGATTTTTTAATTCCAATTCATGGTTTGTTGTGTGACAGTGTGTTAGCTTTGGAATGAAAATATCATCATTGCTATTCAATATGCATCTTTCAGAAATTAAATGTGAGTTAGACTTTATTCTGGGTGATTTTTTTAAATAAAAGATTTGGTGTGACGTTCGGAGTTACTTCCCATCACTTGGTATTCAATATAGATTATCGGTTCGATTGATCAGAGTGAGAGGGTTAAGTGGCTGGGCTATTCTCACAACAGGCTTGCAAAGTCAAAAATGTCATTTTTTTGTCAATTTTCAGTTATGGGTATTTTTGTGTTCTCTAACATCTTATTTTTCGTATTTATGAAGGACAATCTTTAATCTGGCCTCTAAATGGTCTTATAGCATATAAGTGTTTTAAAACGAGTAGGTCAATGCATTTTCTTCAGCTAGGCTAGACTTTAGAGTTAGACTGTTTCTTAAATGCTCATAACTTGCTCACGGAAAAAATATTAAATGCTTCTTAACTCATTAGAACGAGAAAAAGTCTGAAGTTTTCAAATGTATAATTTTATCATTAGAAAGAGAATTGTCTGAAGTTTTGAAATGTATAATTTTCTCGGAATGGTCAGCTTTACACTTAATGTCCTTTTCATGGTGCTGGGTCACATTTATGCTCTTATCTATTTCTTTCTTTCCTTCTTTTTCTGTTTAACTCATTGGAGTTGCAGTCAGATAGTGCGCATCGACCCCAGCTACATTTTGAAAAAAACAACAACAAAATAATCAACCAAGATAGAAACAAACAGTACTTTGCAATTTTCAAAGGCGCAAGTTTACTAAATAAAATGCTACACACAGTTGATGTGCTCACTCATCTCTTTTGTGTATTAAAGAATCTGCTCAGTAAAGTAGTTAACCAAAACAGAATTTCCGATTTTTTTTAGCTGCCATTTTGTTGTCATAGGAACACAACTGTTGCTAAGTGACTTGGTTAAATAAAGCCCAATTGGCTATGAGATATGGTTTAAGGGAAGCAATCGAAGCATAAATGAGTGTACATTGACTTTCGACAATGAGCTCCCTTGAATAATGTTATTTGTGTGTGCTACAAAAAAGAAAAGAAATTCTGACGGCAGTTGTCTACTGTCATGACCTGAACAGAGACTTACACAAGTTACAGTGACGCCAGACAATGCCGTCATGACTCCAAATCCAATGAGTTAATTTTCTGGGCCATTCACTGACTCTGACTCCATTGCTTGTCATTCCAACTCACAGTCACACTCTAGTTTGTCAGGCTTCAACAGAGAGGAAGGAGAGGAGGAGTAGAGGTGAGGGGTCTGGTAGGGTAAGGAGGAGGGGTGGCTTTGGGAAATGTAGAACTCTGTCAATCTGGGCCTGTATTCACGTTGAGATAGCATGAGACTTAGCATGATGCTAACTTAGAAGCTCTTCCAATGTCCTATAGGATTTAATAGGACTTTTGGAAGAGCTTCTAAGTTAGCATGATGCTAAGTCTCATGCTATCTCAACGTGAATACAGGCCCTGGTTCATACTTGGCAGTGGGATTTCTCCCTGCTCTTATTGACTTTAAACCGCCATGGATTGTTTTTTAATAAAGCGCATGGGTCAGACTTGCTGTAGTTAAGTCACCCATCCGATTTTCCTGTCGAACTGGAAAGAAAGGGCTCTTTCATATATCGTCGGTGAAATTCAAACACCTCGTAATTCAATTTTTGTATTTTTTCAGTTAGATACATAGTCAGCTTTCTTATTTCCCCTGCCACCTTCCAACGAAAGCTCGTATCTCTAACGACTTTCTATTTGGGGTAAATGAGGTTGTGAAAATAAGACAAAAAACTCTTAAGTCCCAAATTCAGATGTAGTTAAGGACAAAAACCTCGTATCTTCATTCTTTTCAAGTCTAAAATTTAAAAAAAAAAGTAATTTTAATAAAATGCAGGACTAAACTCGCAATGTTTTGAATAACATATTCATCATACTTAATCAACTGTGGTCAACGCGTATAATTTTTAAAACCGTTTTTTTTTCATTTTTCTCAAAACTGCCAAAATTGAGATATGAGGTTTTTGAATGTCACCAACGCCATGTAAATGCGTCATTGTGATGATGTGTCATTTTGCTTGTGGTGTGTCAATGACAGTGCCAGGTGTGGACAGCCTGCTGTGGCGAGTGGCACTGACTGACATACAGCTGCCAGACAGGAAGATGGCGGCACTAGGGGTAAGCTATCGTTCACTGATCTGAGAGAATGTTGGTTCGTGTGTTAGCGCTCGCATTGTTAATCCATGTGCTGCAAGTACTGAACATTTGACAAAGAAGTTGAGGACCACTGGTCCCAAATGCTTGATTTTCATATTGAGCAGTTGACTTAAGGGCTGCTAAGCTAGAAACTTATAAAGACATATTCTGCTCACTCTCTGCACTTGTGAACACCGACGACTTGTGAACACCGACTGATAAAAACAGAAAATGTCATAATTAACAAACGCATGCCTTAATTTTTCGCTTTTTGGTGTGTTTTTTTGCAGCTGTTTCTGTTGGTGATGTGGTCAGCGCTCTTGCTGCTGACCGTTGCCCTGTACACCGAACTGTGTCGACTGCAGCCCCTCGCCCACCACCCCTCCTTCACAACCACACCTGCTGCGCCTCGGTCTGACTACACCAGAATTCCCGGAAACTTGGTGTCGTTGAGCGTTGGCACAGACGACGAAGCGCTCAGCCGTAACTTCTCATCTAGCCAGCCGATTTCCATCACCGCCTCTCTGACTTGCTCCCAATGTTCCCAGTCCTCTGCCTCTCACCAGCCCCTGGCCAAATCCTCGGAGATGATCGAGGAAGCGGAGAAGTACATTCAACACATGGCGGAGCGGTCCTACGCTGAGAGAAACCGCGATGAAGAAGATGAGGACGGGGTTGAAGCCCACATCGACGCCGTGGGGCTTCGCGTCGAAAGCGTGGGAGACTGGGAGAGCGTGATGTCCACGTCTTTCAACCACGACTCGGAGAGGGAGAGCAGCGGAGGGGGGGTGGTGGTGGCGGGGGGGGAAAGTTCGGCCAGTCTGTCATCGAGGTCGAGGTCACTTGGTCATGACAGTTACGTGAAGCGTTCGGCGGTGCTGCCCACGCCTGTGCGGGATCGGCAGTCTTGGGTGTATGTCGTGTATCAAGGTTCGTGGTGTGTGTGTGTGTGTGTGTATGTGAGTGTGTGTGTGAGTCGAGTGTGTGTGTGTGTGTGTGTGTGTGTGTGTGCGTGTGTGTGTGTGTGTGTGTGTGTGTGTGTGTGTGTGTGTGTATGAGTGTGTGTGAGTGTGTGTGTGTGTGTGTGTGTGTGTGTGTGTGTTTTATTTAACGTCTATCCACTACACGTGAGAGAGGGCTATGCAGGTGAATAAGTGCTTGTGTACTTGCATGTATGTATGTATGTGTGTGTGATGTGTGTGTGCGTGTGCGTGTGTGAATATTGTCCATTACATATAAGTGAAGTTCATCATGTAAGTTTAAGCTTTAAGAAAAGAAAGAAAAAAGGAAACCTAATAAATTATAAAATAAAAAAATCCAAAGATCAATTAACAATAAAACAACAATGACAACAAAGAGCCTTGCCCTCTCCCTCCCCTGCCAATTTTTAGCCCCACCCCCCCTGAAAAAAAAAAGTGTGTGTGTGAGAGAGAGTGTGTCGTAGATGGAAATTGTGCTGCCACTTGTAAGGAAGTTGTCCTGAAGAAGGTAAATAAATTGAAAATGTGCTGTTTTTCAACCAGGCATTGGTGAGTTTATTATTATACCCTCGTCATCATTGTATTTGTGTAATGTTATAAGTGTGTCACTGTATGAAGGAGAGACATCAAGGAGAAATTATGAATGCATCACATTTAGAAAATAAGTTACAAATAAATAGTGTTTACCAAAATAAAAGCAGACATAATTTGTGAATGTGAAGTCAGTTGCAAATGACAATGCAATATTTGATCTTTGATTTTGCTTCAATTTTTTTAACATCCCCATTTGTATTTAATTCTTTTTCATCAATTTTAATATATATTTTTTTCTTTGACCAGAATTTGTTCGCCATGATGTCATAGCACTGCTTGCCATCGCCATGAGCAGTTCTTTTGCACACCTGTGTTTTCAGGTATAGAAATGTGTGAGAGAGAGAGAGAGAGAGAGAGAGAGAGTGTGTATGTGTGTGTGTGTGTGTGTGAGAGAAAGAGAGAGAGAGCATGTGAAAGGGTCAGAGGGAGTGGGGGGAGGGGGTATTGATGATAACTGGAAAATAGGACTATACCGTTTTCACATTTAATGATTTATTTTATTAGATACTCATAGACATAGATACAGTCATCCACTGATATGCACAAACCTCTGCTGTATTCATACATCTTTATCAATTAAAAACTTGGGACTTTTCCTGATATTACAGTGCCTCCAAGATCGTACCACCGTCAATTTACTTTATATCTATTAAAAGTCCCACAGTCATATGCCTGTTCCAGGCCGGAGGACGTTAACTGGATTTTCTTCTTCATACAGTCATACACACATGCAGACAAACACACGTACGCATGCACACACACACACACACCAACATGCACACACGCACGCACTAAATCTGAAGTAAAGGGTATTTTCATTTCTGTGTTTCAGATGATGATAACCGCGGTGATTCGAAGATTTCTGAAAGAAGAAGAAGATCTGTACTCAGTCATTTTATTCTGTCTGGCGTTAGTGGTGGTAAGTCAACACACAGTGTACGTATGTGATGGTGCATGGGAAAAAAACAACCATAAGTGATTAAGTCGCTCAGAATGTTTTTGAACAAAAGCCAAAAACAGTCGACAACCCCCCCAAATACCAATTTTCTATTTAGGGCATTTTTATGTGTATTTTTATGTGTTCTACCAGTACAGTCGACCCCCTCTTTTAAGACCTTCAAAAAATCGCGCAAAATCGGTCGTAAAAGAGGGGGGTCTTAAATCAGGGGCGACCAAAACAATGCACTCAGTGACTCACTACACCGTATATGACGCACAGCGCATGCATACACTAGAACTAAAACATGCTTTCTCCGTCATTCTTGAATGAAACATCGCGGTCTAGCTAATATACGAAAACGAGCGAAAACGGGCTAAAACAGAAAGTGTGCTCGCGGTCCGTGTTGCACTCACACACAAACTACACATAACAACAGTACAGACCTAATTTTCGCCATTTTACGCTCTGGCAGTTCATTTTCAATCACAGTTTGCACACACGGAACTTTTACCGCGCATACAACTCGGCTGACAAAATGGCGCCGCACCACCGCAAATACGAAATCACGGCAAACGCTAATGCGCCAGCTGCTTTCATTTATCGGATTTTGTGTGTTGTTTGCATTCAGTGAGTGTTTCAGTGCACGCACTAACGCTGATTTATCAGTTTGATAACGGAAAGGAGCTGCTTTTCAACTTATTTTTTGTAAAGTGAGACCATTCACTGAGTTCCAACTTATGGAGTGTGACCGATCACCTAGTTTCAACTTGGGAGTTGACTTCGCATTTAGGCCTACGTGTGCACAGAGTTCGTAAAGATCGACACGATCGCGACCGTTTCAGTTCAAACTTTGATCATAAACTGCTCAGTGATGACACATGTGCATAAAAGTGGTGACATTTAGTGGTCAGATCGTGATATCGCTGATTAAATTCTTCAATTTCGGCATGAGAACGGTTCGTTTTTACCGAGATTGACCTAACAACAGTGGTACCCCAGCTGTGCGTCGGCTCGAACTGAGGCCGAGAAGGATAGATATCATCGTTTTTGCGACTGATAATTGTCAGAATGTGTTGCATCGGTCGTAAAATCAACAAGATTTACGGTCGCAAAACGCGTTAGAGGGGGAGTCGTAAATGAGGAGGCAAGTTTAGAAGAAAAACGATCCGTCATTCATATTTCAGTCGTAAAAGAGGGGAGGTCGTAATTCAGAGGGCCGTTCGTGAGGGGGTCGACTGTATTCACAAGATGAAAAACAATTTTGAATGATTTATTTGATTGCTACTAGCCCTTTCACCACCAATGTCGCATTTTTGCACCACAATGATTTAACAACCGTGTCATAAAAACTTGAAATCAGGGTCTGTTATTCAATGATATTGTGTTCCTAAATTTGGGCAGTAAGGATTCACCCCATTCTAAATGTGTCACAGAGAAATCCCACAATATTGCAGACAAAATCTTTTCTGTAGCCAAGTAGCTTTAATGGAAATGTTTGGCTCAAAGATGGCTGGCGGTGAAAGGACTAAACCAAATCGATAAAAACAAAGTGGCAAAATTCTGTCTTCTATATCCGATTTGTGGAAATAATCTAATTTGAATGTCAAACTTCAGATGGCTATAAAAGTAAACTCTAGACAAGATAGCTCAATTCTGTTTTCTGTGTATTGTCTAAGAATCTTTTCTCCAAGTTGTAAAAATTTCAAATTTTGCCAAAATTCCATTTTGTCTGTGTTTTCCATTTGGATACAAACAGAACATTGAGAGAGACAGAGACAGAGAGACCAAGAAGGACAGAGAAAGAGAGAGACAGATGGAGACAGACAATGGTTTTTGGGGGAGAGAAAGAGACAAACATACAGAGAGAGGTGTCTTGATTGAGTTTTGATTATTCATCAATCAGAAGTCAATGGTGTTGGTTTCAGCTGCTGTTGACGTGTGGAGGGGTGTGGGCCTGCAGGCCTCAGCGCAGGGTGCTTCACATGCTGGGGGCTGGAACCTGTGTGCTGGTGCTGGCCATTCTAGTCTTCATGCTGATGCTGCACTTTATGACCTCACAGCCAGGTGTGTGTGTGTGCGTGTGCGTGCGTGTGCTGGTGCTAGCCATTCTAGTCTTCATGCTGCTTCTGCACTTTATGACCTCACAGCCAGGTGTGTGTGTGTGTGTGTGTGTGTGTGTGTGTGTGTGTGCTAGCCATTCTAGTCTTCATGCTGCTTCTGCACTTTATGACCTCACAGCCAGGTGTGTGTGTGTGTGTGTGTGTGTGTGTGTGTGCTAGCCATTCTAGTCTTCATGCTGCTTCTGCACTTTATGACCTCACAGCCAGGTGTGTGTGTGTGTGTGTGTGTGCTAGCCATTCTAGTCTTCATGCTGCTGCTGCACTTTATGACCTTGCACCCATGTGTGTGTGTGTGTGTGTGTCTATAACTCTTGATATTTGCTTCATATTTGGTATATATATTCTAGTCACAGAGACTTGTCTCTACATGAAATTCGGGCTGCTCTCACCTTGAGAGCATGTTGCCACAAGTACAGTGCCACCCACCCATTAAAACATTTTTGGGGGTGGGTGGGGGGGGATGGGGTGAAGAGGGGTGGGGGGGGGGTGACTTGGGAAACCTAGCTATACCAAACCAGGCAGCTGGATTTATCCCTGCTCTTATCGACTTTAAACTGCCATGGGATTTTAACGTGCATAAAGCACACGGGTCAGACTTCCTCTACGTACCCATGTGAAGCACTCGACATTCAGATCGATTTTCCCGTCGAACTAGAAAGAAAGGGCGAGGCTGTGATTCGAACCCAGTCACTCACACACTGAAATTAGCAGGTGAACGTGTTAACCACTCTGCTACATTCCTTCCTCTGGTGCTGTTGTGTGTGCAGAGAGTCAAGCGGTGAAGCTGGCACAGCTGGGTGGGTGTGTAGGGCTGTACATGTTGAGCCTTCCTCTGGTGCTGTTGTGTGTGCAGAGAGTCAAGCGGTGAAGCTGGCACAGCTGGGTGCGTGTGTAGGGCTGTACTCGTTGAACCTTCCTCTGGTGCTGTTGTGTGTGCAGAGAGTCAAGCGGTGAAGCTGGCACAGCTGGGTGCGTGTGTAGGGCTGTACTCGTTGAGCCTTCCTCTGGTGTTGTTGTGTGTGCAGAGAGTCAAGCGGTGAAGCTGGCACAGCTGGGTGTGTGTAGGGCTGTACTAATTGAGCCTTCCTCTGGTGCTGTTGTGTGTGCAGAGAGTCAAGCGGTGAAGCTGGCACAGCTGGGTGCGTGTGTAGGGCTGTACTCGTTGAGCCTTCCTCTGGTGTTGTTGTGTGTGCAGAGAGTCAAGCGGTGAAGCTGGCACAGCTGGGTGTGTGTAGGGCTGTACTCGTTGAGCCTTCCTCTGGTGCTGTTGTGTGTGCAGAGAGTCAAGCGGTGAAGCTGGCACAGCTGGGTGCGTGTGTAGGGCTGTACTCGTTGAGCCTTCCTCTGGTGCTGTTGTGTGTGCAGAGAGTCAAGCGGTGAAGCTGGCACAGCTGGGTGCGTGTGTAGGGCTGTACACGTTGAGCCTTCCTCTGGTGCTGTTGTGTGTGCAGAGAGTCAAGCGGTGAAGCTGGCACAGCTGGGTGCGTGTGTAGGGCTGTACTCGTTGAGCCTTCCTCTGGTGCTGTTGTGTGTGCAGAGAGTCAAGCGGTGAAGCTGGCACAGCTGGGTGCGTGTGTAGGGCTGTACTCATTGAGCCTTCCTCTGGTGCTGTTGTGTGTGCAGAGAGTCAAGCGGTGAAGCTGGCACAGCTGGGTGCGTGTGTAGGGCTGTACTCGTTGAGCCTTCCTCTGGTGCTGTTGTGTGTGCAGAGAGTCAAGCAGTGAAGCTGGCACAGCTGGGTGCGTGTGTAGGGCTGTACATGTTGAGCCTTCCTCTGGTGCTGTTGTGTGTGCAGAGAGTCAAGCAGTGAAGCTGGCACAGCTGGGTGCGTGTGTAGGGCTGTACTCGTTGAGCCTTCCTCTGGTGCTGTTGTGTGTGCAGAGAGTCAAGCGGTGAAGCTGGCACAGCTGGGTGCGTGTGTAGGGCTGTACTCGTTGAGCCTTCCTCTGGTGCTGTTGTGTGTGCAGAGAGTCAAGCGGTGAAGCTGGCACAGCTGGGTGCGTGTGTAGGGCTGTACTCGTTGAGCCTTCCTCTGGTGCTGTTGTGTGTGCAGAGAGTCAAGCGGTGAAGCTGGCACAGCTGGGTGCGTGTGTAGGGCTGTACACGTTGAGCCTTCCTCTGGTGCTGTTGTGTGTGCAGAGAGTCAAGCGGTGAAGCTGGCACAGCTGGGTGCGTGTGTAGGGCTGTACTAATTGAGCCTTCCTCTGGTGCTGTTGTGTGTGCAGAGAGTCAAGCGGTGAAGCTGGCACAGCTGGGTGCGTGTGTAGGGCTGTACATGTTGAGCCTTCCTCTGGTGCTGTTGTGTGTGCAGAGAGTCAAGCGGTGAAGCTGGGTGGGTGTGTAGGGCTGTACATGTTGAGCCTTCCTCTGGTGCTGTTGTGTGTGCAGAGAATCAAGCGGTGAAGCTGGCACAGCTGGGTGCGTGTGTAGGGCTGTACATGTTGAGCCTTCCTCTGGTGTTGTTGTGTGTGCAGAGAGTCAAGCGGTGAAGCTGGCACAGCTGGGTGCGTGTGTAGGGCTGTACTCGTTGAGCCTTCCTCTGGTGCTCGTCCCAGCCACCTCTCTCTACACCTTGCTTCATTCCCACCACAGCCACCATGGTAACATACCAGCTTCTCTACTAACAGTTTGAACCCCATCTCTGCCTGGTCCTGTGTCTGATAGGGGCGTGTGATGTTATTGGTGATGTCATCACTTTTGATGTCACAGCCCTGGAATGATGGTATTGTTTGAGGCAAGTCAGGAAAGATATAGAGTAGAAAGGGGGGTTGCGTACCCCTTAAAGCATTATCGTAATATGACGTCAGTTTGTGGATTTCCAGTTCGATATTGGAAAAGATTTAGATCACCAGCGTCTGTTAAAATGTTTCTGCTTCCACTGTATCAACACCCTGCTTTGTAACTGAAAGTGTTTTCTAGACTCAATCTGAAAAAAGAAAAAGGTCAAGAGATACAATAAAAACAGGTCTGTGCGTACCCCCCCTTGAAATTGTAGAAATAAAAAAGGAATCACGTCATGCTTTGCGTCATTTCTTGCAATGACGTTTATTTCTTCTTGCTTCCACTTTTCAACCAAAAGAGATCAACTGTCATGCAGTTAGAAGGTGAAATCTGAATCTACTTATTTTACGTTAAGGTTTGCTTCCTCACTTGGTATGGGGTGAAAGTTGCTATGGGTTACATGTGTATTATGAATAAAAACGCAACACCCGTATGTAAGATGCGCACTGACCCGTACTGGTACGCAATGACCAATTTGTCAGTCTTCAGAAATCCGCTTGCTTCTAGAAAACACTTTCAGTTACAAAGCAGGGTGTTGATACGGTGGAAGCAGAAACATTTTAACAGACGCTGGTGATCTAAATCTTTTCCAATATCGAACTGGAAATCCACAAACTGACGTCATATTACGATAATGCTTTAAGGGGTACGCAACCCCCCTTTCTAAAAAAAAAAATCTTCCAAATAATTTTTCTCCTTTGAGCTCCTACGAAATCAGAATGTGTCGGCTGTACGCTAGCGGGGAGACGAGTGGGAACTGAAAACCGGTCACACACGTATGTTAAGTCCTCTCGCGGACTTTTTGTCCTTGTGTGCACATTAGTCTAAAATGACCCCGTTTCTGCTTTTTGGGGTATTTGTTTCAAGTATTTATTTCATTAGTCGCCATGTTATATTACCACACCACATTTGAAGCCATTCTACCCACTGGTTGATGAGATACAGCTCGGACATGAAGGAAGGAAATTTCGGTTTTGTGAGTCTTCTTTGGCGGAGGTTTGCACTGGCGGTACAAAATTCAGGATCTGGATAGGTCGTGACATGCTGATCAAGAACATATATGTTTATGGGAGACCCTAGGCTTATTGTAGGTCATGGTGATCCGCGAAATGACAAATATTCGCGAAAGGACTTAACACACGTACCTTACCCATGGAGGGATGGGAATTGTCCGCCAAACAGCAAATTTCCGCCGGAAACAAGTGTCTGCCGAAAAAACAAAAAAACCAACAACATTTCTCCATTCTGATACTGGTTTAGGGCTTCAATTACAACCAAAAAAAAGCTTCAGCATTACCCACTGGACCTTCTGCAGCCCATAGACCCTCGCTTCTGAGCTTTGTTTTACTTTTCTAATTCCCATGCCTGCCATTATGGTCATATGGGCTGGGAACGCAGAAGAAGAAGAAGAAGATCTATGGGTTTCCGTGGTGTTCAGGTTTGCGGCAGGGTGTGTACCACAGCACGCTGTCGGTCTCTGCGGTCCTGGCCCCGCTGTGGATTGAGGGCACCCTGACCCGCTTCTTCCTCCACCTCTCCGTCATTGTCGCCCTGCTTCTCGTGTCGCTGGTCAGTCAGTGCTACCAACATTAGTAGATTGACCAATGCACGCACACGCACGCGCACACACACACACACTAGAATAGTGCTAGCGTGGTCAATAGTCTGTTATCATCACCCTGCTCCTGGTGTCGCTGGTCAATCAGTGGTACCAACATTAGTATATTGACCACTACACACACACACACACACACACACACACGCATGCACGCACGCACGCACACGCATGCACGCACGCACGCACGCACACGCACACACACACACACACACACACACAGAGAATAGTGCTAGCGTGGTCAATAGTCTTTCATCATCTCTTCGTGTCACTGGTCACCAACATTAGTATATTGACCCCCCATAGAATTAGAATAGTGCTAGTGTGGTCAATAGTATCAGTTATCATCAACCTGCTCCTTGTGTCACTGGTCAGTCAATGTTACCAACATTAGCATATTGACCCCCCCCCCCCCCCCCCCTCCTTCATGTCATTAGAATAGTGCTAGCGTGGTCAATAGTATCTGTTATCATTGCTCTGCATGCTCCTCATGTCATTGGTCAGTCAATGTTACCAACATTAGCATATTGACCTCCCATAGAATAGTGCTAGTGTGGTCAATAGTATATGTTATCATCACCCTGCTCCTTGTGTCACTGGTCAGTCAATGTTACCAACATTAGCATATTGACCCCCCCCCCCCCCCCCCTATAGTGCTAGCGTGGTCAATAGTATCTGTTATCATTGCTCTACATGCTCCTCGTGTCATTGGTCAGTCAATGTTACCAACGTTAGCATATTGACCCCCCATAGAATAGTGCTAGCGTGGTCAATAGTATCTGTTATCATTGCTCTACATGCTCCTCGTGTCATTGGTCAGTCAATGTTACCAACGTTAGCATATTGACCCCCCCATAGAATAGTGCTAGCGTGGTCAATAGTATCTGTTATCATTGCTCTACATGCTCCTCGTGTCATTGGTCAGTCAATGTTACCAACGTTAGCATATTGACCCCCCCATAGAATAGTGCTAGCGTGGTCAATAGTATCTGTTATCATTGCTCTACATGCTCCTCGTGTCATTGGTCAGTCAATGTTACCAACATTAGTACATTGACCCCCCCACAGAATAGTGCTAGCGTGGTCAATAGTTTCTGTTATCATTGTCCTGCTCCTTGTGTCACTGGTCAGTCAATGTTACCAACATTAGTACAGGGGAGATAGTTTTCCAGAACATGCTGGAAATCCAGTTTTCGGGGTGTTCAAACTTGTGCAGTCCTGTTTACTCTACTCTTTTAGAGTAGCATTCTACTCATTTTGGATCTCTACTACTCTTCAAAATTGAAAATAATGCTATTTACTACTCATTTTCAGTGAACTTTGTTTGATGGTTTAATGAATAAAACTACACATTTTGCACCAAAACTACTCATTTCAGCTACCCAGACTACTCAAGACTTGTGTAGGGGGTAAACAGGTCTGCTTGTGGCTTCTGGCTTTTGGAGATATGAGCGGTAAAAAAAAATTCCAGGATGAAATATTTCAGGTAACTTAGAAATAGCCCCCCCCCCCCTTCCCACCACCACCACCCACCCACATACAGACACACACTGTTCACTTTATAGTTAACGTCAGTGGCTGGTTGATGGTTTGCATCTCATAATTATGTGCTGTTTGCAGCCGAGCGGACGTTAAAATTTGATCTTCTCTTCACACTCTCTCTCTCTCTCTCTTTGTCTCTCTAGGTCGGTGCCCTCACTTTAAAATTCATTGAGTCATTGAGAGTCTCTCTCTCTCTTTGTCTCTCCCTGTCTCTCTACCTCTCTCTCTCTCTCAAATCTCTGAACAATTGTTCATTGTTCTCTCTCCACCCCCCCCCCCCCCCTCCCAAAGAATGCACACTCATCTGTGCTCTGTCTTTGCAGGTGACTGTGTTCTGCTCCCGACAAGAGCTGTCCTCCATCCTTCACGAAGCGTCGTCCCAGAGGGCGGGCCCCCACAGGGCTCACAGCTGTCGCCGATCAACAGCAACACCCGCTGCAGCCAGACACCAGCCTGGGGAACAGCAGCCTCTGCTCTCATGACTGGTTAGGTTAGGTACATTATAGTCACAGAGGCATCTCTGTGAAATTTGGGTTGCTCCCACCTGGAGAGCGCGTTGCAGCCAGAGGCTTTTTTATTTTTTTTATATTTTGTATGCAATTTTTGTGTGACTGATAAGGAAGGAAGGGAGGGGGTAAATTTTGACAAAATGACAACTTTTTCATTGCCACTGGGTTTAACGTGTGCTAAGTGCATGAGCACACAGGACCTCGGTTTATCGTCTCATCCGAAAGACTCCACGTTCAGACCGCAAGGCCTAGTGCAAAGTGAGAGGAAAAATCCCTTGTACCCAGGTTTGAACTAGGGTTTACTTGACGCGAAGCGAACACGCTACCACTGTGGCACTCTACACATGGTTTGTCATTTTAACATTATTGCGAATGGCATTGTCTCTGCCCAGTCTTCCTGTCAGCGCTGGACCGGTATTGATAAATGTTGTGGTTTGTTACTGCCTCGTATTGTCAAGGCATCTCCACTATAAATGTTTGTTAGCTCAGCCTGCTGGAATAGTAGCTGTCACCTCTGCTATCTGGCAGTCATTGTTGGAAGCGACAGACAGGCATACATACACACATACATACATACACACACACTCTGCTCCTAGTTACCTGTCTGATCTGCTTCACACTTACACACCCTCTCGTCAGCTCCGTTCTTACTCTGATTCTTGTATTTTGCGCGCTTCCCCTGGTTAAAGCAAAAACTTACAGTGAAAGAGCCTTTTATTTTCAGGCCCCAGCTACTTGGAACAGACTACCACCATCTCTCAGACATTCCAACTCACTGTCAATCTTTAAGGCCAATCTGAAAACACACTTCTTCTCTCAGCAATAATGTTCGCAATCTCAGCCTCACTTATTGAAATGCTAAGGGTCTGCGTGATCGATGTGTGTGCGGATGGAGAGGAGAGGATTGGGGAGGGAGCGTGTGCGTGTGCATGCGTGCGCATACGTGCGTGTGTGTGTGCGTGTTTGTGTGTTCTGCGTAGGTGCATGTTTTTATGTCTGTGAGTATGTGTTAACGTGAGGGTGGGTATGCGAGCATGTCTGACTATGTTTGATATGACTGTCATTTTGTATGTAGAGCGATTCTTAGTTTTTGTAAAGCGCCATGAGTAGTACACCTAGAACACGCGCTATATAAATATTCTTTATTATTATTGTACATACATTGGCAATCTCTGACATTGGCACTGATTCCATTTTGAAGCTGTCTTCTGTTACTTTTTCTGACAGGATTGTGAAGATCCCGTCAGTACATAAATCTTCTGTCTTGTATGAGTCTTCTTCTATGCAATTTAAAGAGACGGAATAGTCAACAGTGACTATAGTCGCTATTAGCCGTTTTATCGAAGCCGGTTTGCAAGAGTGAATGCGCTTGCTTATCTCTAGCGCGCGGAGTCGCGAAAAGTGATCTACTCACTTCCGAGCCGATGGGGCTGAATGTTTGCCTGACGACAAGTAATGGGCAAAGAACAACCAAAGATGTGCGTGCAGCTTGCAGATCTCGCATTGAATCTCTGACACACAATTTTGTCACTGATTTTTTAAAATTAATCAGCTCTACTTTTACACAACACTCTGTGTTTCTCATAACAGATCACGATCTTATTTGTTTGGCTCAGTTGTGATTATTTATTCGATCACAAACCCTGCAACTGAGCCAACTCATACTGTCTTGCACGAAAAAGCCACAGAACATAACTTTTTTCATTAGCTTAGGCGGTTCCTTTTCTATTATGTTTCATAATGTTGGGTGTCCGCTGATCGGGACCTGACTGGCTGGGTCACTTAGCTTAGAGTGAAGGTAGCTGCTCCATTCAGCATCACGTTGGGTGCCCGCTGAAAGGATCCTGACTGGCTGGGTCACTTAATTTAGGGTGATGATGCTCTTTCTCTCAGTGCTTAAAATCAGTGTTTATCCCAGGATAGTTAGTAAATCTTCCCCACAAAAAGGGGAGGGAAGGGGGCAGTTAGGTAGGCTTCGTTACATTTTTTTTTTCAAAACGGTTTTGGTAAAAGTGAAATACATTTGCCTGCTATTGTGATCATGAAACCACGCCCAAAAAAATTACATACACGTTTGCCTATTCAAAACACGTTTGCCTAGTAGTGAGGAAGGGGGGAGGTTCGTACGAAAAGGTTTTGAGACTTTCGGGGCTGGTATGATTTTATTCAAAATTAATGCGCATGCACAGGTGTACTTTGCTTTATAACAGCATTAAATACAAATACACTGACACAACAAAGTAAGACGTATTCACATTATTTTAACCAACACTATCCGGGTATCCCCACAAATCCTCTCAATTTCAGACAAAATTTAAAAATAATTTGTATGATTCAATCTCATTCCCAGTATGTTGCAATACCAATGATGTCAATTATTCACTGATTCTCATGTTCCCTCCCATGTGCCTGTAATCTTTAGGACTGCAGGATGTAAAGGAGAAATTTGCTATTCACGCTTTTTTTTTAAAAAAGAGGGTTATTTTGGATTTTCAAAGGGTATACAAACAGCAAGTTTGTAACAAGAAAGTGTACTGCATACTGATATTTCTCCTGGGGCGTTGAAATGGTGTGCAAATTATGAAATGTGTAGTAAGAAAATGTACTTTACTTCCACCCCTCTCCCAGTGTTTGAAATAAGAAACTGTGCATAAGCCATCACCCCAACAACCTGGGATAGTGCACCCAGTACTCAGAAGTGAAATAGTACACGCTAAGACATTGTTTGGCCTGCGCTAGATCTATTTATTTAAAAACAAATAATAACAAAATAAATAATAAATAATGTTTTAAAAGAACTTAATCAGCTTTTAAGCCCAAAACAAGTCACTCTTTCCATACAACACAACTGTTGTAAGTAGGCCTACAACATACAATTAAATTACATGGTTATGGAATCCACAACAATTTACTTAATATGGATAGAAGACTTTTCATGTAACAGAACTCAGTATTGTAATAGTAAAGATGTGAAATCAGTCTGTAGGCTGCACATGTTAGCAGTAGTGTTCCTCAAGGTAGTATTCTAGGTCCTTTTTAAAAAAACTTATTTTATGGATGCCTAGAGAGAGAGAAAAATAGAGATTTTACGCCTTCTGAAACAATGGATGCCTAGGTGTCTGTCACTGTTTTACAGCTTCTATCACCTACCACCACTGAAAACAAATTTCAGTCCAGCCCTGTAGTTCTAAGTAGAATAGCAGTAGCTTTATCTGCTATGTGAAAGTCATAGTCAGCTGACTCAGTCAGTGACACACACACACACACACACACACACACACACACACACACACACACACACACACACGCACGCACACACTGTGACACACACACGATACATTGTTTGTCTTTTTTTAATATATAGATGCCTAGGTGTCGGTCACTGCTTCACAGCTTCTATCACCTACCACCAATGAAAACAAATTTCAGTCCAGCCCTGTAAAAGTAGAATAGCAGTCTCTTTATCTGCTATGAAAAGGTTATAGTCAGACACAACTGACTCAGTCAGTGACACACACACACACACACACATGATAAATTGTTTGTCTTTACAATATACGACTGTATACCCTCTCGACCTTCACGCGCCTCTGTGTGTGCGTGTGCGCGTGCGTGTGTGTGTGAGTTGTGTTGTGTGTGTATGCGAGTTGTGGTGTGTGTGTGTGTGTGAGTGAGTTGGTGACCCAGTATTTCTCACCACCACTATCAAGCACATTTTTGTCGCTTATTTTTAAATTTTTATCTGGAAGGACCAACGTCCTAGTCGTGGATTTTAAAAAGGCCTTTGATAAGATTTATCACTATCTCCTTATGAATAATTTCGCCACTATGGGATCAGAAGTTCAGTCAATAGATTAATTGAGAGCTTCCTTGCAGGCAGGCAGGAAAAAATAGTTGTTGATTGAGCTGCATCCGAAGCTATCCCTGTAGAATCAGGAGTCCCCCAAGGATCTGTGCTTGGGCCGACCCTTTTCCTGTTGGCATCAATGGTCTTTCGAGGCAACTATCTTCCAACTTCCTTTCTCTTTGTGGACGACTCTGTCACCGAGCTGTGGACCCTCCCAGAGACCTCAATGATCTCCAACCAGACCTAAATGAATTAGCATCATGGGAAAACAAATGGATAAATAAATGTCTGGGTTTTACAATATCACAAGACCTTAGATGGAACACCCACATCTCAAATGTGCGCAGCAAAGTCAGTAAGACCCTTGGCTTCCTCCATCGCAACTTAAAAGTAGAGTTAGTCAACATCAAGGAATTTGCATATAAGGCAAGTAGTAAAAGGCTTATAATTATGTCACTGGTTAACCCATTCTAGAAAGGTGCCTGCTATGCCATAGCATTGCCTCTTTAAACTGATGTAAAACTATATATATATCTCTCTCTGTACATGTGTGCGTGTGTGTGTGTCACTGTGCGAGCCCCTTCCCCCATCCGCCCCACTTTACTCCCACCCTTCTAGTTCTACCCATTCCCAAATCATAGTGAAAATCCTTCATCCACGACCCACCCACCCTCTAGTAGAATCCCCCGTTTGCTTGCATGCCCCCTTTCCCCTCAACCATATCAAAATTCAAACTCAGATTATTTTATTTGTTGTAAAACCATCAAAGGAATTATCGAACAAACCAAAGCATACGGCGCTCTCGCCACACCGTAATTATTTACACAGATGTGGTAAACAGTAAACACATTATCGTCATAGGCCTACCATGAAAAGAAACAAAACAAAAAGCGCAGGGTAAAGATGGTGACAAAGTAAATGTTATTGAAGCAAATAAGGAGTAGTAAAACTCGCGTAATCACGTATAGGGACAGCAAAACATTCATGTTCGTATCAACATCGCGATTTATCGTCAGAAGTGGCGTCTGCGACGCAAACAGAAACAGGAAAGTCGATCTACTATCTACGGTAGCTGCCCAACTCGCCACCGGAAGTTATAGCAAACAAAGGGACTGTATCAGTGAGCCACCAAACCAAGGGAAGTAACAACCCCACCTAAAACGGCTAATAGGGGAAGTAAGTTTTTTTTTAGGTCATCTTCTACATGCAGTAGCAGCACTTTTGACTGCAACCCTTACTCAACCATATAACCATTGCTGATGGCAAGATTTTGGGTATTTTTTAATTTTTTAATACAGTTCATCTTCCATATATTATAAACTACCCTTTGCTGTGCATCAACAGAAAGGATCAATTTAAACAGCTGTGCAGCAGTAGCAGAACTGACTAGCTTGCATCTTGCATCACCACTGCTGCAGCAATGAATAGTGTCCTCTAAGCAATGAGACAAGCCGAAACGGAGCGAAATGGACCAAAACAGATCAGAACGGACCCAAATCGGACCAGAAATGGACCAAAATAGACTTGCAGCAATCACACTTTTATCATTTATAAAAAAAGAAAAAAAGACCACTCAAACCAGTTTCTTATGTACAGAATCTGCCACTTCCAGTCATTGTTTAACATAATTTTGCTATGCTAGTGTAGAACCTTTTTGTGGTTTGTCTTTCAAACCACGAAAATGAGGATTGATCCTTTTTCTTTTTCTTTTGGACAATTTTAACTTTTATTTCAACTTTTTCACATTTTCAATGTTGATTATTTTAACTTTTATTTTTAACTTTTGAAATTTTCAGTCACATGATTTTCTCTTTAAACTGATTCTAACTCTAAGCGAAATTGTGAGGAAAATCAGTGCCTGGAATGAAAGGTTGCTATCCTAAGATTTAGCCTCAGCTTGAGTCTGTTTCGGTCCGTTTCAGGTCCATTTCGGGTCCGATTCGGCCTGTTTTGGTCCATTTCGCTCGTTTTCAATATTTAGAAGTACAACAGGGAATAACAATGATGATGGGGTTTGGCTGCTGTGGGGAAGACTTAAGAGCTGCATGATGCCAGTTTGTTGACGAAAAGTTAGAATAAAAGTTTGCAAAAGCTGTATCAGTGTATGATGAAGCGTGCAAAGATGATCACAGTGGTCAAATAGTTAGAATCCAATCACCCGCTTGTAATCGGTCTGGTGTCTTTGGGAAAGACACTTAAATTTACTGCTATTTCATCACTCCACCCAGATGTAAATGGGTTCCTAACATCAGTTGCGAAAAAAACTCACATGGAGAAGACTCAAAAGCTGAGGTCCCATGTGTGAATGCATGCACAAGATCTTGCGCACACGTTAAAGCTCATTCCACTGTTCTGTAGGAGTAAGCTATGTTGTGCCGGTGGAATGGATGACACAAATTTACATAGAAAATATCTTGTGTGCCAATTAATGATGATCTAAATGAAGACTTTGGGCGTGGGGCAGGATAAACATCCCCAATTGGAAGAAGAAGAAGTGTCTAGATTGAAAGAGAAGCAACTAGCCTCTTTCCAAAATTACATTGAATTCTGATCGCTTCTCAGCCTTTTGGCTAAGACAGTGATTCAGGAACATAAATTTTTGTTTATACCCTGGTTGGTTTGTTCAGCCCGTCGTACATGGAGAAAGCCGATACGCGACGTTAAACTGAACTTCCATCCATCTTTCCAAAAGTCTGCAAATAGCTGAAAGCAAACTCAAGTTGTCACTCTCTGAAACAATGTTCAGCACCACCCGGCAGTGGACAAAGCTCGGGCGATGTTCACAGTTATCAAAAAAGAAAAAGTCAAATTTGGAACCCCAAAACAAAGATTTAATTAAAAAAACCAGTCACTACGTTTCGGGTCCAACCCGTTTTTCAATAACTAAAAATAGACATCACATGAACTCACATAGCATGCATCCTGTGTGCCAATGATGGTCTAAATGAAGGCTTTGGTCAACATTTTGTGAGGATTCTTCACGGTTTGTAGTCATGGTTTGTCTCATGCCTTAACTTGTCTAATTGTTGTTCCTAACTAGAAATTTCTGCATTTTATCCTCAACATATCAATATAAGCATTGTAAATGCACACATTTGTCAAACGTTTTTGTGGTTATGTTTAGTTTTGTTACATTTGTATTAAGCACAATGAATTCAGCCGTTGAGGTGATCATGACTGCAATTAATTATTGAACAAAGATAATTAGCTGAAAATGTTCATAAAATACAGCTTCATGTTTGGTCAGAAAGGCAAAAACGGAACATTTTTATTAACCGAGAAATGTAGGTGTGGTGGCACATCTTGACCTTTACCGTTTCTTTAAAACAGAAAACGAAAAGACCAGGTGAGATGCATCATCAAGGTGTCTAGGTGGAAATAATTTTAAAAAAACTCCCCACACTTTTTTGTCCTCGATTTTAGCATTAGATCTGTTTTGTTTGTGTACCCGGTACTGAGATTTGGGGAGACACGTTTGAATCACTTTTTGAGAATTGTGCTAGTCTTCATTTGTGGAATGTTTAACCCTTTCACCACCTAAGTCGCATTTTAGCACCACAGTGATTTAACACCTATGTCACTAAAAGGCATCAAATTGGGGTCTATTATCCAAATACCCTATTGTCTTAGTTTTGGGAAGTAAGGATAGACCTTATTTTATATATGTCACAGAAGAATCCCCAATACTGCAGATGGATTTTGTTCTCTACCCAGGTAAATTTAATGGACATTTTGGGCTGAAATATGGCTGGCGGTGAAAGGGTTAACAAAAAAAAGAGTTCTGTTGCACTTTTGAACAATGAAGTAGATCACCTTTGAGTATGCAACAAATGCCTGTGGTAACAAATGTCATTTAACCCTTTTGCCGCCAGCCATTTTTTAGCCAAAATTTTCCATTAAGCTTACATGGATAGAGAAAAGATTTTTGTCTGAAATATTGGGGATTCTTCTGTGATATATTTGAAATAAGGCCTATCCTTACCTCTCACAATTAAGAACCCAAGATCATTGGATAACAGACCCTTATTTCAAGACTTTTAATGATATGAGTGTTCAATCACTGTGGTGCAAAAATGCGACATTGGCGGTGAAAGGGTTAAAGCCATAAAGGAAGGTAGGGAAATCTTCACCCAAAATATACATATCTTTTATCAGGAGTGTTCTATTAGGCATCAAATTGCCTAGCCCCCATCGCTTCTGTATTGGCATTAATGTCTTTTTTTTAGGGTGTTAAACATTGTGAAAAGAAACAAACTTGTGTATATTTACTGTAAAACCCCCACATCAGAATGCACAAAAGTTAGTGTTGTTTGTTAGCATTTTTCTGATGTTGTTGTGTTGTGTCTCCCCACCAATGCATTTTAGGTTATGCGCTATGTTTGTCTGTACTTCATGTGTCTTCTTTGATGTTGTTTTGTGTCTCCCCACCAATGCATTTTAGGTTATGCGCTATGTTTGTCTGTACTTCATGTGTCTTCTTTGATGTTGTTTTGTGTCTCCCCACCAATGCATTTCAGGTTATGCGCTATGTTTGTCTGTACTTCATGTGTCTTCTTTGATGTTGTTTTGTGTCTCCCCACCAATGCATTTCAGGTTATGCGCTATGTTTGTCTGTACTTCATGTGTCTTCTTTGATGTTGTTTTGTGTCTCCCCACCAATGCATTTTAGGTTATGCGCTATGTTTGTCTGTACTTCATGTGTCTTCTTTGATGTTGTTTTGTGTCTCCCCACCAATGCATTTCAGGTTATGCGCTATGTTTGTCTGTACTTCATGTGTCTTCTTTGATGTTGTGAGGTGTCTCCCCACCAATGCATTTCAGGTTATGCGCTATGTTTGTCTGTACTTCATGTGTCTTCTTTGATGTTGTGAGGTGTCTCCCCACCAATGCATTTCAGGTTATGCGCTATGTTTGTCTGTACTTCATGTGTCTTCTTTGATGTTGTGTTGTGTCTCCCCACCAATGCATTTTAGGTTATGCGCTATGTTTGTCTGTACTTCATGTGTCTTCTTTGATGTTGTGATGTGTGAGATGATATGACTCAGTTATTAAACATTTCGAGTCAGATCATAGAGTACTAACAGGTCTGCGCATTGGTTGGGTACACGCGTGCCCCACCCCACCCCTTGAAATTGTAGAGAAATCATGTCATGCTTGTGTCATCGTTTGCGTAATTTTTAGGGGTACGCCCCCCCCCCCCCCCCCCTCCTTGGTACTCTATATCAAGTTTTTTTTACCACATATGTATTCAAGATGAATGATGTAACTTCTACAAGGCCAGATCCAGGGGGGGGGGGGGGGGGGGGGGGTGTTACCTGAGCTGCCGCAAAAAAAAAAAAAAAAAAGAAGAGAGAGAGAAAAAAGATATAGAGAGAGTCTTACTTACTGTTTTGTTGTTCTTAGGTACAATTTAAAGGAAGTTTCCACACTTCCGCACATGTGCCGGCCCCCAGACCCCCACCCTTTTTGTAACACCCCCCCCCCCCCCCCCCCCCCCCCCCACCATCTCATGTATCCCAGGTATTGAATATCAACATGACCATTAGAAGTCTTTCAGGCATTTTATTATCTGAATTACTTTTAACATATGACAATCATTTGTTTTTGTACATAATCAATCAAGATGTTGACACTAGTGCCTTCACTACGTGTACTGCCTTTGCACTTGTTTGGGTTTACATACTTTTTGTTTTTGCTCTGAAAGTTTGCTCTGAATTTTTGCACTGAAATATTTTCACTGAGTACGGGTACATATGTTACGCCCAATCCATGAAATTGCCTATTTCATGAAATGGGCAAAATGCTTTGCCCAATTTATGAAATGGACAATGTATATCACATTTTTGAATCCTCATTCACACAGGTATTGATTAAAATTGATTCAATGGTATCACACTTTTCTACATTGTATTTGCATGCCTATCCTGCCCACCCAACTCGACCAGATGCTAAGCTGGGGCATGCCTGAGCCACATGTTGAATCAAACGTTTGATCAAGTTAAGTCTGAATAAAATAATTTTAACTCATCTACAGATGAGATTTTTCATTCGTTTGAACCAATTCTTGATCTATGTGTGCTTATGAACAAAAACTATTTTTCATTCATATTTCCTTTCTCAGTTGCAAGTTATAAATTGGCTATTTCACGAACTGAGCAACACATTTTGCCCATTTAATGAAATGGGCAATTTCATGGATTGGGCGTAACATATATACATGATCCATGGCGATTTACATGAAATAAACATTGTCATTAATGTTTACATGTGCAGTTATTTATTTTACCTTTTTTCTTCTTTAAGCTTATTATTTTATTTTAAGTTTGCATTTAGATTGGGACCGATGAAAGGGATAATGATAATGGGTCTCACTGTTTGATCATAGCAATCCCATTTGTATTATAACTATTATATATTTATAAGCAATATATATATATATATTACATGTTTTATTAAACGTTCTGTTTCAATATATGCTAAGTACTTTCTCGTTAGACAATTAGTGTAAATATGGAATTTAATTACTTTGGCTGATTTTATTATGTGTAACATATTCAAGGTTAGAAGGCAATGCCACTCTTGGACATGTGTTGATTTGTTTGTATGTTGTCCTCTCCACCATTGTTGATGTGTACTGTGTGGGTGAGGGTCATAAAGGCGAGCTTGGCACATTCTTTTTTAAGAATGATGCTTTGCTTGTCTCACTTTGGTTCTGACCCACGCACTGCTAGTTGAATGGTATCGTAATCAACTTTGGTGGAGGGGAGTTAATTAGAAAAACAGAGTAATTACCCTTTGTTCAATTTTGGTTTTATTATGGCTTTTGAAGTTTCATTGCACAGGTCAAAGTTTTATTATGCACTCTATTACTTCTTCAAAACATTTAAAACTTTACAAGTTATGCTCTAACCCTGTCCTCTTTTAAGTCTCAGCTGAAAACTCACCTCTTCTCTCTGTCTTACTCCTAACTGCACCGAGCCCTGTTTGGTCCTGGTACCGTGGTCGTGGGTGCGTCTTACTCCTAACTGCACCGAGCCCTGTGTGGTCCTGGTACCATGGTCGTGGGTGCGTCTTACTCCTAACTGCACCGAGCCCTGTTTTGGTCCTGGTACCGTGGTCGTGGGTGCGTCTTGGGCGGTTGATGCGGGTGGTGTGGTGTGGATTGGACTAGGCTGGCAGAACGACTGGCAGTTTGGTCTGGTTTGCATTTTGCTACCCGTGTTGGTTGACTGGGTCGCACTCATGAATTCGGTACGCGCTTGCTTGTAAAGTAGCCTTTGGATAAGAATGTCTTTTCTCTGTGTGTGTGCTGTGCGTCAAGTCAAGTCAAGTCAAAATGATCTTTATTGAGGGTTAAAGAATAAGCTAACAAGGCTTTTTTTCATCCTGCCCTCCAACAAAAATACAAACATGAAAATGCATAATAATAATAGAAAAAAACACCCCACAGAGAACATTCATAAATGAGTATAAATTTAAAGAAATAAAAAATAAAAATAAAAAAATAAATAAATATATATATATAAATCAAACGAGAGGGAGAGAGAGAGAGAGAGAGAGAGAGCACACAAAACATAACAATTGGGAGAAAAGGAAAGAAAAGAAAAAGGTGGGATAAAAAAAAAGGAAGAATAACATTTTTTTACATGTTTATATACATGCGAATATACATAATAATAAATTAAAATTTTACAATTTTGGAGAAAGAGCGCAACAAATATCCATTATTATTATTATTATTAATATTATTAAGTTGTTTCACATTGAATTGACCTGTTTATCTAAATAAAAAATTTCATTGATACAATAAGGCTATACTTAAAAAAAATTAAAACTCGGACCCTTGTACCTTATATTATGACTAATAAAATAGTAAGAAAATATAATAAAATCTGAAATTCGGGTAACATTTGAGGATGAGTATACAAAGGTGCACGTTATAGTCTGAAAAATAAAATAAATGCTTTTGCACAGAAGAACAATTCTCACGGCTGTTTGCATATGAGTAAATCCAGCCATCAAAATAATGAGCTTGTGTGAATATTTTTATTCATCGCTACATGAGATTAGCACAAATATTATTGTCTATAAAACTGAGTGAATGTTTATAAGACTCCCTCCCACATAAGACCTCTGAAACATTGCCCTTCTTTGTAAGTATTACAATTACCTCCCTTATAAGACCTCTCCCTTATTATACCTCATTTTGGATTAATTTTGAAGGTCTTATAAGGGAGGTTGTATCTGGAAATGATTGGTTCATATGACCATGATCGTGATTGTATGTGTATGTTTGTTTCACATTCCTTGTATGTCAATTATTCTGTCAAAGTTATATTGGAAGGTTTAATGGGTTTAAAAAAAAATCTGTTTCAATTTGTGATATATATTTATACTTATAGCCGCATATACTTTACATTTACAAATGTTGATGAATTCTTCAAATGTTATTTGATGAATAATCCATTGATACAATATTGTACTCAGTATCTGACAACTGCTTTCCATTATACAATAATTTATATATGCAAACAAAGTATTAATAAAATGGTTTGGTCAAATGAAAATGTGCTGTTATTGTTGTGATTGTGTGTGTGTGTATGTGTGTCTTTCATTTAGCGCCAATCCACTTCTCATGATATTAGACGGTATGCGTGCGTGTGTATGCGTGTGTGTGTGCATCATGGCTCCCAATCGCTCCGCAAAACAAGGGGTCCCAGGGACTCCTTCACTTACAGTATAGAGGGTCCTAGAGGCAGGATAGAGGGTCCCAGTGACATTGTGAATGATAAAAAGAATTTTTCTAGTGCATCCCTGGGACCCCCTGCACATTCTTTTAGAGGGTCCATTAGAATTTTAGTGCTTCATAGACCCCCAAATGGGGGTCCCTTGGAGCCCTGTGCGTGTGTGTGTGTTTTTACGTGTGCCTGTAAAGTGTACGTGTTTGCATGAGTATGTGGATGCATGTTTAATTTTGTGAATGCATGAGTGCATGCATGTAAGCCTCTGTGTGTGTGCATGTGCGCGTATGCATGTGTGTGCACCATCCTCACCACATTGCAGGTTGTTCAGGCTTTCATACAGAACCGTTTCCAGTACTAACATCAGAATGCGAAACACAATAAGATCAAACAAAACAATCACACACACAGAGAGGGCTTATTTTCACCACCTTTTGTGCACATTAACTCAGAAGATTTATGTGCGGTAAGGCCGTGTACACACATAAGCGGATATTCCATGCGGAAAACCGTGCGCAGTCCATAAATAAGTGAAACAAAGAAGGGAAAAGATTTGCGCACGTGTCCGAATTTCCCCTATTTGCGTAAACTTGCATCGTTCTTTCTTGCACTTATTTAGGGTTTTCCGTACGGAACTTACGCGTCTAATGTGAATCCGGCCTAAGAGGATGTTGTTTGGGTTACGCCTTAATCCACCATTTAATTCACTAATATTCATTCACAACGTTTCCCTTTTTAGTAAAGCTGTTAACTGAAAAACAAACAAAGGCTGAAATGGACATTGGCGGAGGAAAACAAAATAGATGTTATCCTCTATAAAGTTAGAGGGCGACCAGAGAGAGAGAGAGAGAGGGTTAGAGAGAAAGACTTGTCCCTTAGAGAGAGGGACAGAGAGAGAGACAGAGAGAGAGTTGTCCTTTAGGGAGAGGGACAGCGAGAGAGAGAGAGAGACTTGTCCCTTAGGAAGAGGGACAGAGAGAGAGAGAGAGAGAGACTTGTCCCTTAGGGAGAAGGGCAGCGAGAGAGAGAGAGAGAGAGAGAGAGAGTTGTCCTTTAGGGAGATTGACAGCGAGAGAGAGAGTTAGAGAGAGAGACTTGTCCCTTAGGGAGAGAGAGAGGGTTAGAGAGAAAGACTTGTCCCTTAGGGAGAGGGAGAGACAGAGAGAGATTTGTCCTTTAGAGAGAGGGACAGCGAGAGAGAGAGATGAGAGAGAGAGAGAGTTAGAGAGAGAGACTTGTCCCTTAGAGAGAGAGAGAGAGAGGGGGGGGGGGGTAGAGAGAAAGACTTGTCCCTTAGGGAGAGAGAGAGAGAGTTGTCCTTTAGGGAGAGGGACAGAGAGAGAGAGAGAGAGAGAGAGAGAGAGAGAGTTGTCCTTTAGGGAGAGGGACAGCGAGAGAGAGAGAGAGAGTTAGAGAGAGAGCCTTGTCCCTTAGAGAGAGAGAGAGAGAGAGGGGGGGGGGGAGAAAGACTTAGTTTTATAGGGAGAGGGGGGTAGACATATAATACACGTTGAGTTAAGAGAAAATAGAGGTTTGTTTTATAATCCTCTCAGGTATTATATCACATAGGGGTTAATTACTACTGTAATAGTGAGCAGTGTTCACTGATAACAGTTTACCTTCGATCACTTACGGTGACATGAGGTTGCTCTGATAAACCCCTTATCTGTCCCATGAGCTTTAAGAGAGAGAGAGGTGGCGGTGCCATAGCCTCCAGTATTGTTCCCGGCCACCATATTTGTTTTTACAAATGTCCCATATGTGTCTGATTCAGACCAAGAGGACGTAAAACACCATTTTCGTCGTCGCTTTAAGAGAGAGAGAGAGAGAGAGAAGGGGGGGGGGGCAGAGAGATAGAGAGACGGAGACAGAGACTTGATTTTTTTAGAGAGAGAGAGAGAGACGCACATGCATGCTGAGTTTAAGGGAAAAGAGAGGGTGTTTTGGTAATTATCTCAGTTATCAGATCAAATAGGGGGACGGGTGATCAAAGTTCACTGATAACACTGTACCTTCACTTCCGGTGATATGAGGTTGCTCCGATAAACCCCTTAATTAAGTCCCCCCCCCCCCCCACCCCACCCCGCGCGTGTGTGTGTGTGTGCGTGCGTGTGCGTGTGTGCGCGCGCGCGTGTGTGTTTATGTGTGTGTGCGTATGAAAATTAAAGATAGGGTAAGAGAGAGGGTGTGTGACACTGATAGGACACCGACATGATACCGACACTGACATTTTTTGACACTGACATGACACTGACACTGTCTTTAACATATCACTGGCACCAATTTTGTTTTTTGTGAAGGTCATCGATACCCCCCTCCCCCCACCACCACCACACACACACAATATGTTCCCTCACCCCTTTCCTTCCCCTGTTTTACCATCGCTTCCCATATCTATCAATACCAAGTTACCACAACAATTATCTCTGAATATACATTGAGTACACGTATTACAAAGAAAATCGATCGGCACTTGGGAGGAATGGATTATAACACTTTTGGTTTGCAAGTTCTAATCATATCTATTAATCCTGATAAAAGGTTATAACTTATTAAAATGTAGAAAGACTTTAGAATGTTACTCAGGGCCGGATTTAGGGGGGGGGGGGGGGGGGGATGGGTGTTAAAGACCGGATTTAGGGGGGGGGGGGGGGGGGGGGGGGGGGGGGGGGGGGGGGGGGAATGGGGGGGGGGGGGGGGGGGGGGGGGATGTTCCTTGTTTTCGGAATCCCTCCTCTACTCCAAGCATGTATCTTATACAAGTGTAAAACGTAAGAAAATAGCTCGAATTTTGCCTTAAAAATCACTAAAATAATTGCAAAAATTGCCAGGGTCTGTGCCCCTGGCCCCCCCCCCCCCCCCCCAAGGCATTACCCCATAAACCGGAACCTATGCAGCTCCCTGAACTCGGCGGACCCCCCCCCCCCCCCTTAAAGACCCACCACGTCACGTGTCAAAATCATGGTTTTCACGTGTTTTTTCCTCTTATAGCTGGTAAAAAATCTTAAGAAATCTTCCTAGCATAAGAGGGAATGTGACACGTGACGTGGGTGGGGGGGGGGGGGGGGGGGGGGGGGGGCTTTTAGAATCACGTGGTCCGGCCCTGTTACTTCTAGTCTTTGGCATCCATTCAGTTTTCTTGTCTCTGTCATTGTACGACGTGTGTATGCCTCTAGAAAATGACCCCTCTATAACAATCCCTATATATATTTTTTCCACTCTTTCGTTATAAATTAATATTCTTTTCACAACCCTATCTCATGTTATGCATGCACAGTTGTGTTCTGTTCATGTTTCGTTTGTCATGATCAATTGCATCTTCACTTTTGTTAAGAAACGAAGTAAAAAACAATACCCTCTCTCGTGTTCTTAACCCTTTTACCGCCAACCATATTTCAACCAAAATTCCCATTAAATTTACATCTGCAGTATTGTGGATTCTTCTGTGACATATATATATAAAATAAGGTCTATCCTTAGTTCCCAAAACTAAGACAATAGGGTCTTTGCATAATAGACCCAGATTTGATGCCTTTTAGTAATATAGGTGTTACATCATTGTGGTGCTAATATGTGACTTTGGCGGTGAAAGGGTTAATATTTTTTTCTATATAAAACCCCCCCATAATGCAGCATTAATGAAAAGGCTTCGCAAGCCCTAAGTTTCATTAAAGTAATTTCTAAAGAAAGATGGGCTAAGGACCCAAAATTCTTGGTTAACCTGGTTAGGGCCCTGGTGCGCAGCCGATTAACCTACGGAATGGAAGCCTTCCACTCATTAACCAAAACTCAGTTTTTAAAACTACAAGTTATAGAGACTAAGGCACTTAAGATTGCACTCGGTGTCCCTGTGTACGCAGTAAACAAGTTAGTGTACAGGGACATTGGGTGGTTGCCATTAGAAAATTTGATGAGGGTAAACTGTGCCAATTTTCTGGTGCGCTGGTATGCAGCCAAGACGGACTCATATAAAGAATTTAAAATGAATATAATAGACCCCTTTTTGAACTATGAGATTAAAAAGAAAAAGAATCCCACAGCAAGTGATAAGAACACTAACATAATTCATTTCTCAGATAACCTGTTTAAAGAGGCTAACCTGGACTTACAGGAGGTCTCAATACACCCTTCGGCGTGTTTTCCCCCATGGGAAAGAGAAGAAATTCAATATGATACAACCTTAAATAGTAAATTTTCGAAAGAAGAGGTTAATCTAATAAGTACAGCAGCGAAAGAAAAAATTGAAGCAGCAAAATATCATTTACAAATCTATACTGATGGTTCTAAAATTGACCATAAGGTGGGGTGCGCTTTTACTATCCCCACCTTAGAAATAACAAAATCCTTTCAATTAAATGACCATCTTTCAATTTTTAGTGCCGAATTATGGGCAATACTTGAAGTATGCTCCTTCCTAAATAACCTAACTAATCCTCCAATAAATGTAGTTATCTACACAGATTCACTATCCTCTATTCAGGCCCTTCAGGGAGAAACAAACAACAGACTAGAAATTCTAAACGAAATCAGAATATTAATACATCAAATTATACTTAAGGGAACCTCAATACTCATAACTTGGATACCCTCCCATTGTGGGATATTGGGCAATGACCGAGCCGATAGGGCGGCCAAAAGTGCCGCGGAAGAAAGATCAGGTACCCTAATTAACATCAAATTATCTATAAAAGAAGCCAAAAGCAAATTAAAAAGAGCAGCATTCCAAGAGTGGAGCAGAGAGCTTGAAAGCTATGCCAAAGCCCACTCTTGGGACCATATAATAGTAAAAGGCGGCCTTTTTCTGCCCATTAAACCAACCTTACAATCATTAATTTTTAGATTAAGAACTAATGCAAATCCATGTACTTATATTGAAGTAATCTGTGAATGTGGGAAAACCCTCAACATGGAACACCTTTTTAATCCATGTATAAATATAACAAAAGAATTAACTCTACTCATTCAAAAACTTAAACTATACAACATAATGTATTCTGAACTTATAATACATAAACATGCAATAAAGGGATGGGCCCCGTTGGTCTGGCTGGCCGAAGCCTTAGTCATAACGTCCTTTGGTCAGCATTTCTGATCAAGAAGGGAAAAAATAAAACCAAACCAAAATAAGATTTAACTGTAAACTTTTAAATAAATGATTTTAATGACGGGTATAGGGTCCCTCCGGACAGCGGGCCGCGTACCTACCCACAGTCCACTCCCAAACCCATACAAATTTTCAGTTTTCCCTTTTTTAACTTACGGCATGTATTACACATGACCGGTAGGATTCTTTTGATTCCGAGTATATTTTACTCCCCCTCCCCTAGTAGATGGGTGCGCGGCCCGACCTCCGGGGGGGTGCCTTCGTAGTCGCGAACGTGAAATTACGGTCAGGGTTATCCCAATAGGTCCCCCCGCACTTAATGCTGGACCTATATAACGACGCCCTACCACTGTTTTGGCCGGAGAGGAGGGGTCCCTCTACCTCCCTCCCTCCGACCTAAACAAGTAGGAATCGTTAACTATCCCCGTCATAAAGTACTAGTTTTAAACCTTGGTTTTAAAAATATCTTAAACATAGATGGTTTTTAAACTATTAAAATAACAAAATTTCTTTAAAAATCTTAAACAATTGGAGACTGGGGGTCCAGGAGCAACTTTTTCTGCCCGGGCTCGGCCAAATTTGTTAGTGCCTTTCTTTTTGAGTCTGAGGCAGAGTTGAGTTTGTAAATATTTTTTCTTGGGACCCCAGTCTATTCATTCATTTTTCATACAATCTTTTCTCACTATGTGAGAAATTGATTGACATATTCTTTTTTTAAAAAAAAGATAGTATAAATAGTTGTCCACTTGTAGAGATAACTTTTTAACAATGAAAAATTTTCAAAAATAAAGTCTCTAAGACACAAAACATGTAAATATCGTTTTTTGACCTTAAATAAAAATTTTAACATTTTTCATTAAAATACTCGTTCTTTTAAACATTATTGTGGTCCTGAAGTTTTAATCATTAGGCTCTCGCCAGGAGGGGTGCAGCTTCAAAAAAATTTTTTTTTTTAATTACTCACTTTTATCTAAAAAGTCAAGTTTTAACTAGACATTAGTCTCGTACGGGCCATGGCTCATAAAATGTAAAAACCTTGACCTTTATTCAAGAGATAAACAATTATAAATAGTAACACAAATATATAAAGTAAAATAAAACATCTTTTTTCTCTTCCCCTTCCCCCCATTTCCAAATAACTAAAAGTAGAACGTAATGTCCCATATGGCTTCGGCCGAGAGGACGATAAGCATAATTAACCAGCATTAATGATTTAAACGTATTAAAAACAGCAACAACAAAAAGGAAAACACAGAACAAAACATAAACCATACAAACCGACCAACCAACTAAACAAACAAACAAACAAACACAAAGTAGATTGAATGTCAGAAATGCTGACCATTCCTAGTCACAAGCAATGCAACTTTATTTCTAGAATGATAAAAAAAAAAAAAATTGACTATTTCTAGCCACAAGTGACACACTTTTATTTCTAAAACTGTTAAAAAAACACACCACAAAAACCAAACACCACTGATCGACCATTCCAAGTCACAAGTGTAACAACTTCATTGCTAGAATTATCAAAGAATGCGGCATCAGTGTTCATTTCCTTGCTAAAGAGAGGATTAGGCCGTGTACACACATAAGCGGATATGCCACGCGGAAACCCGTGCGCAATCCATACATAAGTGAAACAAAGACGGGAAAAGATTTGCGCACATGTCCGAATTTCCCCTATATGCGTAAACTTTTAGGCCGTGTACACACATAAGCGGATATTCCGTGTGGAAACCCGTGCGCAATCCATAGATAAGTGGAACAAAGAATTAGGGACAAGATTTGCGCACGTGTCCGAATTTCCCCTATATGCGTAAACTTTTATCCTTCTTTCTTCCACTTACTTAGGGTTTTCCGTACGGAACTTGCGCGTCTAATGTGAACCCGGCCTTAAGATTTCAAAACGGAGTCGACGATAAAAGACAAAGGGAGGCCAGCTGGTCACTGATTATTAATTAAAGACCCACCCTTAGTTGTGTGCCCCTGTTATCGCAGGGTTGATGGTCAACCTATGACGATATTTTTCACGCCAGAGGGCAGTCAATGCACTAGGGGCTTATCACGCGATTTTCTTACTTGGGCGTAGTGAGAGAGAGAGAGTGATGGTAGGACCACTCACTGTCTCTCTCTCTTTCTTTATCCCCAACTAATAATATAGAGAGGATTAGCCCCACACGAGCGTCATGCCGTCTGGCGTGAGAAAAATCGCACTAAGTCTCTCATTGATACTACCCTCTTTAGTGTTTTTGTTTGTTTGTGAACATTGGCAAACAGTCCCGTGACTATTGGTAAACAATGGGGAGGCAAAGAACGTGGTCACGTCACATATAAAAGCCCCCCCCCCCCCCCCCCCCCCCCCCCCCCCCCCCCCCCCCCCCCCCCCTCCCCCCCCCCCCCCCCCCCTTGCATTCACACTTTCTGTTAAAACAATGAGAGACTTAGTGCGATTTTTCTCACGCCAGAGGGCATGACGCTCGTGTGGGGCTAATCCTCTCTATATTATTAGTTGGGGATAAAGAAAGAGAGAGAGACAGTGAGTGGTCCTACCATCACTCTCTCTCTCACTACGCCCAAGTAAGAAAATCGCGTGATAAGCCCCTAGTGCATTGACTGCCCTCTGGCGTGAAAAATGTCGCCATAGGTTGACCATTATTGCCTTTGACATTTGAACATATCTGTGTGAATTCAATTGAGTGGAGAGAAAAAATGGCTTTGAAGATGAAAAATGGTTCTTTACGTCCTCTCGGTCTGGAACAGAGGCTTGACAGTGACTTTCTACGCTCGCGGATCGTCAATGCATTGATGGTAAGAAGTTCATACATTCCTGATATAAACATGTTATGTTGTTCCTTTTTTGCATAGTAGATCTTGGTATACTTCGTGGTGGTACCATAGCCGATGAGGTTTAACCGAGGCGTGGTTACTGCTACACCTATCTACATTGTTAAAAACTCGGTACCTTACTGGTGTTGCACTGCCTCCGGCACAGCTGTTCCGTCCCACATAAAATCAAGCTATTTAGTTAAAAGCCTGAATCTAGAAATGTTAGATAAAAACTGCACCAAGCATTCGTTTATAAAAATATTTTGGCTCTCTGCTCTACATAGTATTTCAAATACATTTCTTCCCTCAGATTTATGGTAAAAACTTATTTTTGTTGAGCAGTATCAATCACATATTTAGTAGAAAATGTTCTTGAATAATATACTTAGTATCACAAGCATAAATAAAATTGCCCATGAGTGAAAATCTAGCAATATCCACTGAATATAAGTAATCTAGTCACATACTACAACATATTCCTGACTGTTATTTGTGAAAAGTTACTTATAGTAAACTCAAGTTGGCTTGAAAAAACTTGTGTAAATTGTGCTTTTTGTTAAATAAAAATCATTTAAACAAAAATACTTATGAAAATGTAGATAAACTAAATGTTCCCCCGAAACAGCTGTGCCGGGCATTGCAGCCAGTAATGTTCCCACCATCTTTGTATTTACAAATGTCCCATATGTGTCTATGGCCGAGAGGACGTAAAACATCATTTTCATGTTTTTTTGTAAGAAGTTCATACATTTCTGATATAAACATGTTATGTTGTTCTTTTTTTTCTTTCTTTTTGTGTGTGTGTGCAAACTTCATCTAAAGATAGTTTCATTGTTTTCTTGTGTCCTTCCAAGTGTAGCGGGGCACACTGTTCCCAAAATAAGTATGATGGCTTTGGAACCTGCTGGACAAAAGTGCCAAACCTTCTGTAGTGATTCTTTACAACCCACTGATGAAATACTGCGTCGGCCCCAACAAATCTGTGGTCATCATCAGGGTCACGTGGCCCTAGTATGATTATTTATCTATATTATAATACGCGTGCCGATAAGAATTTTTAATCTCTATGGCTCCCCCCCCACCTGCGTGCGCATCTCAACCCTTCCAACGGAAGTGTCGCCATCTTAGTCCTTATTTGTGTGTAAACAAAGTAAAAATGTTATCTAAATGTGTAAAGAAAACATCCAGATGTTATAAATACAGTTTAGATAAGTTTTGAATTGGAACAGCCAAATACGCAGCATCGATCTGGCATTTTTCAAAAAAGGGTAATGACTAAGATGGCGGTCTCCCATAATATGGCGCTCCTTGTGGCCGGATATGACGACACGTGGGTACCAGCCATTTTCTCCTAAGTCGCGGCGATTTTTGCCTTCAACTGTGAAATATAGGGGCACGTGTAGGTGCTTAACAGTTCTTCCAAGTGAAATTCGCCAAGTCGTCGGTTAAAGCCGGAATTTCACATAAAAGTTGCTTAACGGAGGGAGTGATATTCAAGAAAGACAGTTTCACGGAAAGTGGAATAGCCGTGACGTCATATCCTTTTCAAACATACTTTTCAAACTCATGTTACTTCGTGTGGGGACCTGTGGAAGGACTTGGGCAGGTAAATCTCATCTGTATTATATTACTGGTGACGTTAAGCGTTCTATCTGTATATCCTCCGTTGAAAGTTGGAGTACTGTTAGCTGAGAGGTCCCTCTAGAGATTCCGCACACTCCTTTAGCGAGTCGCAAAATGTGTCGTCTGCTAAAAACGGTTCATTTTTAGACTGCGCAGACTGAAAGCAGAGTCTAGGCCTAACTCAATGCACATGTATGGCTGGTACCCACGTGTCGTCATATCCGGCCACAAGGAGCGTGCCATATTATGGGAGACCGCCATCTTAGTCAGTAACTTTGTTTGAAAAATGCCAGATCGATGCTGTTTACACACAAATCTGACTAAGATGGCGACACTTCCGTTGGAAGGGTCGAGATGCGCGCGCAGGTGGGGGGGAGCCATAGAAACTTCTATGGTTGCTTTGGTTATAATGTTATAATGTGAACTTTTCGTTCAATTTTGACACGAAAAGTACACCATAGGCCTAACCCTGGTTGGGATGAATGACTAAGGAATAAGTGGTTATTCCATTTCAGGTGGTAATATGTAAAATTCGACCAATGAGAAACATAAGGAAGTAGATCCTTTTTCTGATCAACCAATCAGAAAAACAGGAAGTCTGGCTTGATGATTAATTTCATTATTAAATTAACTTAATTGCAGCAAATAATAATTGAATATACGTTGGAATGTTCTCTTTATGTTGTTGATCAGGAACTAGACGAAAATGGTAGTTTAATTTTGACTATAAGGTGTTAAAGTTTGCATGTGTTGGGTATGCTATATAAGTTGTAGCCCTAGGCCAAATCAGTCTCTCTGACCTGCTATCTCGATCACTACCTGTACATCCTCCTATGGGGAGCGATCATCCTTGTTGGGCTGTGTGTTCTGCTGAGCTTGAAATAAACACCAAATAAACCACTCCATGTGGCCCTGTGGTTAATTGGAGAGAAAGAGACCTCTAAGCTCCTTCCCCTCCTATACAACCCTGCAAAAACCCTTTCTACCCTTCCAACAACAAGAAGGGAGAGGGGGAGGGGGAGGGGTGGCTAGGAAGGAGAAGAGGGAGGCGAGTAGGGCTTTTTTTACAAATAGTTCCTCTACGTTCTGGAAGTTTTGTGTTTGGTCTAACCATATTTATTTTGAAAGGTGCATAACGGAGAATAACGCATCTGAGCTCACGAATTGACAGGAAACCGAGCAAGCAATGATTAAGTGTGTGCTGTCTACTACAGTGTGTGTGTGTGTGTGTGTGTGTGTGTGTCCACAACATTTAGGCACCTACTTTTCTCAAAGTGACAAAACCTAAGACTGTTCTGTGCTTTCATGAAGCTGCGTCAGGTGTCCGACTTGACTGCTTTCCCTTCTTCCTCTTATAACAATTTTTTTACATTGACTTTCGAAGAAGCCTTGATAACTCAATAGGTAAAGCGGCGCGTCCGCAAATCAGTAGGTCGCGGCACGCACTTCTATATACGTCCGTGGTCGCAGGTTCGAGTCTGCCCCTCGACACAATTTTTGTTGTTGGGGGTCATCTTTTTTTTTTTAAAGGAGAGGGGAGTGGGCGGAAGGGAGGGGGCACCACCACATATTTTTTGGTCTCTTTTCTTCATTATTTTCATCTAACCAGTTCTTCTTCGATCGCTCAATTATGAACGCAGATGCTTCATGCTGCCGTGCGGAGCACGGGTTTATCTAGTAGTATTTATTGTGCAATGCACCCGATAGAGGATATGTCACTCAGATTTCTAACAATTTTGACCACTCATAAATTATGTTTTTATGTAAGAATCACAACACACTCTCCATGTGAGAGTAGTAGTTTTGCGTTGGCAGCTGGGACTCTATCACTCTTTTTGACTCTACCTAAAGAAATGTCACGTTATTCATCTTTTCGAAGACATCTTAAGAATTATATTTTGACATTTGATTTTTAAAATGTTTGGACACTAATGTAACAAATGCCCATACAAATGTTGATTGTTTGTATCCCTCTCTCTCTCTGTCTGTCTGTCTATCTCTCTCTCTCTTCTCTCTCTCCATCTCTCTCTCCCTCAACATTTTCACTGTTTACATGCTCTTCATGGTTGTTGTTTATTATTTTCTTTCATTGCATGTTTGGGTGGGTTTTTGTCAATTGTTGTTTATTCGATATTTTTGTTTACCACAGGGCTGGGTGTAAAAAAAGTATGCATACTTATCTCATTACCCTGTATAAATAAAATTTCGTTCGTTCGTTCTTTCGTGCCTTTCCTTTTCTTACTGTCTGTCACCTAGTATGTTCTGCCGTTTTGTCTCTTTCTTTTGTAGTATGTTATTCTAGATAATCTTCAAATACAAATAGTTCCCCTGCCTTCTGGAAGTTTTATGTTAACAAAGCGGGGTAGTGGGTGGATGCCTCGTACCTCCATATGGGGAGCTGGACGACCCCGCCCCTTCCACGAGTCTCGTCCCGTGGGGATACCGGGGGATTCTTTTATAAAAATAGTTCCCCCACCTTCTTGAAGTTCTGTGTTTGAAACTTCCTCTAATCTGTCACTCTCTTTGACTCAGCCTTTTCCCTTTTTTTTCTATCATAGACTATCTTTTTGACTTACTGGCCCATTCTCCTGCCTTCTTTTTCTTTTTAATCTTCCAAATAATTTGTCTTCTTTGAGCTCCTCCGAAATCGGAATGTGTTAGCTGTATGCAGCGGGGAGACCAGTGAAAAATGAAAACTGGACACATATGTACCTTACCCATTTTGGCCATATGGCCTGGGAACGCAGAAGAAGAAGAATGCTAACAAAGTCTTATGTCACTCTATTTGACACTGTCGTTCTTTTCCTTACTGCCATCTCGTATTTTCTGCCTGTGTGTTGGCCCTGTATACTGTCTTTTATTCAAGATAATCTTTACAAGAAGACAGTCATAAAAAGAAGACAGAGTCAAAGAGAGTGACATAGCTTCCAGAAGGCAGGGGAACTATTTGTATTGGAAGATTATCTAGACTAAAATACAAGAGAAAGACAGCCAATTCTAGATGACGGTAAGAAAAGGAAAGGCGGAGTCAAAGAGAGTGATAGAGGTCTTTATTAGTGCAAAACTTCCAGAAGGTGGGGGAACTATGTACAACCCATCCCAAACCACCCCCACGGAAGGTATGTTGTGATTCGCAGATAAAAACATAATTTATGAGTGGTCAAAATCGTTACACGTCTTATTGACATACTCTCTACTTGGTGTAGCCTGTTCCACTATAATGATGCTTTATACTGCTTCTTCGCGTTGCCCAAGGACGATAATTTTATGTAGGTGGCGTTTTCACGTGAGGCCCTTCTGTTCACTTGTGAGAGAGAGGGAGAGAGAGAGAGAGAGAGAGAGAGAGAGAGAGAGAGAGAGAGAGAGAGAGAGAGAGAGAGAGAGAGAGAGAGAGAGAGAGAGAGAGAGAGAGAGAGAGAGAGAGAGAGAGAGGGAGAGAGACAGTGATAGAGAGAGACGGAGGGAGTGAAAGACAGAGAGAGAGAGGGGGGGGGGGGGGGGGAGAGATGAGCTAGAGAGAGAGAGTAGACCCAGCAACAATGGATGCCTAGGCCGTGCAGGCTTTAGGGCCCACGTGCAAGCGCCACCTAGTGACGAATCAGGGGAAGATAATTTTCAGCATAAAGCCTCATTACTATGTAAATGATCATAGGGTCACGTGACCCTGATAATGGCAACATATTTGTTGGGGCCGAGACAATATTTCATCAGTGGGTTGTAAAGAATCACCACAGAAAGTTTGGCACTTTCGTCCAGCAGGTTCCATTCCAATGACTAACAGTCCTAGCTTTTTTGTAAAGTGCATTTTTCTTAGTCATATGCGCGGGTGTGCCCCAGTGTGTGTGTGGGGTAAATGCATGGAGTAAATTTGCCTTTTCAAATCACGACTTTGGGATCAATGCTTGTGTTCTTGTTTGTTATTTGTTTTCGTTTTTTGTGTGCGCATTACGTCTATTGCTATATATATATATATATATATATATATATATATATATATATATATATATATATATATATTTACAGAGCACGTGATGTACAGGGTGGACTAAGTCCTTGTATATTACTCATTCACTGATTCAGGCAATATTGGTCTTCTTCTTTTTTCACATAGCTTTAATGTCAAAACTGCCTGAGGTTGGTCAAATGCTGTTGCCTTGGAGAACGACGCATTCTGCACCTTGATTTCAGGAAAAAGGGAGGGGTAACCGATCATTATTTTACCGATGTTGTTTGTTAACGAATGTAGATGATTCACTATTGCCTGTAAAATGTCCTCACATCCTAGGAGAAAAGGCTACAATATGGCTACATGACTTCCATAAAACACAATCGTGACACGTTGAACTAGATTCGTGCAATTGTTAATAATGGAGGCACAAGCTGTATTGAAAAATGATCACATTTCTTTGCAGATTGAACCAGCATCCGGCTCGACATCTTCGAATCTTGTTGTCCATAACGGCGCTTCCTCTTCTCAACAATCTGTCCTCAACAATCCGTTTTCCAACCACTCTGTCTACAAGAACACTTTTTCTTTCAATCAACAATCCTATAACAGTCCTTCCTCTTCCAACCAGCCGTTCCAGAACACTCCTTCCTCTTTCAGTCAACAATCCTACAACAGTCCCTCCTCTTCCAACCAGCCGTTCCACGATCCTTCTGCTTTCAATCAACAATCCTACAACAGTACTTCCTCTTCCACCCAGCCGTTCCACAATCCTTCATCTTTCAATCAACAATCCTACAACAGTCCTTCCTCTTCTTCCAACCAACTGTTCCACAATCCTTCTTCTTTCAATCAACAATCCTACAACAGTCCTTCCTCTTCTTCCAACCAACTGTTCCACAATCCTTCTTCTTTCAATCAACAATCCTACAACAGCCCTTCCTCTTCCACCCAGCCGTTCCATAATCCTTCCTCTTTCAATCAACAATCCTACAACAGTCCTTCCTCTTCCAACCAGCCGTTCCAGAATACTCCGTCCTCTTTCAATCAACAATCCTACAACCTTCCTTCCTCTTCGTCCAACCAGCCGTTCCAGAACACTCCTTTCTCTTTCAATCAACAATCCTACAACAACAATCCTTCCTCGTCACCCAGTTCCTATTCCAACAGTCAATTCCCTAGTAGTTTCCTTCCCAGTGACCACCTTTTCAACAGCTTCAATCCAAATGGTCAATCCTATGACCATCCCAGCCCAAACAGCCATGCACCCCACAGTTCGCATCAACATGACCAGATTTCCCACCACCCTCACAACAATAGCCAGCAGCACCCCAACTGCCATTTTGCAAACATCGTTAAGATCAATCTTGCAAATGTTAGCCGGCTGAATGGCAATTGTTCTTTTTCTTACTCTCCTGTTGGCACCTTTCCTGCTGCTTCCAACCACAGTACCCCCATTTCCTGGCCTTCTGCTCCCAAGGGCCCTCATTCAACTGGTCCCGCTTCTTCTCCACCGAGCGGCGGCGCATGTCCTGCATTCAATGAGGGCAATTCTGTGATGTCACATTCTCATGTCCTATTCCCTAACAACATCAACACGACAGTAAGGTTCTTTTGTTTTCACTTAATACTATATTCCAGCCTGATAATCAATGTAGAATTGTTAAGCTTGTACTAGAGGTTGAGTAATATAGGACATAACTAGAGCGTTAAGACGCTAAATCACCAACTGTGCGCCTCATATTGTTCCGACTTACTCTTTTACTTGTATTTTCCAAAAGTTTAATATCGAAGCTCCCGGATAGGGAGCGTATCAGATATTAAGCTGATAAGAACAGATGCAATGAATTATAAATGAGAGAGAGAAAAATAGAGATTTTCCGCCCTCTGAGCCAACAGGCTATTTGAGGCATTTTGATTGAATTATAAATGCAATATGGTCAATTGATAGAGCAAAAAATGCTCTATGAGTATGTGGCGTGACAAAACATGCATTTATTTTAAAATTCAAAGATTTCAAAACTAATAAAGTGGACGCTTTGAAACTTTTGCAGGTGCTAGTCCTGTATATTCTGTACGTATTTCCAAAATTTTACGTTTGTATCTGTTACCATTATTTAGAAAATAAAGGTAACCTACACAAATATAAAGTTAGCAAGGGGAAGCAACTGGCCAGCTTTCGACAGCGTTTTCGGCTCCAGTGACCTTGACCTTTGACCCATGACCTTCATTATCGAACTTGGCCTCGATCTTCCTACTACCTACCCGCATGCAAAATTGGAGCACCCTAAGTCCATCCGTTCAAACGCTAGAGAGGATACATACAAACATACAAACACCACCTCAGACACGAGTGAAAACATTACCAATCCGCTCTCTACGATCACGGTTGGTAATTATGATTTTCAGTGGTTTCCTGATGTATATTTCACGAAGTATTTGAAATGTTTTCTTTGATAATGTCAGACCGGTTTACCCCCTACACAAGTCTTGAGTAGTCTGGATAGCTGAAATGAGTAGTTTGGGGGCAAAATGTGTAGTTTTATTCATTAAGCCATCAAACAATGTTCACTGAAAATGAGAAGCAATCAAGAATTAAAGAGCATTATTTTCAATTTTGAAGAGTAGTCAAGATCCAAATTGAGTAGAATACTACTCGAAAAGAGTAGAGTAAACAGGTATGTAATGCTTAGATTAACCTGATTAGTCTCGTACTTGCTAGCCCCCATTCAAAACTTCATGCATAGTACGTTGGCACAGCATAAGCTTTAAGCTTGTTGTTGCCGTTATGCTTGCTTAACATGTGTGTAGTGTGCTTTTTGATAAATAAAAATCATTTAAGCCATTTAGCTGATTCTATATTCTATCATCGTACCGAAATGTTGGGGACAAAACACTAATCCAATCTTGTTTTTCCAAATTTGCTTCATTTCATGAAATAATTGGCATGGGCTTCTTACCCGTCCATGGGCTTTTTACCCCGTCTTACCCTATGCATGATTTGGTATAGTTATAGGGTATACTGTATGTTTGTGTGTGTGCGCGAGTACGGGAACGAGCTGTTCATTTGAGCTTGGATTTTTGGTAAAGGTCAAGATGTGCTCATGTTCTTCAATTTACTGTGAACATGCCTGTTGTTATTTTCTATTCTTTTTATGCATTTTATGCTTTCTTTTTGTTTTCCCTTTCTTGTTATTTGGCTTTTATTTTCCCCCTCGAGGGCATGGTGTAAAGAAGCTTGAGCTTATCCGTTTACCCTCATTAAACATTCGTATTCGTATTCTCTGTGGGGGTGTATGTGTGTTTTCTATCTGTATTATTTAGGCAAATTAAAAGTAGTTTAGTTGAATAGGGCTGGTGTCATTGAGTTATTATAGGCGCGTATGACCTACTTCCTAGCTTTTCTATCGATGGCTCCATCCGGGGTGTATACGGTTTTTTTCGCTTTTGTTTGTTTGTTCCATGTATTATGTTTTTTGTTTAAAACATTATTTCCCTGAAAAATCGGAAAGTGGTCTAGTGTGACTGAGAGAATATAAGCATATAGTTTTGTGTGTGTATGTGTGTGTTTTTTCATTTACTAGGCTTCAAGCGCATTGAGCTTTATAGCATAATTGCTTTTGCCATTCAATTAAAAAAAAAAATGAAAAATCCATCAAGGTATGCTTTCCTTTACTTACAGTCAACAACAGTTCTGACCCAACGTACCTCGCTACTAACAGAATTCGGTTTGAAAAATACCCCAAACACCAACAAAAATCTCGATTTATTGCGAGTGAAGCAATTTCAAATCACGGTTCTCTCTTCTTTGTTTTTAAACTGGAAAAACATGAGAGAGGCGATTATGTAAGAACTGTTACATGACCTGTTAGATTCCTTCTCTACCTCATGTTTTCACGTAAAGAAGTTGTGGAATCTGTCACGAGAAAGGTGAGATAGCAAACAAAGCAAAACAACAACCCAAACAACAACGATGTAGACTTTGTTTTTGTTGCTAAAAAGTGAGATAGGTCGTGATTCTACAAGCGGTGTCGTGATGGTATTATTCCTTTCTGCCCTCATGGGTGAAAGCAAAGCGTTCTCTCAATCCTGAAATGAAATGTTTCTTCAATGTTCTCTGAATCTTCCCAGTCCTGAAGTGGTGAGCAAATTAAAACATTTTACGATGTGTGTGTGCGCGTGTGCGTGTGCGTGCGTGTGTGCGTGCGTGTGTGTGTGTGTGTGTGTGTGTGTGTGTGTGTGTGTGTGTGTGTGTGCGTGTGTGTGTGTGCGTGTGCGTGCGTGTGCGCGTGTGTGTTATTCATTTAACGTCTGTCCACTAATCGTGATATTGGATGGTTGGAGACAATGTTAGAATTGCATATTTACCATCTTGCTTTAAAACACCATCAATTTTGGCAGAAATGTTCGATTAAATTGTGAGACCGTACGTATACCGTGCATGATTCCGGATGACTGCCAAGATGGCCAACCCTGAAGACTCTTTCTATCAGCTTTTTCCATGAGCCGGATTTCAGGAGCAATGCCTGAACTATGCATTCACCAATGTAGCCTCCCCTCCCCACCCCCCACCCCCCACCCACACACCCTCCCCTTTCAAGACTTCATGTAGAAGTTGCCGTGGAAGCTCGGGGCGATACGGACCCCCCCTGGGATTAGAGGCTCTGGCCAGTTCCGTGAAGGTGCGGGCGTCCAGAATGAGGAGAAAGCAGGACTTGGTGGTCGTGGTGGTGTTGGTGGTGGTGGTGGTCTTCCTCTGATCCCCGAGAGAGATGACAGGAGACAGTACCACGCCTATGTTAATGAGTAGAGTGCATTGACAATTGAATGAATGAACGAACGGATGGATGAATGGATGGATGAATGAATGAATGAATGGATGGATGGATGACTCACGCACTGGCTGACTGATTGACTCACCAACTCTGTGACTTACTCATTCGATCAATCAATCAATCAATCCGTCCATCCATCCACCTATCGATCCATCCACCTATCCATCCATCCATCCATCCATCCAGTAATTCATTAATCCATCCAACCATTCATCAATCAATCATCTAATTAAGCAACCGCGAGCATCGGGTCAATCGATCAATGATGAATGGCCCTATCAGTCAATCCATGGTTGAATCAATCAATCAATGGCTCAATCAACGGCTCAATCCATCAATCACACGGAGAGCACGTCGCCGCTTCTGCAGCATCACCACCCACTTTCTTCTGTCTGCTCTCACCGTCGTCTTCCTCGGTGGCTCCAGGTCGGGGCACAAAGACGGGCTCCCCTGGGTCACAGCCCTCCTCTTCCCAGTAGCTGGGACACCGGTGTCATGATAAATAAGTACCTGTCATTAAATATCTACCTCTCGCATGCGAACTGTACCCATCTAACCCTAACCCTAACCCTATCCCTAACCACGGAAAGAACCAAGAAATAGAGCAGGAGGGTGTAAATCTACATATGTGCCGAGAAATCGATGTACAAAGCCATGCACTTAGTTTCGTAAAATTCACAATGGCGGACAAACAAACGATTCTGATTGGCTACGCTAGGACTACTTCCGGCTAGGACTACTTATCTCATAGAGGTAAAAATACACCGCCACACCGGGTGTCCAGGTCCACCTTGATCAGCTGAACACGGATACAACGTTACATCGTCGGTGAAATTCAAAAAAACTCGTATATCAATTTTGGTGTCCTGAGCCACAGCCATGCGGTGCGCCTTGATGGAGCGGAGCCAGGCGTCCCTGTGGAGCACCCTGGAGGTGTAGCTCACCGCGACCCGCTGCAGGTCGTAGCGGTGCAGGACCGCGTAGCCCTCGAACAGGTGCGTGCTCTCCGTGGCACCCTCGTCAAACAGGCCGCTCAGCCACTCTGGAATCTACCCTGTGTCACGTGCATTAGGTTAGGTTAGGTTAGGTACATTATAGTCACAGAGGCGTCTCTGTGAAATTCGGATTGCTCCCACCTGGAGAGCGCGTCGCAGCCAGAGGCGCGCCACCCTATTGGGTTTTTTCGGGTTTTTTTTCATGCGATTTTTGTGTGACTGATGAGGAAGGAAGGGAGGGGGGTACATTTTGACCAAATGACAACTTTTTCGTTGCCACTGGGTTTAACGTGTGCTAAGTGCATGGACACACGGGACCTCGGTTTATCGTCTCATCCGAAAGACTCCACGTTCAGACCGCAAGGCCTAGTGCAAAGTGAGAGGAAAAATCCCCTGTACCCAGGTTCGAACTCGGGTTTACTTGACACGAAGCGAACGCGCTAACACTGTGCCACTCTACACTAGTGGGTAAGACTGGGCAAAATCCCATGGGCGGGTAAGAAGCCCATGCCAATCATCTCACGAAATAAAGCAAATTTCAGTCAAATATGCCCATGAGACGAATGCTAAACATTAACACTCGTCTCATGGGCAAAATGTGACTGAAAGTGCTTCGTTTCATGAGATAATTGGCATGGGCTTCTTACCCGCCCATGGGCTTTTTACCCCGTCTTCACCTATTATCATTCCTTCTATGTGTACGCCAGTCTGTCGTTTCCGACTATGACTGCCAGATAGCTATAGTACAGCGTGCCGTTCAGCCACTCTGGAATCTGCCCTGTGCCACGTGTATTTATATGTCATTCCTTCTATATGTATGACAGTCTGTCGTTTCCGACTATGACTGCCAGATAGCTATAGTACAGCGTGCCGTCAGCCACTCTGTAATCTGCCCTGTGTCACGTGCATTATTATTGTTGTTGTTGTCGTACCCTAGCTAAAAGACTCCAGGGATCATCCCAACAGCCGCAGCACTTGAAAACTATGGTACATATGCGTCAGCTAGGGATGAGAACATTATTTATGCGTGTGTCGCCGTTTTTTATTACCCCGCGACAGTGGGCAGCCACATTCCGACTTCGGGGGATTTTGGAGACTGATGATGTTATGCTAGGAGCTTGTCATGGCTAAAGACAATCCTTGCATAACTATGTATAGCATAACAACATTTGGATGTAGCCTTGGTGTTCTAGCCTATGTCAATTGGTCTGACATAGTGTGCCAAGGCGTGTGTGCAATATAAGCTATTCGATCACAGCAAAGGTCACCTCTCACTATGCGTTACTTCACAATCTAGTGAAACCATGTCACGTGCATTATAAAGTATTCGATCACAGCAAAGGTCACCTCTCACTATGCGTTACTTCACAATCTAGTGAAACCATGTCACGCGCATTATAAGCTAGTCCCAACAAGTTAAGGGTCACCTCGCACTGTGCGTTACTTCATAATCTAGTGAAAACATGTCACGTGCATCATAAGCTAGTCACAACAAGTTACGGGTCGGTCACCTCGCACTTTGCGTTACTTCACAATCTAGTGAGCCAAGAAATCATGTCACGCGCATTATAAGCTAGTCACAAAGAGTTAAGGATCGGCTCGTAGTTTGCTTTACCTTACAAACCGGCGAGCTTGAAAAAAACAAAATGAACACAAACGGACAAAACGTCGTCTATTATTCATTAGAACATCGTTGAACACTGGTTTTACGACTTTTGCTTTCCGTTAACACTTTCACCGCCAATGTCGCATTTTTGCACCACAATGATTTAACACCCATGTCACTAAAAGGTATCAAATCAGGGCCTGTTATCCAAAGACGCTATTCTCTTAATTTTGGGAGGTAAGTTTAGGCCTTACTTTAAATATGTCACATAGGAATGCCCAATATTACAGACATATTTTTGTCTCTGCTCAGGTAAGCTTTATCGGAATTTTTCTGCTAAAAAATGGCAGGCGGTGAAAGGGTTAAAGTTGTTTACGGGTGCTGTGAAAATTGTCTTTTTTTGCCTCACATCAGCAGACAATTTTAACAGTCTGATGTAATCTTGTATGTGGAGTGATGTTTGGTTTTTGTAAAGCGCCACGAGTAATGGTACACCTAGAATGCACGCTATATAC
>CM065698.1:40939067-40941567 GCA_017654935.2 Phymorhynchus buccinoides | reverse complement strand
GGCGTTGGGGAAAGTTCCCAAAGGCCGATCCATCATTTTGGCTACAGCACCAGAGCCGGTGCCAAGGGCCGCCTCGTTTGAGAGTCATAGTCTTCCACAAGAGACTAAACTGTACCATGATTTTCTATTACTGTAGAAAATTGTTTTTTGTAATCCCTAATCTACAACACAGTAAAGCGCACATCCACAGATGATTACTAACTTATGCACTTCCCACCTATCGGTCACTGCAACAACCACCTTTTGCAGGAGTGAATGCCCTTGGTAGATGCTTGAGTACTGACCAAACGAGGCAACAACTCTCGCCAACAACCCTATTTGGGGTCACTAAATGGCTGCCTTTTGCAAGAGCGAATGCCCTTTTGGATACTGACCAACAAGGGATTATCTCTCAATATCAAGGGCGTTAATGGCCCTAGTAGCAGTGGCCAATACACGACCAAACAAATTATAACAATTAGAGGAATGTTGGTCAACAATGCGACCCGATGAAGGTAGTAAGAACCTACAAAGGCAAAGGAAGAGGCGTGAAGTAATAATGCAAGGCATCAATGCTGTTGTGCATTGTCGTTTCCTCTCAGTCGATTAAGACCTTATCACACCATTAGATTTGGAGATAAAATTTGATCAAAGAAACCACAAGCACCACTAACTGTGTAAAATAAAAGTTAAAGATTGTGCTGGTTTACTTTTTGTCCCAATGGGGGACAGACAGTGTATGAGCAAGTACATAGAGAGATCTCTTTCGAATTATGGAATTCTCGTCAGTATGTATATCTGCTAACAAACACTATCTTGTGGATCAACCCCAACAGGAAGACATTAGATTTGGACGAGCGAAACAAATAGTGAACTGAACTGTTTTAGTGAAAAGTTGTTCTGTTAGGGCACGCACACACATATACGCGGAAAAGTAAAAGAAGCCATTGAGATCAGAGAAAGAAAACCCAGCCTAAACAGAGACCAAGGATATGACTTACCCCCCATTTACAATTCTCTACTGAACATCAATCACGCTGCAAATGAAAACAACTCAGTGGACAAAACCAACAGCCCTCACAACTGCCAGCCAGTATGGCTTGAGGAAGACAACTCAGTGGACAAAACCAACAGCCCTCACAACTGCCATGGGTTGAGGAAGACAAGCAGTGAGCTTGTCGAAAATTCCCCTTAGGTAATTTTCTTTTCGTTTTTCTTTTGGTTTCCTTTTTATTTGCCTTATGACTGGCTCCGAGCAGGAACCAAAACTAACATATACGCGGACGTTCCGTGCAGACACCCATGCACAATCAGAGAAAAAAAAAATCAAGAAGTAAGAAATATGATGGTGTGTGTACATTACACGAGGAAACTCATGCGCTTATTTCGTATATAAGTGTATGGGGTTTCTATACGGAACTGCTGCAGATGTAATGAATACAAGCCCTTAAAGTGCAGATAAATTAAATTCAGAATCTGTTTTAATCAATTAAATCTGACAATCAGTGAGAGATTTCATTGAATATCGTCGGTAAAATACAGAAACCTCGTATCTCGATTTTTATTTTTTTTAGTTGCATAGTCAACTCTCTATTTTTTCCAGCCACCTTCCACCCAAAGCTCGTATCTCTAACGACTAAATGAGTTTGCTAAAATTGAAGAAAAACTCGTAAGTCCCAAATTCATATCTAGTTACAGACAAAAACCTCATATCTTCATTCTTTTCAAGTCGAAAAAAAAAAATCAGGTAATTTTAACGAAATGCAGGACTAAACGCGCAATGTCTTGAACAACATATTCATCATAGTTAAACAATTGTGGTCAACACGGTTAATTCTCAAAACTACCAAAATTGAGATACGAGGTTTTTGAATTTCACCGATGATATACTAATTGGCGAGTCACGGAAAGTTAAACCGTAAAGCATATGTCACTTAATTATGGCACTCTCTTGAGTCATCGCTCCTGCGCTTGCTTAAGAAACACATGGCTTAGTGCCTGACCTCTAGTAAGCAAGCGAATGAGCAAGAGATGGAGCAAGTTGGACATTGTTAAGACTGTTCAATCTTAGAACAAGGAGAGTGCCTATTAAATCTTGTGCATGAAAACTTGAAAACTTGTTATGTGATGAGGCCTTAAGAACTCGCTCCTGAACTCGAACGAGTACCTCAAGTAATGTGACGAGGCCTTAAGAACTCGCTCCTGAACTCAAACGAGTACCTCAAGTAATGTGACGAGGTCTTAAGAACTCGCTCCTGAACTCAAACGAGTACCTCAAGTAATGTGACGAGGCCTTAAGAACTCGCTCCTGAACTCAAACGAGTACCTCAAGTAATGTGACGAGGTCTTAAGAACTCGCTCCTGAACTCAAACGAGTACCTCAAGTAATGTGACGAGGCCTTAAGAACTCGCTCCTGAACTCAAACGAGTACCTCAAGTAATGTGACGAGGTCTTAAGAACTCGCTCCTGAACTCAAACGAGTACCTCAAGTAATGTGACAAGGCCTTAAGAACTCGCTCC
>CM065698.1:40929067-40931567 GCA_017654935.2 Phymorhynchus buccinoides | reverse complement strand
CAATATAATACAATACAATGTAATGCAATACAATTCAATACAATACAATACAATACATTGCCATACAATTCAATACAATATACAACATTGCCATGCAATACAATACAATACAATACAATACAATACAATACAATACAATACAATACAATACAATACAATACAATACAATACAATACAATACAATACATTGCCATGCAATTCAATACAATACATAACATTGCCATGCAATGCAATACAATAGAATACAATTGAATACAACAGAATACAATAGAATACAATACAATACAATACAAAACAACTTAATACATAACGTTGCCATACAATTCAATACAACACTTTCTATCTCCAATGCGTTTCATAAACTTATCGATTTTGTACATGATCTACTGACGATGACCTCAGAAACGTCGCATACGTCCGAAATTATTTAGCAATGAAGAACGAAACATCCCAAACTACAGCAGAACCTCCTCGCAGAATCAACCAAAATGGTCTTAATAGGGAGGGGTCTTTATAGGGAGGAGTTCACTCAGTAGTCCCGATATGAAAGGGGGGTGAAATTCTGTGAAAAATGTTTTGGTCGCATATTAGAGGGAGTCTGTACAGGGAAGGTCTTATACGGAGGTGCTACTGTATCTGAACAAAGGGCATTCGGGGATTTTACTTCGTCGATAAAGTATTGGGACGATACATGCGTTTCTATGTTTATTCCGTGAGACGATAGAAACTTATACCCTAAAAGAAGACCAAAGAATTAAACAAACAAGAGGCAAAGCCTTCAAGGCTCACTCGAACAGGCACATGTGGGACAACAACAAACAAAGATTGAGGGGGGGGGGGGTCTAAAGTACAAGATTGCCAATACAATTTTAAAGTACAAATGAAACTATCGTTAATGGATACAACTAAAACAAAAACAAAAAACATAAAGTGCTCGTGCCGATACTCGAACCGGGAACAATTGGCATAGCAGACAGACACTTTACCAATGAGCTATCGAGGCTTTCAGTATTAATGCGTTTCTTAACTCATGTTGCCTGTTGAATACTCTCTAACCCACTAATCTAAAATGTTATCTGTTTGTTATCTGTTTACAGTGTTGTTTTAAGTATTGAATTATTCAAATCATTATTGTTTGAAAGCTTGCATAAACATCTATGTGTATGCACAGTTTGAACAATGTACGCCTTCTATTTCCCGAGAAAATGCCAACGTTAAGGTTTGGACGCAACACACACACACACACGCACGCACACGCACACACGCACACGCACACGCACGCACACGCACGCACGCACACGCACACGCACGCACACGCACGCACACACGCACACGCACACACACACACACACACACACACACACACACACACACACACACACACACACACACACACACAACCGAACAATTATCATACTAAAGACTCACTTCGTGTTAACTTCGTTAACACGAGTGAGCCAAAAAAGACAGAGAAAAATAGTGGCCTATACGCGGGAAAGAAAGAAAGAAAGAAAGAAAGAGAGAAGTAATTAGACAAACAAGGAAGCAAAGAACGAAAGAAAGCATGTGTGAATGAGCGAATGCATAAATGAATGAATGAATGGATGGATGAATGAATGAATGAATGAATATATGAATGGAAGAATGAATGAATGAATCAATGGATGAATAAATGACTAGTTGAAACGAAGGAACGAACGGATGAACAAACCAATGAATGAAAGAATGAATGAATGAATGAACGAACGAACAAACGAACGAATGAATGCAATGAATGAACGAAAACACCTCTACATCAAGCCTTTGGGCTAAAAAAATAAAATCATTTTTTGTTTTAACCAGAAAAGGAGACACCATTTCCTTTTCAGTTGCACAGAGCAGTACAGTTCGTGTGCATCTAACGCTGAGTTGCAAAAGGAAGGAAAGAAAGAAGAAGAGAAGGGAAAGGAAGAAACAAAGAAAGAATGCAGACAAAAGGAGAAGAAATCAATTGTGACCTGCATCAGATCTGACATGGATGGAGATGGAGGGCTTGAGAAAGATAAAGGAGACTTTAATGTGCTCATAACGAACTGGGGCACATTAGCAAGAGGGTGTGTGTGTGTGTGTGTGTGTGTGTGTGTGTGTGTGTGTGTGTGTGTGTGTGTGTGTGTGTGTGTGTGTGTGTGTGTGTGTGTGTGTGTGTGTGTGTGTGTGTGTGTGTGTGTGTGTGTGTGTGTGTGTGTGTGTGTGTGTGTGTGTGTGTGTGTGTGTGTGTTTTGTGTGTGTGTGTGTGTGTGTGTGTGTGTGTGTGTGTGTGTGTGTGTGTGTGTGTGTGTGTGTGTGTGTGTGTGTGTGTGTGTGTGTGTGTGTGTGTGTGTGTGTGTGTGTGTGTGTGTGTGTGTGTGTGTGTGTGTGTGTGTGTGTGTGTGTGTGTGTGTGTGTGTGTGTGTGTGTGTGTATGTATGTATGTATGTATGTCTCCGTGTGGGTATATATAATATGTGTGTCTGTGTGTATG
>CM065698.1:40916567-40919067 GCA_017654935.2 Phymorhynchus buccinoides | reverse complement strand
AGAGAGAGAGAGAAGAGAGAGAGAGAGAGAGAGAGAGAGAGAGAGAGAGAGAGAGAGAGAGAGAGAGAGAGAGAGAGAGAGAGAGAGAGAGAGAGAGAGAGAATGCGAATGGTTTATTCAAAAGGCCTTGGCCACATTTGAAGAGGTGGGTGGGCATGAGAGAGAGAGAGAGAGAGAGAGAGAGAGAGAGAGAGAGAGAGAGAGAGAGAGAGAGAGAGAGAGAGAGAGAGAGAGAGAGAGAGAAGAGAGAGAGAGAGAGAGAGAGAGAGAGAGAGAGAGAGAGAGAGAGAGAGAGAGAGAGAGAGAGAGAGAGAGAGAGAGAGGAGAGGGAAGTTGTCGAAGTCGAAGTCGAAAGTTTTAATGAATAGGCCTTTCTGCCCGTATCATATGGAGGGGTGGGGAAGGGGAACACAATGAATCAAAATAACAGTTCTAACAAAATCATACATCCATTGAAAATCCAAACACAACCATGCAGCAAAAAAGCACATATACAATAATAAATAAATAAATAAATAGATAAATACATAAATAAATAATAAAATAAAATAAATATGCATTACTTGCAAAAACTATTAACCAATCAATTCATGCAAAACATTGAAGCACAATATTCACCAACCCATCAGCAAGTATTAAACAGCTTTCAAACAGCTCAGAATATTACATAATGAATCGATGAGCTGTAAATAAGAATATTGTACTGTAAATCAATCTGCCATTGTTAATCCCTTAATTTTTCAATCAATGAGGAATTAATAAGAAAGAGAGAGAGAGAGAGAGAGAGAGAGAGAGAGAGAGAGAGAGAGAGAGAGGGAGAGAGAGAGAGAGAGAGAGAGAGAGAGAGAGAGAGAGAGAGAGAGAGAGAGAGAGAGACGGACGGACGGACAGACGGACGGACGTGCAGACAGGCAAAACAGGGAGAATAGGATATGAAGATATTATAGAGATTTGATAAAACAAAATATGGATAAAACAACAACACAATGAATGACAACAAACAGACACATAGTCACACAGGCAGACAGGAAGGTGGAAAGACAGACAGACAGACACATTCATGGAGGCAAGGCAAGGCAAACAATTTTAATTGACATAGGCCAACAGCCCCAATCAACGGGGAGTGAGACATTTTGACATTGCAACAAGCATATGCACAACATAATGAAAAACAAATTCTTGTACTTAGAGAAAACAAAATATGAAGGATGATCGGAATAATCATAGAATGTTTGTAGAATTTCTTAATTTCATGGCATAGGCAATACATTTAGCCAGACAAACAATATGGTCATTCAGTGCAATAGCTACTTGAGGGTGAAGCACCTGTCCTATGTGAGTGTCATGTGGTCCCTGTAGTGGCTAGTGCATAAAGATATATAATAATTATTTGGTGCATGAAAGTGTTATAGGATAGTTTTTACTTGGGGGGGTAATATCTAGAGTGTAGCACCGGTGTGGGGCGAATTGACCTTATTGGTGCATAAAGATATATAATAATTATTTGGTGCATGAAAGTGTTATAGGATAGTTTTTACTTGGGGGGTAATATCTAGAGTGTAGCACCGGTGTGGGGCGAATTGACCTTATTAGGATTTAAAAAGTAAAAGAAGAGTTGAGTGACAGTTCAGCGAGACTTTGGATTGCATTAACCCTTTCGCTGCCATCCATTCTTCAGCCAAAAAATACAATTAAACTTATCTGGGTAGAGAGAAAAAGTATCTGCAATATAGGGAATTTGTGTGTGACATGCATAACATTAGGCCTACCCTTACCTCCCAAAATTAAGAAAATAGGGTCTTCAGATAACAGGCCTTAATTTGATGCCTTTTAGTGACATGGGTGTTAAAGCATTGTGGTGCATAAATGCGACGTTGGCGGCGAAAGGGTTAAACAGAAAAGGTAAAACGGGTAGCTGTTTGGTGAACAAGCGAAAAGCGGTTTGAATCAGTTGGAGAGAAGAGACTGAATGAGGAAGAGTACAGACAGAAAAGTATAACAAGAAGAACCGACAAGAAAAGTTCAGCAACTCGAAGAAGAAGAAGAAGAAATGCATGTTGGAGAAGTTTGTGCGTTGTGTTAAGAACGTAGCCAGCTACAGGTACGTGTGGGCTTAATCACATTGTGGAGGAATCTTTGATATTTACTGATACTGTAGTTATGTAAGATATGTGTTATGATAATAATTGTTTATCTCTGTTTCAGGGACCACTTGTAAAACTGAGTAGGGGCCAAGAGGGGAAGAAATTGTCTTCTAAGCTTAGAGTATTTGGGGCAGTGAAACAGAAAATGGGATTCGTCCTCAATCGTGTCTGGACAGAAAAGGGCACATTCTATCAGTAACATTGTGAGCATATCTATACTTATGTGCGCTGAAACAAGAAACACCAAGTCTAACTTTTGACAGACATTCATGGAGAGTGAACATGAGACAGACAGTCGGACAAACAGACAGATAGACAGACAGACAGACAGAAAAGACAGATTGACCTAACGGCAG
>CM065698.1:40881511-40916067 GCA_017654935.2 Phymorhynchus buccinoides | reverse complement strand
CCGTTCCCGTTTTTGATTTCTGGAAGGAAACCCTGCAGAGCCAAAGGAGGTGGTCTGATCCTTGGGTGAAAAGTCTCCTGTCTTTCTGGTGATCTCGACGTGTTTTTTGCAAAACGCATCCGTCAGGGTTTTTTTTGGTCCCTTTATTTTTTTTTTTTTTAAAGTTCATACGTTAGTTCATACAATTCAGACGGATAGCCCCCTCCTTCTTCTTTCTTTTTGTTTCCTGTTCTTACCTGGTGTCTCTGACAAATGAGTATGTGTGGTTTGTGTTGAGAAGCACCCCGTACCGTAAATAATGTAAGTCATATAAGTTCTTTATTGTCCATTGGCATTGTGTGCAAACAACGCACATGGGGAAAACTTGTTTCTTCAACCGTATATATATATAAAAATAAAAAAAAAAAAATTAAAAAATATTATTTAATTAAAAAAATTAAAAGTATTTCATTTGTAACCTTGTCTTTTCCTTTGGTTTTCCTTTTTCCTTTCCTCCCTTCTTTTTTCTTTGTTTCCTTTTTCTCTCCCCCCCCCCCCCCTTACTTTTTTTTTCTACCCCCCCACTTTCACTACCTTTTTTTAAAAAAAAAAAAAAAAAAAAATTATCTTTTAGGTTAGGCTTTTTTTCCCCGCCTCTTCTTTTCATTACATTATTGTCTGTGTCTGTGTATCCGGACTAAGATATGGACATTTCCAAAGAGAAGGTGGACATTTTCCATAAAGAGCCCCTTTATCCTTAAGTGTTGTTTTATTGATGCATGCAAGAAAAAATGGTGGGGGTTCTGTCGTTGTGGACATTTGGTGCCCAGTCACCACAAACAAAATGAGGAGTAGTTCACCCCGCCGTGTCCCGTCCGTTCCCCTTAGTAGTGTCCCGGGGGCAGGGGGTCCGGGGTCCTTTGGAGTTATTTTTGGAGTGGGGGTTAAGTGATAGATTGTTTTATATTAACCAAAAATCATTATTCTGCATGGGAATGGGAAAAAAACAGAAGAGGCTTCCTTTCCAACACACCCAACAACAAATATTATAATTGGAATGAATCATTTGGTTGCCAAAGTTACATGAAGATTTGAAGTCTCGAACCCAAAGTCATTAAAAAAAAAAAGTCAAAAAAGGAAAGTCGCACACATACCTCAAGGGATATAGAAAGAAGAAAGAAGAAAAAAAGAATGAGGAAGAAGGGGAAGGGAAAAAATGCAACCGGAGGAAATGTTATATTCTATTTGTATCTAAATGTGTACAAATTACAATGAAACAAAGTCAGATGTTTCAAATTTACCAAAAACATATTTTCAGGCAGAAAGTATTATATCGTTTTTACACTTCAATACGTCTATGCGAGGTAGAGAAAGACCTATTCTGGATAGCAAAATATAATATCAATTATTGACTATCCTGGATGAATGATTATTTGAATTGTTTATTTTAAAATACTGTTTTGATATAGTAAGCAGCGCGATGTAATTTATGTTAAATCACTTTTCTTTTCGCTTTTTTCACCCTCTTGCTTTTATGGATGTTATAGCTGAATGCAATATAAACGTGTTGTCATTGTCGTTGTCATTGTCATTAATTCGTTGTTGTTCGTGTGTTTATTGTGGTGATTCGTATATGTATATGCACCTGACTGCAAATTTATCAGTTATGGGATAATAAAGTTAATCTTAATCTTAATATGAAATTCTCTATTAAATAATAAACGGCTTTTAGGTGAGGAGAGGGGAAGAGCGAGGGACGGTTTGAAAACGAGAATTCCCATACTTTCCTGGAAGTACGTTCATAGGGTCTGTTACCTTGTGCTTTGTGATCACATCTTTCACCGCCAATGTTGCAATTTATGCACCACAGTGGTTTAATAAACACTCATGTCACTGAAAGGGTATCAACACCAGGGCCTGTTATCCGAAAGAGCCTATTTTTTTTAATATTTTTTTTGGGAGGTAAGTATAGGCCTAATGTAATGCATGTCCACAGAGGAATTCGCAATATTGCAGATATTTTATTGTCTCTACCCTGTTAAGTTTAATATTATTTTTTGGGCTGAAATAAAATGGCTGGCGGCGAAAGGGTTAAAGCTCTAGAATCGCAGTAGGGAATGGTTTCCAGTATATCTCTGTTGTTTCACAACGGTGGATGGGCTGGCATCAATGTTTAATTAAGCCTGTCTGTGTCGTCTGTGTGCCAGAACACCCTCAGTGCTGTTTATCCAGTGCTCCCTGTCAGTCATGTTGGCACTGTGTCCTGTGCCTCTCTGTCTGTCGTTTGTGGCTCGTCTGTCTGATTGGTGCTATCCACCTGCGTGTCTGTGAATCTCTGTCACTTTCTGTTCCTCTCTGTTTTTGTTTGTGGCACAAAGCCCCAAACCTATAACTCACTTTGTCGGTCGGGCGGTCGGTCTGTCTGTCTGTCGGTCCAAAAATTGTCTCACATTTCGCAAAATTGTCGCACATATTTTAAAGTAGAAAAAAATACTTTGACCTAAAGTAACATTTCAGTTGTCATATCTACATATATACAGTCCTAACAGTACAGTACCGTCGTTTCGTCATAGGCGCTGATGCAACGTCACTTTACTGAGAAAAAACAACCCCAAAGCTGTAAGATTATAACCACGTTCATCATCAGTAAGCAACATAAAACCATTTAAAGAGTTCAGTTAAGCTAACATTGAGCAAGGGCAAACTATCCGGAAACGAGCACATGATTCTTCATTTTAAAGCGTAGAAAATAAATTAACATACGTAATACAGACACGGCAACAGACACGACGAGTATGCAGTGCTTCTTTTTCGATGAGTATAAGTAGTATAAATAGTTTTTAAATGTTTTCCAAAAGATATAAAAAAGTTACGAAATGGTGCCAGAGATAACATTCTGGTTTACAGATTAAAATTATTGAAAAGCCATGGGAAGCGACTCATTGTATATAATGATTGCCAGTGGTAAAAAAGAGACCGCTCTTCAAATCGAGGCTGCTCTTTAAAAATGATGTTTCGTTTTTTTTCAATTGTCGCACGCCACAAACGATTGCGAATCCGCGCTTGTTTTCTGTCTCTCGTGTGTCTGTGTGCTTCTCTGTTTGATTGTCGGTTTAGCTGTCTAACCATCTGTGCGTCTCTCTGTCTTTTCTCCCTCTTTTGTTTTTTCTATCTTTATGTCTTTGTCTCTCTTCTTTGTTGTTCTCTCTCTCTCTCTCTCTCTCTCGTCTCTCTCTCTCTCTCTCTCTCTCTCTGCCTCTCTCTCTCTCTCTCTCTCTCTCTCTCTCTCTCTCTCTCTCTCTCTCTCGTCTCTCTCTCTCTCTCTCTTCTCTCTCTCTCTCTCTCTCTCTCTCTCTCTCTCTCTCGGGCAAGGTGCCACAGAAGCTTGAGCGTATCCGTTTACCCTCATTGAACCTTCGTATTCGTAGTCGTATTCGTACATTCGTATTCGTATTTCGTATTCGTATTCTCTCTCTCACACTCTCTCTCTCTCTCTCTCTACTCTCTCATCTCTCTCATCTCTCTCTCTCTCGCTCTCTCTCTCTCTCTCTCACTCTTCTCTCTCTCACTCTCTCTCTCTCTCTCTCTCTCTCTCTCTCTCTCTCTCTCGGGCAAGGTGCAAAGAAGCTTGAGCGTATCCGTTTACCCTCATTGAACATTCGTATTCGTATTCGTATTCGTATTCGTATTCTCTCTCTCACATCTCTCTCTCTCTCTCTCTCTCTCTCTCTCTCTCTCTCTCTCTCTCTCTCTCTCTCTCTCTCTCTCTCTCTCTCTCTCTCTCTCTCTCTCTCTCTCTCTCTCTCTCGGGCAAGGTGCAAAGAAGCTTGAGCGTATCCGTTTACCCTCATTAAACATTCGTATTCGTATTCGTATTCGTATTCTCTCTCTCTCTCTCTCTCTCTCTCTCTCTCTCTCTCTCTCTCTCTCTCTCCTCAAGGGTGCAAAGAAGCTTGAGCGTATCCCGTCTCATCGAACATTCGTATTCGTATGTCGGTATTCTCTCTCTCTCTCTCTCTCTCTCTCTCTCTCTCTCTCTCTCTCTCTCTCTCTCTTCTCTCGCCTCATCCTCTCTCTCTCTCTCTCTCTCCTCTCTCTCTCTCTCTCTCTCTCTCTCCCCTCGCCCCTCGAAGACAGAAACGGAGAGACAAAACAAAAAAACCACAGAGACAGAGATCTCTCAGTCTGTGCTTTTGTGTCTGAATGTCTGTTTAACTGTCTAACACATAAATTGAGTGTCTGTGTATCTTTGCGTCTTTTCTCTTTTGCATTGGCTATCTCTGTCTCAATCTCAGAGACATACAGAGACAGAGAGACAAATACAGAGAGACAGAGACAGAAAGATGAGAATTCAAAAAGGCGGACAAACAACATAGAAACACTGACAAAACAAACAGACGAACTGTGTGAGTGACATGTTGACAGCTTGACAGATTTGGAGGAACAGAGACAGACAGACATGGGGCGTTCAAGAAAGATTTTGCAAAGACGAGAGAGTAGACAGACAGACAGACAGACAGACAGACAGACAAAGACACGGAGGAGAGAGAGAGAGAGAGAGAGAGAGAGAGAGAGAGAGAGAGAGAGAGAGAGAGAGAGAGAGAGAGAGAGAGAGAGAGAGAGAGAGAGAGAGAGAGAGAGAGAGAGAGAGAGAGAGAGAGAGAGAGAATGCGAATGGTTTATTCAAAGGCCTTGGCCACATTTGAAGGGGTGGGTGGGTGGGCATGAGAGAGAGAGAGAGAGAGAGAGAGAGAGAGAGAGAGAGAGAGAGAGAGAGAGAGAGAGAGAGAGAGAGACAGAGACAGAGACAGAGACAGAGACAGAGACGAAGTCGTCGAAGTCGAAGTCGAAAGTTTTAATGAATAGGCCTTTCTGCCCGTATCATATGGAGGGGTGGGGAAGGGGAACACAATGAATCAAAATAACAGTTCTAACAAAATCATACATCCATTGCAAATCCAAACACAACCATGCAGCAAAAAAGCACACATACAATAATAAATAAATAAATAAATAGATAAATACATAAATAATTAAATAAAATAAATATGCATTACTTGCAAAATCTATTAACCAATCAATTCATGCAAAACATTGAAGCACAATATTCACCAACCCATCAGCAAGTATTAAACAGCTTTCAAACAGCTCAGAATATTACATAATGAATCGATGAGCTGTAAATAAGAATAGTGTACTGTAAATCAATCTGCCATTGTTAATCCCTTAATTTTTCAATCAATGAGGAATTACTAAGAAAGGAGAGAGAAGAGAAGAGAGAGAGAGCGAGAGAGAGAGAGAGAGAGAGAGAGAGAGAGAGAGAGAGAGAGAGAGAGAGAGAGAGAGAGAGAGAGAGACGAGACGACGGACGGACGGACAGACGGACGGACGTGCAGACAGGCAAAACAGGGAGAATAGGATATGAAGATATTATAGAGATTTGATAAAACAAAATATGGATAAAACAACAACACAATGAATGACAACAAACAGACACATAGTCACACAGGCAGACAGGAAGGTGGAAAGACAGACAGACAGACACATTCATGGAGGCAAGGCAAGGCAAACAATTTTAATTGACATAGGCCAACAGCCCCAATCAACGGGGAGTGAGACATTTTGACATTGCAACAAGCATATGCACAACATAATGAAAAACAAATTCTTGTACTTAGAGAAAACAAAATATGAAGGATGATCGGAATAATCATAGAATGTTTTAGAATTTCTTAATTTCATGGCATAGGCAATACATTTAGCCAGACAAACAATATGGTCATTCAGTGCAATAGCTACTTGAGGGTGAAGCACCTGTCCTATGTGAGTGTCATGTGGTCCCTGTAGTGGCTAGTGCATAAAGATATATAATAATTATTTGGTGCATGAAAGTGTTATAGGATAGTTTTTACTTGGGGGGTAATATCCAGAGTGTAGCACCGGTGTGGGGCGAATTGACCTTATTGGTGCATAAAGATATATAATAATTATTTGGTGCATGAAAGTGTTATAGGATAGTTTTTACTTGGGGGGATAATATCTAGAGTGTAGCACCGGTGTGGGGCGAATTGACCTTATTAGGATTTAAAAAGTACAAGAAGAGTTGAGTGACAGTTCAGCGAGACTTTGGATTGCATTAACCCTTTCGCTGCCATCCATTCTTCAGCCAAAAAATACAATTAAACTTATCTGGGTAGAGAGAAAAAGTATCTGCAATATAGGGAATTTGTGTGTGACATGCATAACATTAGGCCTTACCCTTACCTCCCAAAATTAAGAACATAGGGTCTTCAGATAACAGGCCTTAATTTGATGCCTTTTAGTGACATGGGTGTTAAAGCATTGTGGTGCATAAATGCGACGTTGGCGGTGAAAGGGTTAAAAAGAAAATGTACAACGGGTAGCTGTTTGGTGAACAAGCGAAAAGCGGTTTGAATCAGTTGGAGAGAAGAGACTGAATGAGGAAGAGTACAGACAGAACAGTATAACAAGAAGAACCGACAAGAAAAGTTCAGCAACTCGAAGAAGAAGAAGAAGAAATACATGTTGGAGAAGTTTGTGCGTTGTGTTAAGAACGTAGCCAGCTACAGGTACGTGTGGGCTTAATCACATTGTGGAGGAATCTTTGATATTTACTGATACTGTAGTTATGTGAGATATGTGTTATGATAATAATTGTTTATCTCTGTTTCAGGGACCACTTGTAACACTGAGTAGGGGCCAAGAGGGGAAGAAATTGTCTTCTAAGCTTAGAGTATTTGGGGCAGTGAAACAGAAAATGGGATTCGTCCTCAATCGTGTCTGGACAGAAAAAGGCACATTCTATCAGTAACATTGTGAGCATATCTATACTTATGTGCGCTGAAACAAGAAACACCAAGTCTAACTTTTGACAGACATTCATGGAGAGTGAACATGAAACAGACAGTCGGACAAACAGACAGATAGACAGACAGACAGACAGAAAGACAGATTGACCTAACGGCAGAAAGACGGATACAAGGAGAGGTAACTAGGGCATTAATATCCCCATGTCTTGCTTGAAGCTTTCTGTAAGGTCTTTCCTTTTGGGTTCTACTGTCTGTCCGTCCGTCTATCCGTTTGTCTGTATATATTTCCATCTGTCTGTCTGTCTTGAGAGAGAGAGAGAGAGAGAGAGAGAGAGAGAGAGAGAGAGAGAGAGAGAGAGAGAGAGAGAGATTTATCTGTTCAAATGCGTTTCTTGTAGTGATTTTTTTTTCTCTTCTTTTCATTTGTTTTGTTCCTCACGTTTCTAGAAATGTAATTGTTTTCTTTTATCCAAGGACAGATTGTACGAATAGGCATCGCCTAAAATCTGTCTCCTTGTTAAATAAAGTTTTTCAGTGTTCAGTATTCAGTGTTCTCTCTTTATCTCTGTCTTTCTCTGTCGCTCTGTTTCTGTCTGACTGTGTGTCTCTGTGGTTCTGTGTGTCCCCACAATATCGATGTTTTTCTTTATATTTCCACTCTTGTATTTTTCCCCTTGTGTTTCCCCGTCGTGTTTTCTTCTCTCTTTCTCCCCTTTCATATTGTCGGAGGGAAACCTAATGCGTGGACATCAAAGACGCGTGGAATCTGATGATGTATGGAAGTTATGGCTTGAGTTCCGTGCCTTGAGGAGAAACGCACACCACACACACACGCACGCGCGCGCGCGCGCGCGCGCACGCACGCACGCACGCGCGCACGCACGCACGCACGCACGCACGCACGCACGCACGCACGCACGACGCCCCCCCCCCCCACCCACCCACCCCCCCCCCCCCACACACACACACACATCAATGTAGCAAGTCATATGCACGTACTTTCAGAAGTTGTGGAAACTTTTCTTTAACAGTGTGAACTGGCACACATTTTACCCCTCGGAAATCGGATTGTGTCGGCTGAATGTAGCAGGGAGACCAGTGACAATTGAAACTCCAATACACACGTACATCACTCATTACGGCCATATGGCCTGGGAACGCAGGAGAGTGAAGGCACAGATGTCATGTCAGGGGGGGGGGGGGGGGGGGGGGGGGGGGGGGGCTTGGCATTTGGCACAAACTTTCTCACGTATATTACGTACTATAGTTCAGATTAAGATTAAGATTTAAAATATTTGTTGAAAAACAAACAAAAAGGTAATGTACCGGTATTTAATAAACCGTTTGTTTTATGTTAGCTAAGGGGCTTTATCGTTTTGGACATAATAAACGCAACGGTACATTTTTGTTAAGATCGGTTCTGTTGTTGATGATGTTGACGTACCCTGGCTAAAAGATCCCAGGGATCATCCCAACAGCCGAAGCACTTGAACACTGTGGTACAAAATGAATCAGCTACGGATGAGAACATTACGTGCGTGACCATGTTTGATTACCCCGCCACGTGCGCAACCACCTTCGACCTTCGGGGGTGATCGGTTTATTATTATTACTATTCAACAATGGGCGTTTTGAGGAATACAAGAATGGCAGACATCCAAAATGGCGGCCCACAACCTGACAGTTTCTAAGGCTTATACCAAACTCGAGTAAGATCTCATTTTAAAGGTATTGTTCATTTTTTTTTTAAAGTTTTATAAAATCGTGCTGTTGTTCGATGGCCTGTGATGATCTTAGCAGCAGTTAAAGTTTAATCTTTAAAATACGAATAGCGTCAATGGTAATAGCTGCGGTGACTGGGGTGGGTGGACAGACAGACAGAGAGGCTGACAAACACACGGCTCCTCGTTCCAATCGCAAGGAACTTCTGGTCTTCTAGAACTGGGAGTACAAAATTCAAAGAGGGAAATCTAAAGTTATGAAACCTTGGGAATTCTACGATGGAAATTCAACGAGGTAGGAGATATGGGGGGTGGGGGTGGGGGTGGGGGTGAGAAAGCAGGAAGGAACACGAGTGGGTAAGGCGAGAAAGTGGGTGTGTGTGTGTGTGTGTGTGTGTGTGTGTGTGTGTGTGTGTGTGTGTGTGTGTGTGTGTGTGTGTGTGTGTGTGCGTGTATGTGTGTGTGCGTGTGCGCGTGCGTTTGTATCTCTCAGTGTCTGTGTCTGTGTGTGTCTGTGCTTGCGTGCTTGTGGGCACGCGCGCGTGGTATGTCTGTGTATATGTGTATGCGTGTGCATATATGTATGTATGTTTGAATACAAATTGTATGTTCGATAAATGATGCTATACAGGAGCACACACACACTCACACACGCACGCACACACACATACGTGTGCGCGCACGCACGCACGCACGTATGCACCCACCCACACAACGAGAGGCATACAGACCGACAGATAGACAGACAGAGAGGGAGAGACAGATATAGAGATAGAGACAGAAGCACGTTAAACTAACACAATTCTTGCTACTGACTGGCTGGCAAAGTTAGAGATGAACGAGCATGTTACCTACTGTTCAATTTGGGTAGACCCCCCCACCCCACCCCCACCCCCCACCCCAACGCAGATTGTTATTTCATACAATTTATGCCCCAGACTCCCATGGCACTGATGATTTGCATCTGGAATTTGGGAGAAGGGTGGAGGGAAAGTTGGCTGGGAGACATATATATGTGTTTTGCACTAGACAAGGTATTGTTGTTTTATTCATCTTTTTGGGGGTCTCAAAAGGTGCTTCCAATGACTGTCTGAACACGACCTAGATCAATATTATTCGTGTTGATGGTGTGTATATGTGTCTGAGCTAAAATGTGACCCAGCACCATGAATGGGCCATATTAAGTGTCAACATGACCATTCTGAGAAAATAGCAGATTTGCAAACTTCAGGCAATTCTCTTTCTAACGATATACAAACTATTCTTATAGTTTGAATACAAATTGTATGTTCGAATGTTGGGTGGGCAGGCTCTTAATCAAGCAAGGGCTCACAGGCGCGCTCCCAGTTTGAATCTGAATTTTTATGACCTTGAACTGGGGGTGCGCTTCTGTGGCTTTGCCATCTTATTTCTCTTTCCTTTCTTCCTACTGCTTTGATTTGTTAGGCTCTTCCTTAAGTTGAGTAGTTTTCAATTTTGTTAAATATTTTTTTTGTTTTTGAACAGCATACTCAGTCTCCTATTTTTCTTTATTTTTCTTTCTCTTTTTCTTGTCATGAAATAATATTGAACTTGTCTCACCTCTGCTTTTCTTTTAAACTTTTAAACTGTACCTGTTTATCTCATGTCAGTTTTAAACTCATGTTCCTGATGAAGAGATAATAAAAAATCTCCAACGCTTGAAAGCATTGGTGTTTTGTGGCGTTTTTGAAATCAAAAACTATTCTTATATCTTTTTTTGTTGCCGAGTTATGAGCATTTAAAGTTGGGAAGGTGACTGTCGGCCATTTTGAGAAGTCACTCTAACGTCTATCCTATCCTAAGAAAATGCACCAACCTACTAAATGTAAATCACATTCTTGAACATTTAGAGATCATAATTATTAAAGGTTAACCTTAATGAATATGAAAGATATGTTAGAGAGCACAAGAATATGTATACCCATAATTCAAAATTGGTTTTTAAAATTTTTTTTGACTTTGCAAGCCTGTTGTGAGAAACTAACCCATCGACTTAATGTCCCTTTCGTGGTGCTGGGTCACCAATAGTGAACACAAATTGACGCACATTGCAGACGATAGGTAATGAAATCTTGTCTTAGATCTATTGTAAAAAGGGGAAAAGTTGATTTACACAGAGAATCAAAATGTATGAATTAAGAAGTTGTAAAACAAACAAACAACAATCGCTGTTGGAATGATTCTGTTTTTGTTTTTTTTATAGATTAGATTAGAAATAGGGACGAAAAAAATATAGCCGTTAGGCTTTCAAAGTCCCATCTTTGTGTTTTTATTTTTATTTTTACATACTCAAGGTATATCGTGCACTCAGGTTTTTGCGTTGAATTAATCATCGTATTCATAAAGACATTATGTCTTTATAAAATTTTAACTGGTCGAGCTCATTTTTAAAGCTGTTAGTAGTAGGTGCTCTCTTAATGTTAGTTGGTAGTTGATTCCATAAAGGTGCAACTCTGTTAGTATAAGAATATTTTCTTGTGTTAGTTTTTACAAAATTCAATAAATATTTTATCAATGCTATTTCTTGTTCTGTCATAATTTGTTAGTTTGAAAAATTCTGTTGCATTTAAATCATCAATATTATTAAATATTTTATAACTTTGTATTAGATCACCTCTTATTCTCCTTGCTTTCAAACTTGGAAGATTCAGGCGTTCCATTCTCTCTCTATACGAATAGTTATTATATCCATCAGTTAATTTAGTTGCCCTTCTTTTGTGGTTTAAAAAAAAAAGAACACTCCCGTTTGCTAAAAAAAAAAAACACACAAGAAAATGCATCGGCGAACTGACTGTAATCAAATGGTGAAACGACTACTTAGTATATTGTTTGAGCAAGATGGAGGGAAAATGTTAGCGCACACATAATATTATACACGCACCGGACCGCACACGCACACACGTGCACAGGGAGAGAGAGGGGGGGGGGGGGGAGAGAGAGAGAGAGAGAGAGAGAGAGAGAGAGAGAGAGAGAGAGAGAGAGAGAGAGAGAGAGAGAGGTCAGGGGGAGAGAGAGAGAGAGGGGGGGGTCCCAGAGAGAGAGAGAGAGAGAGAGAGAGAGAGAGAGAGAGAGAGAGAGAGAGAGAGAGAGAGAGAGATGGAGAGAGAGAGAGAGAGAGAGAGAGAGAGAGAGAGAGAGAGAGAGAGAGACAGAGGGAGAGAGAGAGAGAGAGAGAGACAGACAGAGACAGAAGACAGAGAGAGAGAGAGAGACAGAGAGAGAGAGAGAGAGAGAGAGAGAGAGAGAGAGAGAGAGAGAGAGAGAGAGAGAGAGAGAGAGATTGATTTATAATAGGGTCTACCACGCAGACAGCTTACGATGTCATAACACTAGCACTTAAAACTGCATTTTGCCAAACGAAAATGTTGGCAAAGACGAAAAGAAAAAAATCGATTGTCCCTCCCTCACTTCAGAAAATCAACTCCGAAGTTACCCCCCCCCCCCCTCCTCCCACCTCCCTCCAGGGTTTAGTTTATCTAGAGAACGGTCGCCGCACGAATAACGCTTACGCCAAACGGGGCCTAAAGAAACACTTTAGAAAACGTTTGCGGAAGAATATTACAAGCTCTTGTCTGATTGGTCAAAAAAAAGTATTATTTTAAGCAAACTTTAATGGACCAATCAACAACAAGAAATGTATTCACCCCCTACTACTTCCGGATAGTTCGCCGCTTGCTCGGCGCTTGGCAAGAACAAAACGTCACGCGAACTATCGGCAAACGAAGGGCGTTTCTTAGACCGTTTTTGCCGATTTGAGCGAGCGCAACGTAACGTTAGCCCTTGTGAAACGGCCCCCTGCTTTCCCGCGTTTTCAACACCACGTGACAAAATGGCGGCCCAGGTAATCCACATTTTGAAGGCGTCATTTCTTCAACGACAATTTCCCGGGATACTCGTTTCGCACGCGATAGGTAAATCGATCACGTGCCATTAAGCGGCGACTTTTTCCGACTTCTAATTAGAAGAGTGATGTCAAACGTGGGGGGAATAATTTATTGCAAATACTCACGGGAGATTCAGGATCCAGGAGAAAGAGGAATATAGGGCCAACAGGCTAATTGAGTTATCGACTGTTGTTGAGACTTTGAAGGAAAAAAAAATCGTTATTTATGTCTTGTTCTTCTCCTCCCCTGTCTTTGGTACTTTTTTGTGTTTTTTTGTTTGGGGTAGGGGTGGGGCGGGGGTAGTGAGTGGGTGGTGTATTTTTGGGGTTTCTATTGTGGGTGTTTCTTTCACACTTGTTCTTCATTCCATCATCGCTATTATTTACTCACTCTCTCTCTCTCTCTCTCTCTCTCTCTCTCTCTCTCTCTCTCTCTCTCTCTCTCTCTCTCTCTCTCTCTCTCTCTCTCTCTCTCTCTCTCTCTCTCTCTCTCTCTCTCTCTCTCTCACCGCACCGCCTGTGTATGTGTTTGTGCGTGTTTTGTTTACAATGTTTGTCTCTGTGTGTGTGCTTGTGTGTGTGTGTGTGTGTGTGTGCGCGCGCGCTCACGTGTGTGTGTGTGTGCGCGCGCGCGCATGTGTGTGTGTGTTTGTGTTTGTGTATGTGTGTGTGCACGCGCACGTGTGCGTGTGGTTGTTTATCTGTGTGTTGTTTGATGTATGTACACTAGATCGTAATAACGGAGCGATTCGAGATCGAGTTGGCCAACTTTTGTTCCCTCTGATGGATGAGAACTATGATGACAGTAGACATCTCTTGATCGATTTTTTTCTGAGTGACAGATCTCTCTCTCTCTCTCTCTCTCTCTCTCTCTCTCTCTCTCTCTCTCTCTCTCTCTCTCTCTCTCTCTCTCTCTCTCTCTCTCTCTCTCTCTCTCCTCTCTCTCTCTCTCTCTCTCTCTCTGTGCTATAACAAGAAATCATCTTAGATATTGCTCAGCGTAGACGGTTTTTGATTTCTGGTGAATAAAACGTTAACCTCTCTTTATAGGAACTAAACTTGTTTTTATGTAAAGCCATTGCTATGGGAATATCGCATTACTTTGCCTTTGACTCACTAAAACGACATTCCGATGTTAGAAAAGTAAGGGAAAATATGTGGATTCTGGAGTATGTGCTATCCAAAAATCGATTATTCTAAATAAACTTTAGCTGAATGTTGACGAAACAGAAGCCTTGCTTGTAGTTTTTTTAATTTATCTCGTCCATTTGTCTCTGTCTGTCTCTGCCTCTCGATATCTCTCATTCTCTGTTTGTATGCCCCTCAGTCTCTATTTGTCTGTCTTTCTCTTTTTGTCTGTCTGTCTATTTCTTTGTCTCTCTGTCTCTCTGTCTCTGTCTGTCTCTCTCTCTCTCTCTCTCTCTCTCTCTCTCTCTCTCTCTCTCTCTCTCTCTCTCTCTCTCTCTTTCTTTGTCGGTCGGTCGGTCTGTTTCTTTGTCTGTCTCTCTCTGTCTGTCTGTCTGTCTGTCTGTCTCTCTCTCTCTCTCTCTCTCTCTCTCTCTCTCTCTCTCTCTCTCTCTCTCTCTCTCTCTCTCTCTCTCTCTCTCTCTCTCTCTCTCTCGGTTGTATAAAACTTGCACATGCTGTCTCTGTCTCTCGTTCTCTGTGTGTGTCGCTGTCTCTATTTGTCTCTTTCTCTTTCTCTGTCTGTCTGTCTTTGTCTCTCTGTCTCTGTCTGTCTGTCTCTCTGTCTCTGTCTCTGTCTCTCTGTCTCTGTCTCTCTGTCTGTCTCTCTCTCTCTCTCTCTCTCTCTCTCTCTCTCTCTCTCTCTCTCTCTCTCTCTCTCTCTCTCTGTCTCTTTTTCTGTCTCTCTCTCTCTCTCCCTCCCTCTCTCTCTCTCTCTCTTCTCTCTCTCTCTCTCTCTCTCTCTCTCTCTCTCTCTCTCTCTCTCTCTTTCCCTGTCTGTCGGTCGGTCTGGTTCTCTCTCTCTCTCTCTCTCTCTCCCTCTCTCTCTCTCTCTCTCTCTCTCTCTCTCTCTCTCTCTCTCTCTCTCTCTCTCTCTCTCTCTCTCTCTCTCTCTCTCTCTCTCTCTCTCTCTCTCTCTCTCTCTCTCTCTCTCCTCTCTCTCTCTCTCCATGCATAAAACACATGCGGGTTGATACCTTGCTATCTCAATGGTTTAATGGAATCAGCCCATCACAGTACAGTGCATCACAGTATCACACCATCATCAGCATATTAACGGGTCATATGCCGTAATGTACTATCATTCTTCTCTGGTAAAAGCCAGAAGACGCCATCACTAACAGAATGAACAAAGCTGATAATACCTTCGGGCTTTTACCCGAGAAGAATGATAGAACTTTTTAGGCATTTAATCCTCGATTTGGTAATCACAGATATCCTCCAATGAATATGAGTATTGAAAGCAAAAGTTTTGTCTTGGGGTTTTTCTAACAATAAACATGAAATTCATATCATGAACCAATGCATTGTATAATAATTTTTTTCTGGCTAAATATACTGTACATAAAATTCATTTGGACAGATTTAGATCAGCATACAATCATGCCTTTTGATATTCATGCATGCATTCATACATTGTGAGTAAAAGTATCGAAGTAATAGCTGACAAAAGCATTCGTAAGTGTAACGGATGCATTGATATATGAATTTTACACCTATATAGTTATGTACATAACCACTGCAGTGAATAGTTTAAAGCAAATTATCCGTAATAATCACACAAGCATTGAGACATACTGAATGCATACCTACCATACCTATAGGGATATATGAGTTCTTAGTCCAGAAAATATCCCTAATAATTACTTTTGTTACAGGCATACTTTCCAATACAGATACTAAACATGGGTAACGTAGCTCATCCACAAAATCAAGACTGATCATTGATGTAACAGAACTATTACTCACAATACAAGCAAATATATATAATACGCACACAAATCTACTATGGCATTATGTAGGCAATTGGAGAGTCCACGAACAAACGAATAAGTCGATGGCTTGGAGTCAAAACGGATTATCTTTAGATAGTCTATTGACGTATTATTGAATTTATTAAAAAAAACTAATAACTTGTATCAAACAATGACTGCAGAAATATCAAAAGGGGGTTTTGCTTTTTATATTTCAGCAGTCGTTCTTTTAAGAACGATCTTCTCTCTTCTGTCTTGGAGGCATGCTTATTGAGAGCTCTGGTTGCCGCCCTTAAATACACATTCGTGTCTAACTTTTGCTCAGCAGTGTTCACTACAGTCATGCCTTGCACGTGCAATAGGCAAGAAACCTGCATCAGCCCTGATTCTTCAGCGAAAAGAGACCAAACTTTGGTTTAAACAAATCTTTATTCACTCACTCGGAAACGATCAAACAAAAAGACAATTAGAGCAACAACAAGCTCGAAGCTTATACCGAGACCAAACTTTCGTGAAATTCTCGTGAATTTGCCACATTTTAAGCGTACCTGAAAACGCTGTTGCTGTACTGCAATGTCTGCAAAACTGGTTCAGGCACGTGCAACAGGAAGGAAAGGTATTGAGTAGCCTAAGTTTTGCCATTTTCTTCATTGTTGTCTTAGTGTACAATAAATAGATATCAAGCTACTGAAAACAGAAGCCGGCCCTTAACTTTTGGAGACCAGTATATTAGTTTTCGTAATAAGTTGAATAATAAACTTATGTCAATGGACTATCTAAAGATAGTTCGTTTTGAGTCCAAGCCATCGAAGTTTCACCGTGCAGGCATATCATATGGATCATTCATCGGGCCCTGTAACATTTATCACTGGTTGACATCAGCCTGTAGTAGGGGCCAACAGTAAATGAGAGCTGTATAATAAATGATATTCGACGGCATTGGAACAGTATGGTACAGATAGTCTTTTGTGGAAGATTACCGGTATGACCCTCTAACTGGAGGGGATTTGCACATGTACAGGCTCTAGTGCTGCAGCCAAAGGGATCTGTTGGCCTTCAGGGACCTTCCCCCGCGACATCTATCCTCAAATCCCTTCGGCTGGGAGAGTGGGGATATTCCCCGGGCAAGGCTTCTAGCCAACAATTATAAATGAACAACGAAATCGAATTTCACATTTTAGCCTGATCCGCCGGATTAGCAGTTGATGATGATGAGCGTTCCTCAATTTTGTTGTTGTCGTTGTCCCCCGAAGTCGAAACGTGTCGGCTGAGAGCAGCGGGGAGACCAATGAAAACTAAAAACCGGACACATAAGTATCTCACGCATTACGGCCATATGGCCTGAGAACGCAAAAGAAGAAGAAGAAGAAGAAGAAGAAGAAGAAGAAGAAGAAGAAGAAGAAGAAGCAGCAGAAGCAGAAGCAGAAGAAGAAGAAGAAGAAGAAGAAGAAGAAGAAGAAGAAGAAGAAGAAGAAGAAGAAGAAGAAGAAGAAGAAGAAGAAGAACAAGAAGAACAACAACAACAACAACAACACAACAGCAGCAGCAGCAGCAGCAGCAGCAAACAGCAGCCGCAAACGACATAGTTAACAACAACAATATAAACATGAACAACAGCATAAACAACGACAACAACAGCATAAACAGCACAAACAACAGCAGCAACAGCATTATCATCATCATCAACAGCAACAACAACAATAGCAAGAAGAAGAAGAAGAAGAAGAAGATTCTGTGCAGTGGCTGACAAGATACGTCACGTGGTCAAACAGACAGACAAACGAACAAAAAAGAGAAACAGATATAAAACGTTGTATTGTTAAAAATTCGTGACTTTGCTGGTGTTGCGCTGCCTCTGGGCATTGCCTCCAGGATAGTTCCCACCATCTTTATATCTACTAATGTCCCATATGTGTCTGTTTCAGACCGGAAGACGTTAAACGGATTTTTCTTCTTCTCCTTCGGCAGAGGGAAACAAAACTCGAGCCATTGCTCCCAATCCTTGCTTGCATCAGCTTGAAAACAAACATGTCTTTGAACAATGGTCAATCACTCGTTTTGGACCCAGGATGATATGATTAACCCAAATACTCCTACTACGATAACATACTTCAATAGTTCAACAAACAATGAGTATCAAGAGAGGTACTAGACCCACAAGGCATGTTGTTATGGTCAAAACACACGTTGTTATATTTCACTTTCACCATGGCAACACGGCCATACCGCAAATCTTTCATCATAGCAACACAGTACATCAACCCTTTCACCACCAGCCATCTTTGAGCCAAACATTTCCATTAAAGCTACTTGGCTACAGGAAAGATGTTTCTGAAATATTGTGGGATTTCTCTGTGACACATTTAAAATGGGGTCAATCCTTACTGCCCCAATTTAGGAACACAATGTCATTGAATAACAGACCCCGATTTCAAGAGTTTTGATGACATGGTTGCTAAATCATTGTGGTGCAAAAATGCGACGTTGGTGGTGAAAAGGTTAATGCCATCATTACTAGAGTATGACTGCATTGCCATGGGAGGGGTGGTGGTGGAAAATAACAACGTGGATGTTGACCATTATAGCACGAACGAAGAAGGTACTATTGTTGAATGGACCGTAACAAGCTAGATGAAGAGGTTACATAACGATGGCTTGGAGTCAAAACGGACTATCTTTAGATATTCCATTGACGTATTATTGGATTTATTACAAAAACTATTAACTTGTATCAAACAATGACAGCAGACATATACAAAGGGGGTTATGCTTTTCATATTTCAGCAGTCTTTTTTTTATACATGTTATTAGCTTTCGTAATAAGTTCAATAATATGTCAATGGACCATCTAAAGATAGTCCGTTTTGACTCCAAGCCATCGATAACGTAACGATCGTTTGGCAGTGAAGACAAAACATGGCCAATGGGTGGAATGCATGAAAGACATGGGCTGGTCAGTAACTGGACAGTACAGGTCAACGAACGCGAAGTATGGTCATTTTGTTCTTTTTCTGAACAACCAGTGTGGTACAGGTATAAGGTATATATGCAAGAAGGTACTATCATATATTTGAAGACTGGTAGTTACATTCTGGTAGTTACATTCTGGCAAATACCCTATGAGAACTGATGAATGATTATCAGTTATATTGCAACCTACTGGGGCAGTGGATGGATGCCTCATGCCTCCATACGGAGAGCTGGACGACACCGCCCCCTCCACGAGTCGCTCCCCGTGGGGATACCGGGGGGTATTTCGTGAAAACAGTACACCCCACCCCCACCCCTACACACACACACCTTCAAAAAGGTATGTGCTTGAAAGTTCCCCTAATCCGTGACTCTGCCTTTTCCCTTTGCTTTCTATCATCTGCCGGTACTATCTTTCTGACTTATTGGCCCATTCTCCTGCCTTTTTAAACAAAAAACAAATCCTCCAAATAATGTTTCTCCTTTGAGCTCCTTCGAAATCGGAATGTGTCGCCTGTACGCAGCGGGGAGACCAGTGAAAACTGAAAACCGGACACATACGTACCTTACCCATTATGGTCATATGGCCTGGTAACGCAGAAGAAGAAGATTAAGAAGAAGAAGAAGAAGAAGAAGAAGAAGAAGAAGAGAAGAAGAGAAGAAGAGGAAGAAGAAGAAGAAGAGAAGAAGAAGAAGAAGAAGAAGAAGAAGAAGAAGAAGAAGAAGAAGAAGAAGAAGAAGAAGAAGAAGAAGAAGAAGAAGAAGAAGAATTGAAACCATCGTCAACAACATTTGTTGGATGATAGCCAGAAGGAGCTATTCGCTTTCTGTATTCCTTCTATGACAGCCCCTTCTGGCTTTCACCTACAGGAGCAGCTACACTACATTCGATCCAATGTCAATGCGTTTTGACATTCGGGAGGCTGCATGACTCTCGTGAAATTCCGTGTATTAGTTCTACTTTGAGCAGAGTGAGCAACAAATATTTTGTATACGGGAAATATTTCCACGTGATTCATGACTCACGTCGTCACAATCGCATCGCATTGAGATCTGGTCGTATGTAGTGTGGCGCCGGCTTAAAGGAACATGACGGTCAGTTTGATACATGAATGAATGTGACCCACAAAACGAACTGACAATCGAAGAAACACTTGAACAAGCACGCAAGAACTTATGTCAAAGACATTGGTCAACTTAGGACGATTATTTGACCGCCAGGGGGCAACCAAACTAGTAGGGGCTTAGCGCGCGATATTCTTAGTTGGGCGTAGTGAGAAAGAGAGAGAGAGAGAGGGGGACTCATCTCCCTCTCTTGTGTCCCTCCCTCTCTCTCTTTCTCTGTCTCTCTCTCTCTCTTTCTCTCTCTCTCTCTCTCTCTCTCTCTCTCTCTCTCTCTCTCTCTCTCTCTCTCTCTCTCTCACCACTCCCAACTAAGAATATCGCGCGCTAAACCCCTACTGGTTTGACTGCCCCCCTGGCGGTAAAATGCGCGTCCTAAGTTGCTCATTCATGCATACTGATCTACAAACCATGTTTATTGAGTATTCCTGATGCCGAATAAAACACAACTTGTACGCACTGCGTAAAAGAAACAACCTGACTATTGCTTGCAGCGTTGTACGTTACTAGACACCATTTTGGAGTATTTCTGAATAAAACCTGGTCATGTCGATGGCATTTAAATAATAGCACCTAATAAGGAATACTAAACTGTGGGCTACAATTGTTAAACAGTATTGTATTTACAGATTTTATTTGTTGTTGTTGTTGATGGCGCTGTTGTTATTGACGATGCTGTATTTCTTTAAAAGATGATGAGGACGGTGATGGTGGTGGTGATGATGATGATGATGATGGTGATGATGATGATGATGATGGTGGTGATGATGATGATGATGGTGATGGTGGTGATGATGATGATGATGATGATGATGATGATGGTGATGATGACAAAAACGACCAAGACGACGGTGTTATGACGACGACTATGAAGAAGAAAAAGAAGATGTTGACGAGGACGACGACGAGGACGATAGTGTTGATGATGATAACAATGACGACGACGACAACGATGATGATGATGATGATGATGATAAATGATGATGATGATGATGATGATGATGATGATGATGATGATGATGATGTATCTGGTAAAGTATATAATTATGTTAAAGCGCTTGTCACTTGTTGGCATGCTTGTTAGTTTTTTTTTGTTTGTTTTTTTCTTTTTTGTATGCCAGCATATTAACAAAACGTCATGTGTCCCTTAGGTTACTTGTTTCTAAGGGGTGTCTGCCAAGTGTGGGTACCCCCCCCCCACCCCCCCCCCCATCCATTAGCTCGTGAACCTCAGCAAAGAATCACTTCAAATGTTGTATGGTGATATAATTATTATCTGAAGCTTATGTGTCCCGTACAGCAAAATAACTATAGCCAAGGGATGACACTTTTCCCCCTACCAACAAGTCATAGCTTTCGTAGTGCAACAATTTTACAGTCCTGAAATTTGATAAGTTGGTAGATTGTCTTTACCTTTTCGCCGCCAGCCATTTTTTAGCCAAAATGTTCCATTAAACTTACATGGATTTGTCTTTTTGAGAAGAAGTGTTGGTGGAAACAATACACTGAGACAATATTTTTGTCTGAAATATTGGGGATTCTTCTGTGATATATTTGAAATAAGGCCTATCGTTACTTCTCAAAGGTACGAACCCAAGATCATTGGATAACAGACCCTCATTTCAAGACTTTTAATGACATCGGTGTTCAATCACTGTGGTGCAAAGATGCGACATTGGCGGTGAAAGGGTTAAAATGATAAGGAAGATAGCGGAAGGGGTGTTATATTTGAAAGGAGAAGGGATAACACGATATCAAATGGGGGGGGGGGGGGGGGGGGGGGACAAACAACATGTCTGCCGCTCGATGACACTCGTTTGTAGTGGGTTGGTTGATTCTTGTGGGTGTGATTTCCAACCACTCTCTGTCACTCACTCATGGTTTTGTTATTGGAGTATTTTGAGAGGTAACGGATTTGAACACGACCTAGGAAGACACAATGAACGATGCACATTTATCATTTGTTCGTACGTTTGTATTGTGCATTCGTTCGTTCGTTCATTCATTCGTTAGTCCATTCATGATCATTCGTTCGTTCATTCATTCATTCACATATTCATTCTGTTGGTTCATACATTCGTTAATTCAATGATCCATTCATTCATCAGTTCATTCGTTCGTTCGGTTTTTTTTATTCATTCAATCATTCATTCATTTTCCGTTATTCATTCATTCATTCATTCATTCTTTCTTTCTGTCTTTCATTCATTCGTTCGTTCTTTTGTTCGTTCATTCTTTCATTCCTTCGTTCACTCATTCACTCATTAATTTATCACACACACATTCGTTGAATCGTCCCCCTATCCGTTCATTCGTTTACTTGTTATTTATGGATATACATCGGTAGGCGCGCAATCTAATGCTATCTCTAAGCGCTTACAATAAATATCATCGGGGCATTGGGTAGATAATACTGGGAAAAGATTATGAACAACTTTATTTAACGCAACATTTGGTTTCCGAGGAACGTTTCACAAAACAAAATTCAGTGAGAGATCTCAGTCTATTGATTCCATTGAGTGTAGTCCATATTTAACTCACTCTCTCTCTCTCTCTCTCTCTCTCTCTCTCTCTCTCTCTCTCTCTCTCTCTCTCTCTCTCTCTCTCTCTCTCTCTCTCTCTCTCTCTCTCTCTCTCTCTCTCTCTCTCTCTCTCACACACACACAAACACGCATGCGCGTGCATACGCACGCTTTTTTTTAAACAGTAAACTTACTGTCTTGAAACATTATTATCACCGTCTCCGCGTGTTAATATCCACGTTTTCATAATTTACATTAAGCTCACAATGTTCGGACATAAACTCCCGGTATCTATACAATAAACGTCCAATATAAGCTACATACATTTTACTTTCATTCTTCATACATTTCACTCATTCTACGTACATTACGGGGTAAAAACTCCGGGCGGGTCAGAATTCATGCCCCAATTATCTCATGAAATTTCAGAAAATTTCAGTCAATTTGCCATGATACACTGCTAACATTAACACTCGTCTCATACACTGAACTCACAGTTCTGAAATTTCTTTCATTTCATGGATAATTGGGGTATCCTTCTTACCCGCTCATGCGCTTTTTACACCGTCTTCCCACACATTAATATAACTCCGAGATGTCATACATTCATGCATCAAAGTCTCAGTTTTCATACACTAGACTCAATGCATTCATACACTTAAACTCACACTTTCCATACACTGAACTCACAGTTCTTCTTCTTCTTCCAGTTGGGATGTTTATCCTGCACCGCGCTCACCGGTAATTACAGTTCCACAGGCTGTGTGCATTCACACAGTCAGTCTTCAAAATTAAGTTGGCTCTTTGCATGTACACTTTTTTGGGTGCCTTTAAACTCGCGTTAATTTTAATGCATTGAACTCAGTGTCCTAACGCATTAATCTCACAGCCTGCATAATTAAATTCCCAGGCTGTGTGCATTACAGTCATGTTCTCCATATGTTAAACTCCTAATCTTCATACATTAAACTCCTGATCGTCATACATTAAACTCCTGATCGTCATACATTAAACTCCTAATCGTCATACATTAAACCCCCCAGTCTTCATACATTTAACTCCCAATGTCCATACATTGGAATAACTCTCTTTGTACATTGAAATGCCCCAGGTGCACACAAATCTCATTCATTAAAACTCGCCGTCTTCATAAATATCATTACCATCACTGTCTTCACGTTTTAACAAACCCTCCGTCTGTATTGGAATAACTCTCTTTGTCCATTGAAATGCCCCAGGTACACACAGTTCTCATTCATTAAAACTCATTAAAATGTATCATTAACATCACTGTCTTCACGCATTAATTAACAAACCCTCCGTCCTCATACGTTAAACTCACTGTCCTTACCCTCCGCAGCAGCAGCACCCACTGCAGCCACGTCTTTCAAACCCTGCACCAGAACGGTCTGTTTGTCGTGATGGTGACGACTCTCCACTCCGTTGCTGACTCGACAGCCAGTCTCACCACCACCACCACACACACTGTTCTTGCCCATCTTCTCCACCACGCTCTGACTGTGCTCGTACAACGAGTCCGCCGGCGTGTCCTTCACCCCTCCCCCTTGCTTGGACGACTTCCGCCAGGCGCTCAGAGCCACAGTAGGGCAACAGGACCGGAGGTGGGACATGTACACCTTCCGGAAATCGCGCATGAGCAGAGGGTAAATGATGGGGTTGACGAGCGAGTTGCAGTAGCCGAGCCACACGAAAGCCCCGAAGACGTTGGACGGCACGCACTGGCAATACGCGTCGATGACGTTGGTGATCAAGAAGGGAGTCCAGGTCACCACGTACGCCCCGACGATGACCCCCAAGGTGACGGTCGCTTTGCGCGTGAAGGGTTCCCGGATGCTGTTGTTGGTGACGTCCTGTCCCAGGAGCACGCGCGAGGGGGCGATGAGCGAGCGCACGAAGACAGCCTGGCGCTTGGCCTCGGTGGAGACTCTGCAGTAGAGGATGAAGGCGATGATGATGGGCAGGAGGATGGTGACGAAGGAGGCGGTGAGGGCGTAGGGGAGGCTGACTCGCAGCACGCACTGGGGGGTGGGCCCGTTAGCGGTGAGGTTGGTGAGGGAGTTGTGGGTGGGGTTGTGCCAGCCGTTGGTGATGGGCACGAAGGAGGAGGCCACGGCGATGGACCAGGCGGTGACCAGGAGGAACCCGGCCCGCTTGGCCGTCATCAGAACGTTGTACCTGGACACACACACACACACATACGCGCACGCGCGCGCGCACACGCACACGCACACACACACACACACACACACACACACACACACACACACACACACACACACACACACACACACACACACACACACACAGTCAATATATGGAAACTACGAAGGTTTTGCGATAGTCGGTTCTATTTTTCTCGTCATGTTTTTTTTCTTTCTTTTCTTTTCCTTTCCAACCACTCTCTGTGACTCACTCATTCAAGACTAATTCATTGACCTAATAAAGATCAAGAGCATGCAATCGGTGTTTTTTCAAAAATATATTAAGCATATCTTATACCATAATGTCTGGGATTCATAGTGCGTGGTGTACTGGCTTATCCCTACTAAGAACTTAACTTGACACAATAACAAGAAGGAAAATATCATGAAAAAAGGAGAACAAGTGCAACGCCGAGCGGCTGCAAAGTCCCCTCGCAGCATCGCCGAACTACTCCGAAATCGGAATGTGTCGGCTGTACACACAGCGGGGAGACCATTGAGAACTGAAAACAGGACGCACGCACGTACGGATGGACGGCCGGAAAGAAGTGGAACATATCTGTCCTGTGACACAAAGGGCCTAGGCACGGCCGTTCAATTGGGATCATTTAGTTTCCACCTATGCACTATCGTGAAACCCACTCACCTCCTCCCCTAATGCATCTCCTTCCCCCATCCAGCCAGTCACTGAGGCAAGCAAGACTCGGCGATGCCAGCAAGCAAGCACACCCGCGCAGGAACTCAGTAGTCAAGTTTGAGCCACAGTGCTACAGCCAACTGTTTGCTACCCCCCCCCCCTCTCTCTCTCTCTCTCTCTCTCTCTCTCTCTCTCTCTCACCGCTCTCTCTCTCTCTCTCTCTGTGTGTCTCTGTCTCTCTCCCTCACCGCTCTCTTTCTCTCTCTGTCTCTTTCTCTGTCTCTGTCTCTGGGTGTTTCCAGCCGTGTTGGTGGAGTCTAGGCTTACGGGTTCACTTGTAATATTTGCATACAATCATCAGTCAACAGATAGAGTTTCAAACCATGAAGATTCCATCAATGCTTTGTGAAATTTTCAAGTCATAGCCTTGGGGTTCGGACCCGTGATTTGAGCGTGCGCGATCATGCGCACACGAGCGCACAGAAAAATTCATGACAACTGTGTTATAGACCATTCATCAAGAAATGTTGTGGAAAAAAACTGCATTAAAATACACGCAAAACTTCGCGAGATATTAGCGATTATGTGTTTCGGGGTTTGAACCCCGTAACTGGCGCGACGTTGACCTTAATTTAAAACTAATTACATCAGTGGATAGCTTGCATCTTGGCAAACTAGTATACCAAATTTGATGATGATAGACTGAATAGTTTTTGTGAAAAACGGACGAATAGCCGGACGGAGGCACGCCGGACGGACGCCGGACGGACGCCGGACGGACCAGACAGAAACAATAGTTCCCCGAACCTTCGGCTCGGGGACTAAAAACATGAAAAAACGAATAAACTAAACACACAGTGGAGTTAAACTGAGCCTTTGCCTCTATAGCCATCCCTATGACGAAAGTACGACATAATAAGAACAACCAGAGAAGAAGATCAGCAGCAACATCAGAAAGTTAATTGAGAGAGACATGAAAACGGAGTCCATAATACAGTAGTAGTTTATCATTTGTCTTCTCTTTTCCCCTATTTCTTCTTCTCCTCCTCCTCACTGTTATCTTCAAGGGCGAGTAATCATGAGTTCGTCTTAAACAGCCAACGCAGGTAGTAGTTTGTAAATTAGACCAAACTCCCCCAAAACGATTGTCTGTTTAGCCTAGTTTACTTACTACTACCCGTGTTGACTGTCTTAAGATGCGCTCATGATTACACGCCCAGGTCCAGGTTGTCACAACATTCTTCTTCGCACGCTACTCTCTTTTTCTTATGTTTTATTTTCGCCCGTGCGTAATTATCAGTAACAATTACCATCCCCATTTGCCGGTAGAAACCAGGCATAATTTCCCCCCTAGTACATTAAATATAATCTGGACGAAACAAACCAGTCTGTCAACACTAGATTATATATATACAAGACAGTAATTCATTCGTCTGGTCATCCACGGCAGATAACAACTCGAGATTCAGTGAGCATGTGTTAGGTTTATGTGTGTTTGATGAAATGTGTGTGGGTCTAGTCTGTGTGGGTATGTCTGCGTGCAAGAACGCGTTCACTCGCGTGCGTGCGTGTGTGTCTGTTGTGCGCGCGTGTGTGCGTGTGTGAGTGTTGCAATGCTGATTGTAAAGCGCTTTGTGTTCGATAAAAAGCGCTCTATAAGTGTCCGTTTATTATTATTATTATTTATTATTATTATTATTATTATTATTATTATTATAAGAGCCCCCCCCCCCCCCCGTGGGGATACCGGGGGGTCCTTTGCATACATAGTGCCCCCACCTTCTGGGAGTTATGTTCTTGTAACTTCCTTTAATTTGTCACTCTCTTTGACTCTGCCTTTTCCCTTTGCTTACTGTCATCTACTATCTTTCTGCCTTACCGGTCCATTTTCCTGCCTTTTTTCAAGAAACCACTTTCAAAAAGATTTCCTCCAGTCGAAGTCGGACTTGCTGGGCCTAACTATTTTTTTAGTTAGGCGCATAGCGGCAGCATGACGCATCTGCGCTCATAATAGACAGGAAACTGTCTGAGCGATAGAAGAAGAAGAAGAAGAAGAAGAAAGAAGAAAAAAAAAAAAAGAAGAAGAAGAAGAAGAAGAAGAAGAAGAAGAAGAAGAAGAAGAAGAAGAAGAAGAAGAAATAAAGAAGAAGAAGAAGAAGAAGAAGAAGAAGAAGAAGAAGAAGAAGAAGAAGAAGAAGAAGAAGAAGAAGAAGAAGAAGAAGAAGAAGAAGAAGAAGAAGAAGAAGAAGAAGAAGAAGAAGAAGAAGAAGAAGAAGAAAAAGAAAAAGAAAAAGAAGAAGAAGAAGAAGAAGAAGAAGAAGAAGAAGAAGAAGAAGAAGAAGAAGAAGAAGAACAAGAAGAAGAAGAAGAGCCGGGCAACATACGAAAGCGCGGATCTATATCTCTACACCGAACATGTTTCAGAAGCGCGTACAGATCCATGATTCAAAAGCGCGGGAGGGGGGGAGGAGGAGGGGGGTGGGGAAGGAAGTGAGTGGGGGTAACAGGAGACGAACAAAATGTAATGCAACTCGGCCGCAAATATCAGCAAATATCAGCAATGGTGTTACAGGCTGATTGGTCACAATCGCATTTGTTTCCTTATTAAACGCTGTGACAAATTATCATAAACGTGTCACTCTCTCTGTCTCTCTCTGTCTCTCTCTCTCTCTGTCTCTCTTTGTCTCTGTCTCTCTCTGTCTCTCTGTCTCTCTCTGTCTCTCTCTGTCTCTTTCTCTCTCTCTCTCTCTCTCTCTCTCTCTCTCTCTCTCTCTCTCTCTCTCTCTCTCTCTCTCTCTCTCTCTCTCTCTCTCGAATGGTCTCTCTCTCTTTTTCTCTTTTCTCCATCTCTCGTAAAAGTATCCAAAAAGGTATTGCAATCACGTGTCTCTCTCTGTCGTTGTCTCTGTCTCTGTGTTTGTCTCTGTCTCTCTCTCTCTCTCTCTCTCTCTCTCTCTCTCTCTCTCTCTCTCTCTCTCTCTCTCTCTGGGAAAACCCGCGCTTACGTACGTCAATTTGACGCGTTTTCGTAAACAAAATATTCCGCGCTTCTGATATGCCAGTACGCGCTTTCGTAAATCTCCCGAAATCCGTGCTTACAATGCCTAAGCAAACCCGCGCTTATGAATGAGGAAATCACGCGCTTTCGTGATTGTTTTATCCGCGCTTTTAGTAATGCCAATACGCGCTTTCGTAGATCTCCCGAAGAGCCAGTGATGACCACTAATTGATATTATTACACCTGTCTGCACACCAACACAGGGGGAGGGCTGGAGTTGTTTTTCCATTTCATGCAGTTATTGGTCACCGACATAATATTATTGATGTATATTATTATCACAGTTTCAGCCAGCGTTACTCCTTACCAGTCATTATTTTCTTCATATTTTGTCTGCTACCAGGTCTTACTACTTCTAGACATAGCCTGTTCTTTTTGTACTGGATCTTCTTCCTGCTCTTCTTCCCTGTTCCCAGGCCATATGGCCATACTGGTTAAGGTACGTATGTGTCCGGTTTTCAGTTTTCACTGGTCTCCCCGCTGCGTACAGCCGACACATTCCGATTTGGAGGAGCTCAAGGGAGAAAAATTATTCAGAATAATTTTTTGAAAAAAGGCAGGAGAATGGGACAATAAGTCAGAAAGATAGTAGATGACAGAAAGCAAAGGGGAAAGGCAGAGTCAAAGAGAGTGACATGTTAGAGGAAGCTACAAGCACATAACTTCCAGAAGGTGGGGGAACTATTTTTACGAAAGAACCCCCCCAGTATCCCCATGCATGGGGAGAGACTGGTGGACGGGGCAGGGTCGTCCAGCTCCCCGTATGGAGGCACGATTTTTCCTTTCACTTTGCACTAGGCCTTACAGTCTGAATGTGGAGTCTTTCCGATGAGACGATAAACCGAGGTCATGTGTGCCCATGCACTTAGCACACGCTAAACCCAGTGGCAACGAAAAACGTTGTCATTTGGTCAAAATTTACCCCCACCCCCACCTTTCTCCTCATCAGTCACACAAAACGTCGCATGCCAAAAAACAAAACAATGGTGGCGCGCCTCTGGCTGCGACGCACTCTCTAGGTGGGAGCAACCCGATTTTCATATTATGTACTTTATAGTCACAGAGACATCTCTGTGAAAATCGGGTTGCTCCCACCTGGAGAGCGCGTCGCAGCCAGAGGCGCGCCACCCATTTTGTTATTTTTTTAATTTTTGCTTGCGATTTTTGTGTGTGATTGATGAGGAAGGAAGGGGGGGGGGGGGGGTAAATTTTGACCAAATGACAACTTTTTGGTTGCCACTGGGCTTAATTTGTGTATACTTTATCATTATAAAGTATAAAGTAAAGTACCAATAGGGGAAGAAGGGGTAAAAAGCGCATGGGCGGGTAAGAAGCCCACCCCAATTATCTCATGAAATAACGAACATTTCAGTCAAATTTACCCATGAGACGAATGCTAGACATTAACGCTCGTCTCATGGGCAAAATGAGACTGAAATTTGCTTCATTTCATGAGATAATTGGGGTGGGCTTCTTACCCGCCCATGCGCTTTTTACCCCGTCTTCCCCTATCGATTCCAATCCTCACCTAAGAGGCGTCATGATGGAGAGGTAGCGGTCGAAGCTGATGAGGCACACGTTGAGGACCGAGGCGGAGCACAGCATCACGTCGAAGGAGGCCCACACCGGGCAGAAGGCCTCGCCCAGAACCCAGCGCTGGCAGACCTCGCTGAGGGAGGCGGGGACCATCACCACGGTTCCCACCAGCATGTCCGCAAGGGACAGGGACACGATGAACAGGTTGGACACCGTCCGCAGTTTCTTGTCGCTGGCCACGGCGGCGAAAACCAACACGTTGCTGATTAGGGTGAGTAAGGTCAGCACGCCTAGAGATACGCCTGTGGCTACCGTACCTGCATGCAAAAGGAAACGTTCATAATTATACATAATTATGTAATCTGTACTCTCAAAATTTGTTTCATTTCTTTTTTATCGTTTGATGATGTGACCCAATGTGTCATTTTTGTTTGGTGTTGTATCTCCTCCACACCCCAATAGGGGTAAAAGGGTTAAACGTATCTTTGAATCTTGTGGAATAAAGATAGCTTTCTGTTTATCTGTGTCTGTCTGTCCGCAGCTTCTTGTCGCTGGCCACGGCGGCGAAAACCAACACGTTGCTGGTCAGGGTGAGTAAGGTCAGCACGCCTAGAGATACGCCTGTGGCTACCGTACCTGCATACAAAAGGAAACGTTAATAATAATACATCTGTACTATCAATCAGTATCGTTAAAAAATCGGGACTTTCCTGGGGTTGCACTGCCTCCGGGCATTGCCTCCGGGGTCGTTCACACCATCTTGATATCTACTAGTGTCCCATATGTGTCTGTTTCAGACCTGAGGACGTTAAATGGATTTTCATTCCGATTCATCTGTAATTTGTACTCTCAAAATGTGTCTTATTTCTTTTGTATCGTTTGATGATGTGACCCAATATGTTATTTTTGCTTTGTGTTGTATCCTCCACACCTCAATAGGGGTAAAAAAAAGAGTAAACATATCTTTTAATCTTGAAAATACTGTGGAATAAAAATAGTTGTCTGTTTATTTGTGTATGTCTGTCCGCAGTTTCTTGTCGCTGGCCACGGCTGTGAAGACCAACACGTTGCTGGTCAGGGTGAGTAAGGTGAGCACGCCTAGAGATACGCCTGTGGCTACCGTACCTGCATATAAAAGGGAAACGTTCACAATTATTACGAAATTGAAACAAAGGGTGAATACTCTCTTTCTAATTAACTCCCCTCCACCAAAGTTGATTACGATACCAATCACCTAGCAGTGCGTGGGTCAGAACCAAAGTGAGACAAACAAAGCATCATTCTCAAAAAAAGGAATATGCCAAGTTCGCCTTTATGACCTTCCACCCACACAGTACACATCAACAATTATACATATGTAGGCCTAATCTGGGTGTTGAGACATATTATGCTCACAAGACAAATGCTCACAAGACAATTGATCACAACCTTAAGACAATTGCTCACAACCATAAGACAATTGCTCACCAAAGAAAGCATTCACTGAAGTGAGTGTGTGTGTGTGTGTGTGTGTGTGTGTGTGTGTGTGTGTGTGTGTGTGTGTGTGTGTGTGTGTGTGTGTGTGTGTGTGTGTGTGTGTGTGTGTGTGTGTGTGTGTGTGTGTGTGTGTGTGTGTGTGTGTGTGTGTGTGTGTGTGCGTGTGTGCGTGTGCGTGTGCGTGCGTGTGCGTGCGTGCGTGCGCGTGCGCGTGTGTGTGTATGTGAGCCTTTGTTGTTTTTTTCGTTAAAGTTGTGAGCAAATATCTTGTGAGCAAGTGTCTTGTGAGCATATGTCCCCCATATCATGTAATCTGAACTCTCAAAATTTGTTTTATTTCTTTTTTATCGTTTGATGGTGCGACCCAATGTGTCATTTTTGTTTTCTGTTGTAATTCCTCCACATCCCAATAGGGGTAACAGGGTTACACTTATCTTCGAATCTTGAATATACTGTGGAATAAAAAATAGTTGATGTTCCCGACATAAGTCCACATACTGACCTGCGGAGAGCGTGTGGTGGCCTGGCTGGCCGGGCACGAGGGGTGCCTTGGTCATGGTCAGTTCACCACCGCACCACGACGACAACGACGACGACGATGATGAGATTGATGATGATGATGATCCAATAGCAGCAGCAGCATCCTGGCCACCACCCTCCGTCCACTGTTGCCCCACCACTACTTCCACCACCCCTACCACCACCACCTCACCCAGTCTGACTGCTAAAGGGAGAGAGGTTTGAACACGAGAAGCCCCCCGTGGGGATACCGGGGGGTCTTTTGTATAAATAGTTCCTCCACCTTCTGGAAGTTCTGTGCTTGTAACTTCCTCTAATTTGTCACTCTCTTTGACTCTACCTTTTCCCTTTGCTTACTGTCATCTACTATCTTTCTGCCTTACCGGAACATTCTTCTGCTTTTTATTTCTCAAGAAACACTGTCAAAAAGAGTTCCTCCAACCGAACTCGGACTTGCTGGACCTAACTATTTCTTAGTTAGGTGCATAACGGCAGCACGACGCATCTGCGCTCATAATGGACAGGAAACTGTCTGAGAGATCGAAGAAGAAGAAGAAGGACACGATAAGGATAAGGAGGAGGATAAGGATAAGGAGGAGGAGGAGGAAGAGGAGTACGAAGAGGAGGAGAGGAGGAGGAGGAGGAGGAGGAGGAGGAGGAGGAGAAGGAGGAGAGAAAGAAGAGTAGGAATAGGAGGAGGAGGAGTAGAAGGAGGAGGAAAGATATGGGAATAGGGAGAAAAAGAAAGAGAGTAAGAATGTAAGGTGGTGAAGGGCATACAGGGCTGAGGACCTTGGCTGTGGCTTCTGGCTTGGATGGCACTCTCAGTGGTCAAGGTTAATAAACGTCGTTACTTGTTCGTTTTGCCCGTTGCTGATCTACACTAGATCCTCAATCACCGGTGCACTGAATTGGCTCCCCTTTTCACACATATTATAGGCCTAATGGACAAGTCAGACAAGTGACCCATAACCGTTAATCCAGTTTGTCCACCACAAACACTGACTCCTATTTCTCCCAAGCATTGCCGTTGACCACCACATTTCCGACACACCTAACAGACACTAGTATAATATTCATTATATGTCACAGAAGATCAGGAAAATGAAACGAAACGAAAGGACAAAATAGAGGGGACAGAGTGCAGGAAGGAAGACATAGGTGTCGCTCAATCAACCAATCGATAGCCTCCTGAGCTTTGACGTCACGAGCAGGTGATGTTCGTCCATCAACGCTTCCTTCATTCCTTCCTTCATGGTGTCAAATCACGTGACGTGACAACTTTAGGGGGAGAGACAGGGGGGAGGGGCAGGGGGGATGGGGGTTGGATTGGTGGGAGGGAGTCACACGTTTACCAAGAGCGCAGAGTGCAGTTTGGGTCTTGGTTGTCCCGCCCGGGAAGTGAAATTCACACGGCTTCTGGCGACTCGCTTTCTATCCCCATGTCTGCTTTGAACCCACCCTTCTTCTTCTTCTCCATCTCCTTCGTCTCTTTCTTGTTTCTGAAGGATCAGGTCCGGTGGGTGTGGTGATGCGGTGGGATGGGTACAGACGGGGATGGAGGGTGTGGGGGGTGAGGGTGAGGGAGGGGGATAATGACCCGTTTGGTGCCCGCCTGTAAACAGAATGATTACATTGATTATTGACCTTATCTGCTGGACAGGTCATCAGTCAGTTAATTTACACAGGGGTCATCAACGGTTGTCCTATTTCTGTCTGTCTTTTTGTTCTGTCTGTCTGTTTGTCTGTCTGTCTGTCTCTATCTGTCTGTCTGTCTGTCTGTCTGCCCCTCTCTCTCTCTCTGTTATTTTTTAAAAATTATTTATGTGATACTATTGCACGTAAATAACTTTGCAAAAATGTCATTACATTCACTTTTTTTTTATGTGTCCGTCCTACAACATATAACACGACAAAAAACCCCCCCGAAAACACCCAAAAAACGTGGCTGTATTTCTCTAAATGATCGTCTTAAACCCTTTCACCGCCAAAGTTGCATTTTAGCAGCACAGTCATTTAACACCAATGCCACTAAAAGGCATCAAATTGGGGTCTATTATCCAATGACCCTATTGTCTTAGTTTTGGGAAGTAAGGGTAGACCATAGTTTTTTTTATATAATGTCACAGGAAAACCCCCAATACTGCAGATGGTTTTTGTTCTCTACCCAGGTAAATTTAATGGACATTGTTTTGCTGAAATATGGCTGGCGGTGAAAGGGTTAACGATGACAAGAACTTGTGGTGACTGGTGTATCGTTCGTACCTCTCAGTTAGCCTGGAGAGGGTGATCAAGTCCCTGTCCAGACTAGTGGCTGTCATCCTGGATCCACAAAGAAAGGGATGCTGAGGAGATCTACAACCTTTAATTATCTCTCTCTAGTCTCTGTCGTTTTTGTCTAACCCTGTCTCTCACTCTCTGTCTTTTTCGCTGCATCTCTCTCTCTCTCTCTCTCTCTCTCTCTCTCTCTCTCTCTCTCTCTCTCTCTCTCTCTCTCTCTCTCTCTCTCTCTCTCTCTCTCTCTCTCTCTCTCTCTCTCTCTCTCTCTCTCTCTCTCTCTCTCTCTCTCTCTCTCTCTCTCTCTCTCTCTCTCTCTCTCTCTCTCTCTCTCTCTCTCTCTCTCTCTCTCTCTCTCGGGGGAGGGGGGTGGGGGGGGGGGGGGGGGGGGGGGGGGGGGGGAGGAATGCGATATATTGATCGACTGTTTAAATGAGTATTCTTTTTAACAGTTTCTGGTATATTGCTTGCCAAATTTTGCATGAATGTTTCGGCGCATTCTGAATCTATTTTGTATTTATGTTATTTTTCTTATTTGTTATCGCCCCTACCCCACTGTTCCGTTTGACATGGGCAGATGGCCCAGTTCATTAAATCGTTGTTCTTGTTCTTGTTCTCTGTCTCTCTCTCTCTCTCTCTCTCTCTCTCTCTCTCTCTCTCTCTCTCTCTCTCTCTCTCTCTCTCTCTCTCTCTCTCTCTCTCTCTCTCTCTCTCTCTCTCTCTCTCTCTCTCTCTCTCTCTCTCTCTCCTCTCTCTCTCTATCTCTCTTCTCTATCTCTCTCTCTCTCTCTCTCTCTTGCATTTCTGCCTCTCCCTCGCGTTCCCTTGCTCTCTTTCTCTGCCT
>CM065698.1:40866511-40871511 GCA_017654935.2 Phymorhynchus buccinoides | reverse complement strand
GAGGGGCTGCGACCATGCTTTCATGGTTCTTGAGAACTCCAGTTTGGTGCACGTAAACATGGAGGGCAAAATAAACGGTTCAATGACACTCTCAAAGTGTCCCTGAAGGACTTTGACATCAACATTTCCTCATGGGAAACTTTGGCCCCAAACCGATCAGCATAGCTTGGTGCAGTCACCAAGGGAGCTGCCAAGTTCGAGGCTCACTGATTCGAGAAAAACTCGCACGAGCAGCAGTAATTCTCCAACTCCAACAGATCCTCTCAACTCTCTTTCCTGTCCCCCACTGTCACAAAACCTTCAAGGCCCACAGCGGACTCATTAGTCATGTTCGTACCCAGCCCACATCCTGAACCCTTTTGACATTGGAACCGTTGACGGATGGTCTTCATCCCTCGGGACGGACGAACATCAAAGGCAGAGAGTCAAGACATAATTAAGAGAAGCTACTGTCATACTTTCATTCTTGTTCCCCCCAAAATGGGAGTAAAGAAATAAGAAATACTGTTATCATGCTTTCATGGTTGTTCCAAGAAAGGAAGTAAATTAATGAGAAAGGGTGTGATTATGCTTTCATATTATGTTTTTAATTTTGATTATGCCTGTACTTTTCTGCCCGTTCTGTAGACGTGTCATTTGTTTCACAGAATTCGCGGCCAAACAGAGAGAGAGAGAGAGAGAGAGAGAGAGAGAGAGAGAGAGAGAGAGAGAGAGAGAGAGAGAGAGAGAGAGAGAGAGAGAGAGAGAGAGAGAGAGAGAGAGAGAGAGAGAGAGAGAGAGAGAGAGGTCTGCTTATAACAGCGAGCATACACATGTGAGAGGTCTGCTTACAACAGCGAGCATACACATGTGGCGCTCACTGATTGGGAATGAAACAAAGGCCTCCCCCCAGCAGTCAGAGAGCAACAGACAGAAAATAGACCGGAAAGACAAGCGACAGTTCCTCTACTGCCATTGATTGTAACCCTCTACTAACTCATCATCCAAATGGGCACTAGTAAAACAGAAACCACACACCACAAAATCATCGTGTTCATGTTTGCATATGCGTGCGTGCACACGTGTGTTTGTGCACACGCGCGCGCGCGCGCGTGTGTGTATGTGTGTGTGTATGTATGTATGTGTGTTAGAGAGAGAGAGAGAGAGAGAGAGAGAGAGAGAGAGAGAGAGAGAGAGAGAGAGAGAGAGAGAGAGAGAGAATGAGTATGTCTGTGTGCATAGATGCGACAGTGTGTGTGTGTAAATGTGTGTGTGTGTGTGTGTGTGTGTGCGTGTGCGTGTGTGTTGTGTGTGTGCGCGTGCGTGCGCGCGCGAGTGTGTTCACCTAGGACACGCACGAACATTGTATGTACGTGTGCGATGTGTGCACATGCGCACGGCACACGCTCGTGCATGCGCAAGCATACGCTTTTTGTGGCATGCGAGTTTGCGAGCACTCGCACGTGTGAGGAAGGCAAATATGTGCCCCCCCCCCCCCCCCCTGCATTTCTCGGTTAATTGCAATTTTTCGTTTTTGCCTTTCTTACCAAACATAAAGCTGTAGTTTATGAACCTTTTTAGCTAATAACCTTTTTGGAATACTAACCCTATCCAACCCTAAATCAGTCTGTAGCCATTCTGATTTTTCACTCTTTCAACTCAGAAAAACAAAAACACAAGGATGTTTTGTAATTTGATTTTTTTTTTTCTGTCCGAATCATGTACCAAGACTTGTAATGTAACATGTATGTAAATATGTATTGAATACCGAAGCATGCATTGATGAATGAGTGTGAGTAAGAAAGAAGGAATTGTAGAGTGGAAGGACGAGAGAGGGGAAATAAAAAATGTTATAACAAAAAAGGTTCATAAAATACAGCTTTATGTTTGGTAAGCAAGGCAAAAACGGGAAAATGGAATTCACCGAGAAATGCAGGGGGGGTGGGTGGGGGTGGGGGGGGGGGGTGGCACATCTTGACCTTTACCCTTACAGTGTATGATCTTTGAAGGTTCACAGCTAGTCAGAGATGTCCAGAGTGGAGTGACTGATTGCTCGTCGCTGAAATGTTAGCTAATTTGGCATTAAGTTTTGTATAAACCTACCCTTGTAATATGTTGTTGTTTTGGGGTGGAGGTGGTGGCAGCAGTGATACTAGTAGCAGCAGTAATAAAAGTAGTGGTAGTAGTAGTAGTAGTAGTAGTAGTAGTAGTAGTAGTAGTAGTAGTAGTAGTAGTAGTAGTAGTAGTAATGGCAGTAGTAGTAGTGGCAGTAGCAGTAGTAGTAGTAGTAGTAGTAGTAGTAGTAGTAGTAGTAGTAGTAGTACAGTAGTAGTAGTAGTAGTAGTAGTAGTAGTAGTAGTAGTAGTAGTAGTAGTAGTAGTAGTAGTGGCAGTAGTAGTAGTAGTAGTAGTAGTAGTAGTAGTAGTAGTAGTAGTAGTAGTAGTAGTAGTAGTAGTAGTAGTAGTAGTAGTAGTAGTAGTAGTAGTAGTAGTGGCAGTAGTAGTAGTAGTAGTAGTAGTAGTAGTAGTAGTAGTAGTAGTAGTAGTAGTAGTAGTAGTAGTAGTAGTAGTAGTAGTAGATGACTTTTACCGTTGGCTGACAATGGTCTCAAGTTTGGGCCAATGATAAAGTGAAAGTAAGAGCTGAAAATCGGAGGGTCATTTTTTCTCCTTCTGTCTGTCCCAAGGATATCTTTCGAATGGGTTGGCAGAATCGCTTCAGTGTTTGTGTGGAGGTGTGCCACCTTAATAGGAAGAGATCCGTGCAAACCATTTTGCCGTCGTGACCTTGACCTTGACGTATGACCTTGAACACCGAACATCTATTTTTAGCCATATCTTGGGTACTGATCAGCATAGGATGTGGAAACTTGGCATGAAGGTGGTTTGGCTTATGCCCGTTCTGATGATGGCATACCGATCAAGGTCAAGGTCAAGGTCAAAAAGTTCACTCGAGCCTGAAAATCGGAGGGTCACTTTTTCTCCTTCTGACTGTCCCAAGGATATCTTTCGAATGGGTTGACAGAATCGGCGTCAAAGTTTGTGTGCTGGTGTGTCATCATGAGAGGAAGGCATCCGCGCAAACTATTTTGCCGTCGTGACCTTGACCTTGGCGTACGACCCTGAAAACCGAAAATCTTTAAGGGGCCATAACTCCCACACCGTTGGTGTTAGAGTCTTCAAGTTTGGCATGGAGGTACGTAGGCTTATGCTCGTTCCGATGGTGGCATAGCGATCAAGGTCAAGGTCACGGCCTTGAAAGTGGTAGGGGTCTACAAATTGGGTTTTAAGCCATATTTTCCACATTTGTACTTGACAGAAGCGCTTCACATTGTGTGTGGTCCTGTATACCCTAGAGAAGAAAACATCCGAGCATAAATTGTCACCATGCTGACCGTGACCTTGACGTGTGACCTTGAAAACCGAAATTTCCTTCTTTGCGCTATATGTTTCTTCTTCAAGCTGTATCTCGTGAACTAGAAGACAGAATCCCTTCCAATTTTGTGTCAGGATGTGACACTCTACGGGGTGTCGCAAGTGTGTGGCACTGCTGATGACGGACATGTCTGCCGCTCGGCGACGCCCTTGTTTGTTTGTTTGTATGTTTTATTTTTTCTTCTTCTGTCTGTCCCAAGGATATCTTCCGAACAGGTTGGCACAATCGCTTCAACTTTTGTGTGGAGGTGTGCCACCGTAATAGGAAGAGATCCGAACATGAATTATCAAGGTCAAAATAATGACCTTGGCGTACGACCTTGAAAACCGAAAATCTTTAAGGGGCCATAACGTCCACACCGTTGGTCTTAGAGTCTTCACAGTTGGCATGGAGGTACTTTGGCTTATGCCCTTTCTGCTGATGACATACCGATCAAGGTCACGGTCATGGTCCGGGAGATTGGTAGGCCTTGAAAGTGGTAGGGGTCTACAAACTGGGTTTTAAGCATTATTTTCCACATTTGTACTTGACAGAAGCGCTTCAGATTGTGTGTGGTACTGTATACCCTAGAGTAGAAAACATCCGAGCATAAATTATCGCCATGCTGACTTTGACCTTGAAATTTGACCTTGAAAACCGAAATTTCCTTCTTTGCGCGCTATATTTCTTCTTCAAGCTGTATCTCGTGAACTAGAAGACAGAATCCCTTCCAATTTTGTGTCAGGATGTGACACTCTACGGGGTGTCGCAAGTGCGTGGCATTGCTGGTGACGGACATGTCTGCCACTCGGCGACGCCTTGTTTTTTTGCTTGTTTTGTTTTTCTGTCTGTCCCAAGGATCTCTTCCGAACGGGTTGGCAGAATCGCTTCAACTTTTGTGTGGAGGTGTGCCACCTTAATAGGAAGCGATCCGAACATTAATTATCAAGGTCAATGTTATGACCTTGACGTATGGCCTTGAAAACCGAAAATCTATGTTTAGCCATATCTCGGGCACCGATCGACATAGGATGTTGAAACTTGGTATGAAGGTGGTTTGGCTTATGGTGCTTTCGAATATTGTGTACCGATTAAGGTCAACGTCAAGGTGAAAAAGATCGCTGGAGCCTGAAAATCGGAGGGTCATTTTTTCTCCTTCTGTCTGTCCCAAGGATATCTTTCGAATGGGTTGACAGAATGCCACCTTAATAGGAAGAGATCCAAACATGATTTTTTAAGGTCAAGGTCGTGACCTTGATGAATGACCTTGAAAACAGAAAATCTATTTTTAGCCATATCTCAGGCACTGGTTGACATAGGATGTTGAAACTTGGTGTGAAGTGGTTTGGCTTATGGTGCTTCCGCATAATATGTACTGATCAAGGTCAAGGTCAAGGTCAAGGAGAACGCTGGACCCTGCTTCCGAATTGGTTGACAGAATCGCTTAAAATTTTGTGTGGAGATAAACAGACAGAGAGAGAGAGAGAGAGAGAGAGAGAGAGAGAGAGAGAGAGAGAGAGAGAGAGAGAGAGAGAGAGAGAGAGAGAGAGAGAGAGAGAGAGAGAGAGAGAGAGAGAGAGAGAGAGAGAGAGAGAGAGAGAGAGAGA
>CM065698.1:40856511-40861511 GCA_017654935.2 Phymorhynchus buccinoides | reverse complement strand
CGTTTTTCCAGCCTACAGGACTCAAAAGTTAGAGCATTTGAAATGCAATAATAGGAAATAATAGGGAAATAATAAGGAAAGATATATATATATATATGTATGTGTGTGTGTGTGTGTGTGTGTGTGTGTGTGTGTGTGTGTGTGTGTGTGTGTGTGTGTGTGTGTGTGTGTGTGTGTGTGTGTGTGTGTGTGTGTGTGTGTGTGTGTGTGTGAGGGGGTGGAGGGGTCGGCGTGGGTATAAGACTAAGAGTAAAAAAAGATCGTTGCATAAATCATGCCCTGGGAATAAATTGTCGTCGAGCAGCAGATATGTCTCCATTTTTCTTAACCCTCTAATATCTCGTGAAGTAAAGCATGAAATCACTCCATACTTTGTGTGTGGGGTGTAATACTGAGAGTGGATTACATTGCGTTATTAATTATGCCCGGGGGGGGGGGGGGGGGGGGGTAAATGTCGCCGATCAGCAGACATATCTCTGTGTTTCTTCACCCTGTAATATCTCGTGAACCTTTGCTTGAAATCGCTTCACATTTTGTGTGTTGGTGTAATACAATGAGTACATTGGTCGATAAACTATGAACTGGGGGTGCTGCTGAGTAGCAGACATAATAATTAGTCTCTCTTTTTGTCTTCACTATCTTAGATCTCGTGAACCAATGCATGAATCGTTTATCTTTGTTTATAGAGAGAGGAGGAGGAGCAGACACGGACAAGGGCAGTAACTCTGTTTAAGGATAGGAAGTCATCATTGACATGATTGTTGATAATGTGCACCCCACGGATTAAGGATGTGCACCCAGTCAACTTCAAGGGTGTGTAGGTGTATCACCCAAAGGACGCATAGAGGACGGGGGCTAAGGTGTGATGGGGAAGGGAGGGGGGGGGGGGGGGTCGGGGGCACAGCGGGCAAAGCACATGCCTGCTGCTCATCGACATGCTTGTTTTCATATATTTGTAGTGTTTGTTTCAATACATATTGGGCTATGTTAAAATTGTGTTTTGCTAGCTTCTTAGATTTATAATGCACTGTTTTTGTGTGGTTTGTACATTTTTTAATGGAAAAAACTATATTATGCCTTCCTACATAAACTACGGGGCAATTATATCTTTTTAACAATTGGAGTGAAGAGATAGATGGACAGGAGGGGGTACATTTGTAATTTTCCCTTACGTAGAAGGCAAGAATTTTTCATGTCGATTTTTGTGTGAAATCTGTTTTCTTCCATTTAAAAAACAACATTATTAGCTAAATTGCTTCATGCTTTAATTTTGCACTCTTTGACACTTGCATTTGCATGCCTTGTTATCTTGCACTTATTGTTTTGTTTGGATTATGCCGGATGGCAATTATTTTCTTTGTGTCTATTATTGTGATTGTAGTGAATTGATTTATTTTATGGCTTTTTATATTAAAGAGAAAGATTATTAATTCAGCCAATCGTTGAGTTATTGAATGTTCTTCCTCCCTCCCTCTCTCTCTCTCCCTCCTCTCCCTCTCTCTCTCTCTCTCTCTCTCTCTCTCTCTATCTCTCTCTCTCTCTCTCTCTCTCTCTCTCTCTCTCTCTCTCTCTCTCTCTCTCTCTCTCTCTCTCTCTCTCTCTCTCTCATTTCCCTCTATCTGAGTCTCTATTTTTGCCTATGTCTGTTTCTCTTTCTCTGACTGTGTGTGTGTGTGTGTGTGTGTGTGTGTGTGTGTGTGTGTGTGTGTGTGTGTGTGTGTGTGTGTGTGTGTGTGCCGTGTGTGTATGTGTGTGCGTGCGCGCGCGCGTGTGTGTCTGTGTGAGTGTGTGCGAACGTGTGTGTATGTGCGTGCGTGTGCGCGTGCGTGTGTGTGTGTGTGTGTGTGTGTGTGTGTGTGTGTGTGTGTGTGTGTGTGTGTGTGTGTGTGTCTGTGTGTGTGTATATGTGTGTGTGTGTGTGTGTGTGTGTGTGTGTGTGTGTGTGTGTGTGTGTGTGCGTGCTTGCGCGCGCGCCCGCGCGCGCGTGTGCGTGTGTGCGTGTGTGTGTGTAATGAAGAACATTTTGATTGCTATTTTTTTTATAGAGCTTTTGGGGGGTAAGAATGTGTTTATGACACTGCTATTTAAAAACAACTGTCGGTCGCGTACCCCAAGATCTTGATCAACATCACACAAGGAATGCATTGAAACTCTCCTGGATTGCTATTTTGAAGAGCCGGGCTGGAACGAGTTTATAATGCTACTATTTCAAACCAACTGTCGGCCGTAAACCCAAACAGTCAGTTTGACCTACATTCTTGATTAGTATCATAGGAATACAGTAAGACTCTCCTTGAGTGCTTTTTCGGATAGTTGATATCCGTGCAGACCTACTCTCCGTCTGTGGACTTTTCTTTGATTTTGCTTACGCAGAGTACGCGGACAAACAGACAAAGAGAGATAATTCTGCTTACCACAGCGAGCACACACCTATGGCTTCCACTGATTGTGCATGGAACATAGGCCTGCCAGAGTAAGAGAGGGCTGTCGCATGAAAAAAGGTAGCTCGTAAAAATAAAAAGCTCGCTACCTATGACAGTGTATATTTGCGACATTGAGCATGAAACACAAATTTCATTTTTTTCTAGGGTTAGGGATAGGGTTAGGGTTTGGGTTAGGGTTAGAGTTAGTTAAATGGTTAAAGTACAAAAAAAGTGAAATTTGTGGTTGTCGCAAATACAGACTCTCATAGTAGCGAGCTTTTTATTTTTACGAGCTACCTATTTTCATGCTGACAAGGGCGAGCGTGCGTGCGAACATTCGCGTGTGTGTAAAACGCGACGAGTAGGGACATGGTAAAGAGGGAATAATTGCGATTTCTTGCATGAGCAAAACCGCTTTCACTCTGCCCAAAGGGTTGGCAAATTGCGTTGGGCAGTGTGGGATGGAATTGGCCAATAGGACCACCCTAGTTTCCACAATGTAGGACGGGAGGGGAGGGGTAGGGTGGGGGTCATTAACTAACAATACTATATAGGGCCCACAATCTGGAAAGGTTCATTTACTGTCTATAAGTGGCTACGCTTAATTAAACGTTAAACCAACCATCGAGAAAGGTTCGCTGATAGTCAGAGATGTTTGGAGTGGACTGATGGATTGCTCGTCGGTGAAATGTTAGCTAATTTTGCATTTGCTTAAAACTACCAATTGTAATATGTAGTCCGACCCTTCATTCAAGTGGCTTTGGTTCATGTCAGCCTGTATTGGAGGCCAAAAGTAAATAAAGAGCTGTACAATAAATTATGTTCCCACATTATTGAAATAATATCATGGTACATATGTGTCTTTCGTGGGAGGCTGTCTCTCAAACTAAGGGAATTTGCATGGCTCTAGTGATGCGCGAAAGGGATTGTTTGAGCCTTTGGGGAACTTCCCCAAATGCCAACTGTCCTCAAATCCTTTTGGCCGAGAGAGTGGGGATGTACCCTAGGCAAGGCTTCTCCACCATAAACAAAATTTTAGCCCAGCCCACCGGATTAGCAGCTGCCTCCTCTACTGTCTGGCAGTCATTGTCAGAAACGACAGAAAGGCATACATACAATATGATTGTAGTGTTTTATGTTATTATGGTGAGGGCAGTGGTGATGGTGGTGGTTGTAGCAACAGTAGTAGTAGTAGTAGTAGTAGTAGTAGTAGTAGTAGTAGTAGTAGTAGTAGTAGTAGTAGTAGTAGTAGTAAGTGTACTAGTAGTAGCAGTAGTAGTACCAGTAGCAGCAGCAGCAGTAGTAGTAGTAATAATAGGCCTACTAGTAGTAGTAGCAGCAGCCGTAGCAGTAGCAGTAGCAGCAGCAGCAGCAGCAACAGTAGTAGTAGTAGTAGTAGTAGTAGTAGTAGTAGTAGTAGTAGTAGTAGTAGTAGTAGTAGTAGTAGTAGTAGTAGTAGTAGTAGTAGTAGTAGTAGTAGTAGTAGTAGCAGCAGCAACAGTAGTCGTAATAATACTAGTAGAAGCAGCAGTCGTAGCAGCAGCAGCAGCAGCAGCAGCAGTAGTAGTAGTAGTAGTAGTAGTAGTAGTAGTAGTAGTAGTAGTAGTAGTAGTAGTAGTAGTAGTAGTAGTAGTAGTAGTAGTAGTAGTAGTATCAGCAGCAGTAGCAGTACCAGCAGCAGTAATAGTAGTATCAGCAGCAGTAGTAGTAGTATTAGTAGCAGCAGTAGCAGCAGTAGTAGTACAACCGAATCCGCTTATAAGCAACTCGCTTATAAGAAAAATCGCTTGTAATCAAGCAAAGCAAAATGTCCCTGCCCAACTCCTTTTTTGTATCTATTATCAAAACTCGGATATAAGAAACTCACTTATAAGAAAACTCTTTATAATCAAGCAAATTCCATCTACCATCCGCGATGGAAACTTGGATATAAGAAAATCATATTATACAAGAGAGTTGGTTTGCAGTTCATGTTCTTATAAGCAAGTCCTATTTTCTTATAAGCGAATTGCAATTGGCAACATTTTCTTAAAAGTGAGTTGGACCTGAACTGAAAGAATGTTCCGATAAAATTTAAGTTGTTCCAAAGAGGGAAAGTTTAGTCAGACCTGTTGCGTCACAGACAGTCTAACCAGTACAGGCACTTGCTTGCAAGACTAATTGAGTTCTTTTTGTTCATTTATTTCATACTTTCCTTCAGTATTCTGTGCAAAATAAATGTTAAGCAGAAGAACAAATACGAGTACCTGCACTTTTATGTTGGTGGTAGTGAGACTGTCCATCCTTTTATGTTCAGCAGCAATGGCAGAGAGGAAAAGGCAATCCATTTAATAAAAATGACTGAATGTGTGGACACAAATGCACATAAACAAAAGCAAATGATTGATGAAAAGCTGCATGGGTGGACAGTAAATGGTGAAGAGGTACGAATTCGATAACAGTAAAACGAGAAAAAAAGGCTTTTTAGTTGAGTGGTTGTAGTAGGCACCTTTAAATCTTCTTCTTAGTAGATTCTTTTGATTTTATGATGTAAGACATGCCTCAAATTAGGAACAAAAACATTCTCTTCGTTTTGTG
>CM065698.1:40846511-40851511 GCA_017654935.2 Phymorhynchus buccinoides | reverse complement strand
TTAATGCCCATGTCATAATGAATAAGTAGTCCTATGAAATATTTACCTCTGCGCATGCGCATTAGAAGTAGTCCTAGCGTAGCCAATCAGAATCGTTTGTTTGTCCGCCATTGTGAATTTTACGGATTATGGATTTATGGACTTGTACATCGATTTATCGGCAAATATGTAGATTTACACCCTCCTGCTCTAGCATTCGTTCTTTCCGTGGTTAGGGATAGGGTTAGGGTTAGGGTTAGGGTTACTGTTAGGGATAGGGTTAGGGTTAGATGGGTACAGTTCTCATGCGAGAGGTAGATATTTAATGACAGGTACTTATTTATCATAACACCCAACTTACATTGTCTGTTTCTTCCATGCACTGTCACAAATAGTAGTTACCCTCAAAGGAGAGTAACATAAGCCTGGAGAATGACCCCCCTTGGTGCAGCCAGAAGCGCTCCTTCCAAGGAACTCTGCTGATACGTAGACTAGTTAGTCACGGTCTAAGAAACCCACGGTGCTACTCTTTCTTTTTTTGTATATCCCGCTACCTAATCCTTTCTCGCCTCCCTGCTACTGGGCCTGTAATCATGAGTGCGTCTAAGACAGTCAACACGGGTAGCAGTGTATACATTGGGCTAAACAACTAATGGTTTGGGGAGTTTGTTTAGCTTACCCGTGTTCACCCGTGTTTGATTCTCTAAGAAGCGCCCACGGTTACACGCCCCGGGAACTATGATTGAATCAGCCAGTCTATCCACACGTAATAGACCCTGGGTCTATCAGAACACCTACTATCCCAATGGCTCGCTCCTTCCCTTATCTGTCGCAATATAATCACCCCCTCATTTCCATCGACACAATCAGAGCCTTGGAGGCTTTTTTTTTAACCCCGTATATGTTCTTCGCATTCGCATTTTTTTTTTTTTTTTTTTTTTTTTTTTGGGTTTTTTTTTTGGGGGGTGTCCAAATCTGATTTGTGTGGGGCGTGGTGGCCACTTGCAGACTATCGACTTTCAAATTAGATTGACCCATTGAGCGAGGTGTGTGTGTGGTGGGTGGAGAAGGACAATTACAAGGGAGATCATTCATTGTGGACAAGGGAGTGAATCAGAAGAGCTCTCTAGTGATTGAGGTTGTGTGTGTGTGCTGTGGAAGTGTCTTTTTTGTTTGGCTATACCGTAGCCTAGAAGTAGAAAGCACTGCTTTGGAATTGTTTGTGCTTTGTCTATCCGTTTGCTTGATTGTTTATTTTAGTTGTTTGGTTGATTGGTTGGTTGGTTTGGGATTTGTTTGTTTCTGTATGATTGGGTAAACCTCTTAGGCTATGATAATGTCCACAATAACCATTTTAGCCAGTCCAGTTTTAGCTATGATATTTCCACAATAACCATTTTAGCCAGTTTTAGCCATGATATTTCCACAACAACTTTTTTCTTTAAATCCAGTTTTGGATGATGATTGTTTTCGGCTCGGTAGTATTGACTTGCACTCAAGCACAACAGACAAGGTCACATTGAAACGATTTCAAACACTTTCACCGCCAATGTCGCATTTTTGCACCACAATGATTTAGCACCCATGTCATTAAAACCCTTTCACCGCCAAAGTCGCATTTCAGCACCACAGTGATGTAACACCTATGTTACTAAAAGACATCAAATTGGGGTCTATTATCTAAAGACCCTATTGTCTCAGTTTTGGGAAGTAAGGATAGACCTTAGTTTATATATGTCACATAATAATCCCCAATACTGCAGACATATTTTGTTCTCTACCCAAGTAAGTTTAATGGAAAGTTTTGGCTGAAATATGGCTGGCGGTGAAAGGGTTACAACCATTGAAATCAGGGTCTGTTATTCAATGATATTGCGTTCCTAAATTTGGGTAGTAAGGATTGACCCTATTATACATGTATCACAGAGAAATCCCACAATAGTACAGACGAACTCTTTTCTGTAGCCAAATAAGTTTAATGGATATGTTTTGGCTCAAAGAAGGCTGGCACCGAAAGGGTTTTTAAGAAACTAGTGTATCAATGTGGAAAGGGCAATACTGATTCATTCCACAATAGGTCTAAAGCTTGTCTGCCAATCAGTCAAGCTATTGAGCAACAGCCTTTTCCATTGCGGTTTCTGCCAAACAATCCAGCTTTTGAGCAGCAAACTCTGGCTAGATTTTCATGTTGCCAACCAAGCTCTTAACCCTTTCACCGCCAGCCATATTTCAGCAAAGCATGTCCATTAAATTTACTTGGGTAGAGAACAAAAAGCATCTGCAGTATTGGGGATTATCCTGTGGCATAGATAAAATAAGGTCTACCCTTATTTCCCAAAACTAAGACAATAGGGGCTTTGGATAATAGATCCCAATTTGATGCATTTTAGTGGTATTGGTGTTAAATCACTGTGGTGCTAAAATGCGACTTTAGCGGCGAAAGGTTAACAACAATGGCCATACTAACTATTTCCAATTGATTTCAACAATCCAACCACGTTTTGGGGGCAACCGTATCAAACTACTGATTATTGCCAAGTGTTTCTTGTCAATCAACCAGGCCACTCAGCAACAATCCCATACCACATTCTTTCAAGAAGCCTACCAAATTGGTTTGCAACAATTCCATAATAAATATTTTCATGTAGACGACCACGCTATTGAGCATCAATCCAATATTATATTTTCCCATGTTGCTAAAGGTCTCGGTACACGTCAACATTATTCACGGGATATTTCTATTTCCCCATGGCAACACAGTGAGCTGTAAGTCATATTAAGAGTGGGCTATCCCTGAGTTGCCATGGGGAAATAGAAATATCTCTTGAATAATGCTAACGTGTACACAGACCTTAATCAATCCATTGAGCAACAATCTTACATCAGATATTCCAAAGTTGCTAACCAAGCAATACACTGAACAAAACTCCAACCCTATTTGTACATGTTTCCTCGTGGCCTAGGTCCTGATAGTCAACCAAGCTTTGAAGCAATTTTCTAAGTTGCCAATCAAGATATTGACCAACAGTGCCATACTCCATATTTCCTAGTGCGGTTTTGTTGTTGTGGTTTCTGCCAGCATGTATTGATCAGACATCCAATACGAGATGTTATTTCCAAGTCGCTAACCAAGCTGTTTAGCAACAATCAGATACTTCCAAGTTGTCAATCAATCAAGCTATTGAGCAACAATCTCAAACCCTACTAGAATATTACTCAAGTGGTTGGTTGTTGTCAATCTCATATAGTTATGCCCCTTCTTATCCCATCGTGACCCACTTGTCGTGAGGGGTGCGTAGCGTTGTGCCCCCATCTGTATGTGTTACCACTGTAGTCTCTCTGTGTCCCCGTCTCTCTATGTCCCCGTTCCTATGTGACCCCGTCTGCTTGTGATGCAAAAAGCTAACCCCAACGCTAATCCAAACCCTACTACCCATACACTTAATATAAAACCCTGTCCCTATCCCTAGGCATAAAGGGCCAGCCACACGTCCACTACAAGTGCACGACTGTACGATACGATTCGATCACGTGGTCTCGCGCGAAGAACAAAATGTGATGAATGAGGGTGGCACATAAAGACAGGGACACATAGAGACGGGGACACAATGAGGGCGACACATAAAGACGGGGACATAATGGAGACGGGGACACAATGAGGGTGAGACGTAAAAACGGGGAACAAATGCGGACGGTGGCACATCGACATAACCCCGTCTTGGGGAAGGTGTCAGACGGTTGGCAGGCAGCACGTGGTAGAAAGCAATCATGGTAATGCTACCAGAGACCCTTCGCTCCTCTCTGATGACAGGCCCCCGACAGCCAGACGTCCCTTGGTACCGACTGCTGCTCGCCTTTCGCTTGTTGGTCTGTCATAAGGCTCACTACGCAACAATACAGTACACTACATTACGCTACACTACACTACACTAGTGTGTACACTACGCTACACTACACTCCACTACGCTACACTACACTACAGTATGCTATAGTACACTACACTACACTACACTACACTACACTACACCACACCACACCACACCACACCACACCACACCACACCACACCACACCACACCACACCACACCACACTACACTACACTACACTACACTACACTACACTACACTACACTACACTACACTACACTACACCATACTACACTACGCTACACTACACTGCAATACACTATAGTACACTACATCACTCTGTATACAATACACTATACTACACTACACTACACTACACTACACTACACTAGTACACTACACTACACTACGCTACACTACACTACAGTACACAAAAGTACACTATGGTACACTACACTACACTACAATATGATATACTACACTACACTACACTACACTACACTACACTACACTACACTACACTACACTACACTACACTACACTACACTACACTACACTACACTACACTACACTACACTACACTACACTACACTACACTACACTACACTACACTACACTACACTACACTACACTACACTACACTACACTACACTACACACTACTACACTACACTACACTACACTACACTACACTACACTACACTACACTACACTACACTACACTACACTACACTACTTAATCAGCACTTTGAGAAAATGTAAACAAACAGGAGTATTTAGTAACAGTTTGTAAAAACATTTCAAATCTGCCCAGAATGTTAGCTGTTTACAGGCTGTATTTGCTTTTACAGGTGGAAGCTTCCTTGCTGATTGCAATATAAATAGATAAAGAAAACATTATGTTTTTCGTAACGCCTATCGTAACGCCTATTTAGGCCTACAATAATTGAGACAGATTGTTACAACATTGAGATATAATAGGCAAATTAATAAGATCGCCTATTAAAGTAATGTTTGGTTAAAAGGATAAAGGAATTCAAAATTTAAAGTCGAAGAATTAAGGCAGTTCTGTCAAGTTACTAGAGCTCATTTTGCCTTATAACGTCCTTTCAAATAGTTTTTCAAGCGTTTGCATCTGTATCTGTATAATTGTTG
>CM065698.1:40829011-40841511 GCA_017654935.2 Phymorhynchus buccinoides | reverse complement strand
GACACGTGCGGGTTTATTTTTCCTTCTTTCTTTTATTTATTTACGGAATGCGCATGGGATTTCCGCGTCTAATATGCACGCGACCTTACTGTCTGTCTATCTGTGAGTTTGTCTGTTCATATTATGTGTGGCACTGTTTCATAATTCCGCAAATCTTTGAAATTTCCGTTTACCTGACTAAACTTTTCGTGTACATTTCCTCTGAGCAACAATCTGTAATGCAAATGTGCTTAAAAATACACTGACGCACCACGATTAAGTCCCTTGATTTTTTTCTGGGTAGCTGTGACCCACATAAAAATGTCCCCAACTTCAAATTGAGGCTGCTCTTTAAAATTATGTTTCGGTTTCATTTGGGGGCATTTCTATGGGAGTCAAAACTGGTCAAAACAAGATTTCTTACCAGCTAAAAGAGGGAAAACACGTGAAACCCGTGATTTTGATATGTGATCTGGTGGGTCTTTAAATAGAGAACGGACAGAGTTTGCAAAACTAGGGAACCCTTCATGACATATACAAAATATGGCCTATTATGTAGGTCTTCCAAAATCAAGACCATTAGGTTATTGGATCGCAGACCCTGATGTAATATAATGCTTGGTCATTGTGTGGCATGTTTCCCCCGAAAATGGTGCCAAAAAAGCGACATTCGCAGTGCAAAAGGTCGAGCCAAAGAACCTGTTTGCAGTTAGCAATTAATTATGCCTTTTTAAAGCCTGATTCGAAGCTCTTAGCTCATAAGGCTTTTGAACACCAGCTGATATTACTTAGCCCAAAGTTAGGGCCAATGGTATAGTGAGCGAGAGCTGTATGATCGATCAACGGCTTTCAACTTTGACTGGAAATTGTTTTAGAATTTGAATCTGGAAAAAAAGCTGTGACGTTAAAGCTAAGAGGCACTGGAATGCCTCTTTGTGTTACAGGTTCAGGAACTGGTCGGTCTTTGAATGGACCAGTAATGTCCAAACACAAACAATTCTGAAGTTTATCTGGACAAAATGAAGACCATCAGTTCCAATGTCAAAGGGTTCAGGATGTGGGGTGGGTACGAAGATGACTGGTGAGTCACGATGCGGGCCTTGAAGGTTTTGTGACAGTGGGGACAGGAAAGAGAGTTGAGGGGATCTGTTGGAGTTGGATAATTACTGCTGCTCGTGCGATTATTTTCGCGCTTCTCGACATGCCTGGGCTGTCTCGATTCGGTGCGCCTCCAACTTGGCAGCTCCCTTGGTGACTGCACCACGCCATGCTGATCGAGTTTGGGTCAAAGTTTCCCAGGAGGAAATGTTGATGTTGAGGGTCCCTGAAGGACAAGAGATAGTGGATGAGTGCTGGGCAAGGTATCGCCACTTCGTGCAAACAACTTCCATCCCGATCCTTTGCAACAGAAAATACGATCTCGACATCCTGAAGACAAACACTGAGACATGCACGCTACACCACGAATGAAGGTTTTCTCAGGTGAGTTAAATATTTACAACATTGAGCTGCGGAACTAGAAAAGCAATCGCTGACATTATTATGAAAAGACATACGTTTTACTTCTAAATATCTGGCCTAACAAGTAACATATAACATTATGGGTCTTGAGAAACCAAACACGTAGAACATAAAGTGTGTGTACACAGACAAAAGACGCACGTAGACACTCAGGTGTAGGTGAACCCTTTACGACAACTACAAATCAACACTGAGGTTGTTAATGGTGAACTGACGTCATCAGCAGAGGGGGGAATGTCCATTTCAACTACGTATAAAAATTAATGCCCGGGTCATGTACAAAAGGATCCAAGGAACTCCCACAAACAACACTTAATATAGACCAAATCGGATTTATCTACATTTGATGACCTATAATATTGTTGACATTTTTGTTCGAATATTGCTAAGGGTTTTAGGTAGTGTTAAGGTCATGCTGGAGTCAGCATTGTTTTGCACCTTGTTTTATTTCTACTTTGTTTTGTTTGTCCTCAGGTTCATGTCACATTTACTGCGTTCACTGATTCGCTCGATACTTAACTGCAGACATTTAGATACAAACACTTTTATTACACGGTTGAGTAAGAAGCACAGAGAGAGAGAGAGAGAGAGAGAGAGAGAGAGAGAGAGAGAGAGAGAGAGAGAGAGAGAGAGAGAGAGAGAGAGAGAGAGAGAGAGAGAGAGAGAGAGAGAGAGAGAGAGAGAGAGAGAGAGAGAGAGAGAGACAGAGAGAGAGAGAGAGAGAGAGAGAGAGGGAGAGAGAGAGAGAGAGAGAGAGAGAGAGAGAGAGAGAGAGAGAGAGAGAGAGAGAGAGAGAGAGAGAGAGAGAGAGAGAGAGAGAGAGAGAGAGAGAGAGACAGAGACAGAGAGACAGAGACAGAGAGGGAGGCGGAGGAGGAGAAAACAGACAAGCAGATAACAAGAATTAATGCAGAAACGTCAATCACGCCGGACCCCAATAATGATTATGACAGAGATAACACAACAAGAGAGACGGGCAGAAAATTGGTGTATGTAATCAAATTAGCATTAACCATTTCGCAACCAGCCATTTTGCAGCACAAAGCAATTCATTAAGCTTACCTGGGTAGAAAAAAAAATGTCTGTAGTGTAATATTGGGGATTCCTTAGTGAAAGGTAAAGTAAGGCTTATCCTTACCTACCAAAATTATAAGAGAATAGGGTCTTTGGAAAATAGACCCTGATTTGATGCCTTTTAGTGACATGGGTGTTAAATCATTGTGGTGCAAAAATGTGACGTTGGCGGTGAAAGGGTTAATGATTCAACACTAGAGGCTTTTAGTCTTCAATATGCTACAGTGAATAATCCAAGCATCCCGTGGCCTTCTAGTCTTGAATACGTCATGCATTATAAACGATGCATGACGCAGGACAAATCAGACAGAACCTTAAGCTACTGACGATTGCTGTTGCTGTTGTCACAGGAAACACTGACGTAATAGAGGCAGTTAGTTGTTGTCATAATTGCGTTCATTACCACTACCATAGTGTTTATTAGCCAATCTTTGCCGAGAGAGAGAGAGAGAGAGAGAGAGAGAGACAGAGAGAGAGAGAGACAGACAGACAGAGAGAGAGAGAGAGAGAGACAGACAGACAGAGAGAGAGAGAGAGAGACCGACAGACAGAAAGAGAGAGACAGACAGAGAGAGAGAGAGACACACAGAGAGAGAGAAAGACAGAGAGAGACAGAGAGACAGACAGACAGGGAGAGAGAGAGAGAGAGAGAGAGAGAGAGAGAGAGAGACAGACAGACACAGAAAGAGAGAGAGAGAGAGAGAGAGAGAGAGAGAGAGAGAGAGAGAGAGAGACAGAGAGAGAGAGAGAGAGAGAGAGAGAGAGAGAGAGAGAGAGAGAGAGGGCGGAAAATGAGGAGACAGACAACAAGAAGATAACAAGAATTAATGCAGAAACGTCAATCACGTAATTGCTTTCATTACCATTACCATAGTATGCTCAATGTTTATTAGCCATTCTATGCCGAGAGAGAGAGAGAGAGAGAGAGAGAGAGAGAGAGAGAGAGAGAGAGAGAGAGAGAGAGAGAGAGAGAGAGAGAGAGAGAGAGAGAGACAGAGACAGAGAGAGAGAGAGAGAGACAGAGAGAGAGAGAGAGAGAGAGAGAGAGAGAGAGAGAGAGAGAGAGAGAGAGAGAGAGAGAGAGAGATAGAGAGAGAGAGAGAGAGAGAGAGAGAGAGAGAGAGAGAGAGAGAGAGAGAGAGAGAGAGAGAGAGAGAGAGAGAGAGAGAGAGAGAGAGAGAGAGAGAGAGAGAGAGAGAGAGAGAGAGAGAGAGAGAGAGAGACAGACAGACAGACACAGACAGACAGACGGACAGAGACAGAGAGACAGACAGACAGACATAGAGTTCGAAAGAGAGAGAGAGAAAGAGAGAGAGAGAGAGAGACATAGAGAGAGAGAGACAATGACAATGACAATGACAATATTTATTCCAGAAAAGGCATCGCCCCATTAGGAAGGGTGTGTGTCAACATTATAAAAAAGCGGTTTATCAATACATCAATAATTAGCAACAATACAATACTTATGACAAAGCAACACTTCTAATCGTAAAGGCCTTATACAAATATATAGACAGTTTATGAATCGTGTTCTCATTTCTACTAGACATCAATAGACTAAGCTTAAATAAACTGGGATTTCTGTAAAATTTCGGTGCTAGCAATTCTTGTCTCAACTCTTTGAAAAATGGGCAAGCAAGTACAAAATGTAACTCATTGTCCTGATTTTCCTTGCAAAGGGGGCATGTTAAATTTTGAATGTCAGCGTATCGCTTTGAATGTACAAAGAGGTCAGAAATCCCAAGTCTAAATCTAATCATAACGAATTTTAAATGCCTGCCAATATTACTTTTCAGGTAGGTTTGAACAATATGATCATCAATGCCAAACATTCTGTACATGTAAAATCTGTCACTGTTTTGCACATGACTGTTCCAGGCTTGCCATCTATTGTCAATTAATCTTTGTCTAAATGATCTAATGAACACGTGATCACTTCCAACATTCTGGTTAATCCAAGCATATCCAAATCAGAGAGAGAGAGAGAGAGAGAGAGAGAGAGAGAGAGAGAGAGAGAGAGAGAGAGAGAGAGAGAGAGAGAGAGAGAGGATGAAAAATATAGAGGAGGTGGTCATATGCACACACAGACACACATCTTGGATGGCTGGTTTCCCTCACATGGGTGACACTGCACTGGCGGCGACGTGCTCTCCAGGTAGGAGCATTCCACATTTTCGAGTCTCTGTGACTAAGAAATACCAAAAATCCCAAAGCCAGTACATCGTCCTTGAACATTTCGTAATAAGAGTTTTGCTTAGAGGACAATGAGTAAACTGTGTCGGATAAAAGAGAGTGAGGAGAGAGAGAGAGAGAGAGAGAGAGAGAGAGAGAGAGAGAGAGAGAGAGAGAGAGAGAGAGAGAGAGAGAGAGAGAGAGTGCGTGTATTCTTAAACATGTTAATCTCTTTCTCTAGCAGACATAGTCGGAAACGTAGCACACATGTCCTTAAGGTCTGTGTACACGTTAACATTATTCACAAAATAGCACTATTTCCCCATGGCAACACAGTGAGTTGCAAGTCATATTATGAGTGGCCTAACACTGTGTTACCATGGGGAAATAGATATATTTTTTGTGAATATTGTTAACGTGAACCTTTATGAGTGGCCTAACACTGTATTACCATGGAGAAATAGAGGTATTTTTGTGAATATTGTTAACGTGAACACAGACCTTTATGAGTGGCCTAACACTGTATTACCATGGAGAAATAGAGGTATTTTTGTGAATATTGTTAACGTGAACACAGACCTTTATGAGTGGCCTAACACTGTATTACCATGGAGAAATAGAGGTATTTGTTGTGAATATTGTTAACGTGAACATAGACCTTTATGAGTGGCCTAACACTGTATTACCATGGAGAAATAGAGGTATTTGTTGTGAATATTGTTAACGTGAACATAGACCTTTATGAGTGGCCTAACACTGTATTACCATGGAGAAATAGAGGTATTTGTTGTGAATATTGTTAACGTGAACATAGACCTTTATGAGTGGCCTAACACTGTATTACCATGGAGAAATAGAGGTATTTGTTGTGAATATTGTTAACGTGAACACAGACCTTTATGAGTGGCCTAACACTGTATTACCATGGAGAAATAGAGGTATTTGTTGTGAATATTGTTAACGTGAACATAGACCTTTATGAGTGGCCTAACACTGTATTACCATGGAGAAATAGAGGTATTTGTTGTGAATATTGTTAACGTGAACATAGACCTTTATGAGTGGCCTAACACTGTATTACCATGGAGAAATAGAGGTATTTGTTGTGAATATTGTTAACGTGAACATAGACCTTTATGAGTGGCCTAACACTGTATTACCATGGAGAAATAGAGGTATTTGTTGTGAATATTGTTAACGTGAACACAGACCTTTATGGCCTAGAACCATAGAAATAGAGGTATTTGTTGTGAATATTGTTAACGTGAACACAGACCTTTATGAGTGGCCTAACACTGTATTACCATGGAGAAATAGAGGTATTTTTGTGAATATTGTTAACGTGAACATAGACCTTTATGAGTGGCCTAACACTGTATTACCATGGAGAAATAGAGGTATTTGTTGTGAATATTGTTAACGTGAACATAGACCTTTATGAGTGGCCTAACACTGTATTACCATGGAGAAATAGAGGTATTTGTTGTGAATATTGTTAACGTGAACATAGACCTTTATGAGTGGCCTAACACTGTATTACCATGGAGAAATAGAGGTATTTGTTGTGAATATTGTTAACGTGAACATAGACCTTTTTACCATTTTGTATTTTTTTATTGTTAACGTTTCTTTAATTCTGTTACCCTGGAGAAATGTGCCGCTTACGTGAACATAGACCCCCCCCCCCCCCTATCTTCTTACCCCCCCCCCCTCTTCCCCCCCCCCCCCCCCCCCCCATCCATGCTTCCATCTTGTTCTTGGTAGTGACGCAAAACTTTGAGGTCGTGCGCAATTCTTATGTATATGACCACCTGCACATAAGTCGCTATGTAGTATGCTTGTGCTTCTTTATGTGACGTAAGAAAATTGTTGACTTACAACGTATTTGTTTTAACCCTTTCACCGCCAAAGTCGCATTTTAGCACCACAGTGATTTAACACCTATGTCACTAAAAGGCATCAAATTGGGGTCTATTATCCAAGGACCCTATTGTCTTAGTTTTGGGAAGTAAGGATAGACCTTATTTTATATATTTCACAGAAGAATCCCCCAATACTGCAGATGGATTTTGTTCTCTACCCAGGTAAATGTAATGGAAATGTTTGGCTGAAATATGGCTGGCGGTGAAAGGGTTAATGATGGACGCATAAATCACATTCGCGACCAACTCCCACACCCACACACCCTCCTTTCCCTTTCTCCCTTCCCGATTTTGCCGGAGCGTCACGACTGTCCGATTCAGGGCTTTCAGATGAACGGCTGTCAGATGACCATCACCACCATCACCTCCCCCCCCCCCCATACACACACACCCTGTCACCACCCTACACCACTCCCAGTTAAAGACACACTAACCCACCACGATTAAGTCCCTTGGTTTTTTGTCTGGGTAGCTGTGACCCATATACAAATGCCCCCAACTTGAAATTGAGGCTGCTCTTTAAAATGATGAATCGTTTTTGAATTTGGGGGCATTTATATGGGACTCAAACCTGGTCAAAGCAAGATTTCGTACCATCTATAAGAGGGAAAACCCGTGAAACCCTTGATTTTGACACGTGCTCTGGTGGATCTTTCTTTGATGCCAGCTACACGAAACATTGCCAGCGACGAGTGAATAGAAAAGATTGTAACGATCAATGTCTCTTTCCGACAACGACTGCCAAACAGCAAGAGGGGTGGGGGGTGGGGGTGGGGGCAGCTGCTATTCTAGAAGCCAGGGCCTGTATTCACATTGAGATAGCATGAGACTTAGCATCATGCTAACTTATAAGCTCTTCCAATGTCCTATTAAATCCTAAAGGACATTGGAAGAGCTTCAAAGTTAGCATGATGCTAAGTCTCATGCTATCTCAATGTGAATACAGGCCCTGGGTTAGAATTCGTGTACAGTGGAGATGCCTTGGTCAAGTTACATCCCCACTCCCAAAAAGATTGGAGAACAGCTGACGTTGGGGAGGTTAACCGATTCCTTTTTTGCAGCAGCACTTAAAACCGACGCATACACAGAGAGACTGATAGACAGTGGGATAAAGAGAACAGCAAGCACCCAGGTAGTATAGGCTATTTAAAATGTCCGGTTTATTGTTAAAACCTTTGTCGATACAACCAAGGACTGCTAAAGAAAGCGAATGGCTGTGCCTTTTTATACTCTTTCTTGTCAGCACTCACTCACTCCAAAAAAAAATAAAAAAAATGTTCACCTTACGGACAGAAAGACAGAAGCACAGACACAGACAGACAGCAACAACAACATAACTGTACAACGACTTTCCATTTACAGTATTGTAGAAAATCGTGCATGGCACATCTCTCACTGTACTGTTGGCCCCTAGTACTGTATGTACTCTCTCTCTCTCTCTCTCTCTCTCTCTCTCTCTCTCTCTCTCTCTCTCTCTCTCTCTCTCTCTCTCTCTCTCTCTCTCTCTCTCTCTCTCTCTCTCTCTCTCTCTCTCTCTCTCTCTCTCTCTCTCTCTCTCTCTCTCTCTCTCTGCAGTGAGAGGTTGATGATTCCCACATGTTATGCTTATGTTTCTCTTTGTGTGTACTTTATTATTTATTATGTCTGATTATGCCTGACTATGTTCTATTGTATCACCCCCTCATGAGGGGCTATGGCCTTGATTGATTAAATATCCGTATCCGTATCCGCATCCGTCTCTCTCTCTCTCTCTCTCTCTCTCTCTCTCTCTCTCTCTCTCTCTCTCTCTCTCTCTCTCTCTCTCTCTCTCTCTCTCTCTCTCTTCTCTCTCTCTCTCTCTCTTAAACTCATACTCCTTAAATCGTTCTCCCTTGAAACCATTGACTATAAGGAACTCAACATTCTACCATTTGATTTGAAATGTCGACTAAACAAAGGTACCCTTATGTACAAGATCATAAATAAGTTAGTACTAAAATATCTTATTACTAAATTTAAAGTCCATGCAATTCGAAGCAAAACCAAATTAATAATGCCCCGCCCCAGAACAGATATATATATAAAGCATCCCTTACATACTCAGGTGGTAAACTGTGGAACGACATCCCTGATCATTTCAAAAATAAAACTAGCGTATCTTCCTTTTGCAAATCTTATCACAAGTACATAATGGACAATCTTGTCCACCAGTTATGTTAATGAGTTTTACTGCAATTATCAACTTATGCCAAGATTCTTGTAAATGTTTTATGTCTCTCTGTATATCTGTTTAATGTTCCAATTTGATTCTCTGTCATTTATTTCATGTGCCAATTTTTTTTCATTTTCTTGACTTGATTGTTTTTATGTCATTTTTTCATTGCCTGATGCATGGTGTGAGTGTGTGAGTGAGAGGGCCAGGTGTAAAGAAGCTATTGTAGCTTATCCTTTTTACCCTCAATAAAACATTCGTATTCGTATTCGTATTCTCTCTCTCTCTCTCTCTCTCTCTCTCTCTCTCTCTCTCTCTCTCTCTCTCTCTCTCTCTCTCTCTCTCTCTCTCTCTCTCTCTCTCTGGTGTGCGCGTGCGTGAGTGCGTGTGTGCGTGCGTGTGTATGTGCGTACGTGCGTGCGTGTGTGTGTGCGCGCGCGTGCGTGCGTGTGTGCATGCGTGTGTGTGTGTGTGTGTGTGTGTGTGCGCGTGATTGACTGACAAATTGAATGACCGAAGTATAGGTACACTACACTAAAGCTGACAGGCAACAACTGTTGCCGGCAGACTCGGAGGATAATGACAATGACTATTTTAGAACCGGTAGGTCGCTGAACCTTCAGCAGAACGGCTCTGTCCCTGGTCATCACGCCAAAGTCTATGATCTATTGTCACGGAAGCGTTCTTAGGTGAAGACGGGGTAAAAAGCCCATGGGCGGGTAAGAAACCCATGCCAATTATCTCATGAAATAAAGCAAATTACAGTCACATTTTGCCCACACTCGTCTCATGGGCAAAATGTGACTGTAATTTGCTTTATTTCATGAGATAATTGGCATGGGCTTCTTACCCGCCCATGGGCTTTTTACCCCGTCTTCACCTACTGAGAGGATCGCCTTATCACGTTTTGCTGAGTTCTAGCCGTGATGAAGTGAATGGAGGGTTTATTTATGTCCAGTCTACTTACTCTGATTTAAGGTTGCGTGCTACTGACTACTACTAGGCCTACTATTTGGTATCGCTTGCTGGTTTGATCTTAATTATTAAGCCTTGTTAATTAGTTTTTGGCAGCGATTTAATGCTAAAAAGAAGAAGATGATTTTGACAAAAAAACAGATGCTTGTGGCAAAAGAAAAGACCATCTAACCCTAACCCTATCCCTAACCCTAACCCTAACCACGGAAAGAACCAAGAAATAGAGCAGGAAGGTGTAAATCTACATATTTGCCGATAAATCGATGTACAAAGCCATGCACTTATACTATTTTTTTGCTGGAACCATTCCTTTTTTTGGTTGATAAATTTAAAGTCTTAGTTTTTTTGTTTTGATGATTTTCGTTCGTTGTTGGGTTGTTGTTTTTTTAATATTTTTTCGGTGAACAGTTTATAAATAAATGTCCACTGTTCCATTTTTTTAAAACTACTTTGTGTTAGTGCATTGATTTAAGCGGTTTTGTTGGTGTTGTTGCTGATTAGATTGTCTTTTCTTCTTTATTTTTTTTCAAAGATAATAATCAAAATATATTTTGGACATAAATGTGTGTGCGTGTGCGCGCGCGCGCGCGCGCGCGCGCGCGTGTGTGTGTGTGTGTGTGTGTGTGTGTGTGTGTGTGTGTGTGTGTGTGTGTGTGTGTGTGTGTGTGTGTGTGTGTGTGTGTGTGTGTGTGTGTGTGTGTATGTGTGTGTGTGTGTGTTGTGTGTGTGTGTGTGTGTGTGTGTGTGTGAGCATGAATGTGTGCATACATGTGTGCTTGTGTGTGTTTTGGTTTTGTGGGTTGTGTGTGCACGCATGTGTGTGTGTGTGTGTTTGTGTGCGTGTCTGTGTGTCTGTCTGCGTGCGTACGTTTTTGTGTGAGGATGTTTGTGTATGTGTGTTGGTGTATGTGGTCAGTCCATGCGGCTCGGTTGCTGTGGCTTGCCGAATGGGGTATGAACGAGCTGGCTTCGATAAATGTGTGTGTTTATGTGTGTGCGTGTGCGTGTGCGTGTGTGTGTGTGAGAGAGAGAGAGAGAGTTGCTTTGTATATGCGCTGTTGCTGGTTGGTGTCATTCTTGAATGCTGTTTTTGTTGTCTGTTGATGAATCATTGATTGTAAAGCGCGTTGGGCTCATCTGAGGTAAAGCGCTATATAACTGTACAATTATTATTATTATTATAAACTATCCACGAAATTTCGTTGAATTCTGGTAATATTCACAGAAAGTTTCTTTAGTGCAAACAAATAATGATGTATGGCTGGGGAACAAAAACAAAAACAAATCAATGAATTAAAATGAGAGTGTGTGTGTGTGTGTGTGTGTGTGTGTGTGTGTGTGTGTGTGTGTGTGTGTGTGTGTGTGTGTGTGCGTGCGTGTGCGTGTGCGTGTGTGTGTGCGTGCGTGCGTGCGTGTGTGCGTGCGTGCGTGCGTGCGTGTGCGTGCGTGCGTGTGCGCGTGCGCGCACCTATGTGTGTGAGTGTGCTTATCAACAACAATACAATAATCAACCGTAAACTAATGAATCAATTATAACAAATGAACAATCTCAGAGCTGGATCTAACCTTTGCAATGTCAATCATTGCAATGTGTTGTTGTTGTTGTTAATCTTGTAGTTTATATATTTTAGGCATTCTACTTGGCATTGTTATAGGATTAAATCCTGACATTTCTTTCATAAAATACCCTAACATTTTATCGAACGGTATTGAAATACTTCCGTGGCTTTTTTCGTGTTGTTAATATATTTGAGTGATTTCGTTCACTGAAAGTGACATTAACTTACACACACTTAATTATCTTCAAGCATAATTAAAGGAAAGGACACCAGGGCTCCCAGGGACCCCCATTTGTGGGTCTATGAAGCACTGCATTCTAAAGGACCCTCTAAAAGAATGTGCAGGGGGTCCCAGGGATGCACTAGAAAATGTCTTTTTAGCATTTGCAATGCCACTGGGACCCTCTATCCCGCCTCTAGGACCCTCTATACTGTAAGAGAAGGAGTCCCTGGGACCCCTTGTTTTGCTGGACGATTGGGAGCCCTGGGAAAAGAAAGTTAATTTAACATCAAATGAAGGGCATGAGTTCGGTGGGTGAGAGTGAGGGTCAGGGGATTCTTTGGCGAAGGCCGTGTACCCACATAAGCGGATGTTCCATGCGGAAACCCGTGCGCATTCCATAAATAAATGAAGCAAAGAAGGGACATGTTTTGCGCACGTGTCCGAATGCGTAAACTTTTATCCTTCTTTCTTTCACTTATCTAGGGTTTTCCGCACGCGTCTAATGTGAACCCGGCCTTAGTCTGTAAATGCAACTCAACAGAGATATCTAACAACAAAAGCTTAATACAATGCACGTACCCCTGAATCATCAAAGAAAAGAGGGTAGCATTTTGTGTTCGTTTTTTTGTTCAAATCCTTGCTTTACCTGTTCTTGGTCCTATCCTTCATTCTTCTTCTTCTTCTTCTTCTTCTTCTTCTTCTTCTTCTTCTTCTTCTTCTTCTTCTTCTTCTTCTTCTTCTTCTAAACGTACCTAAATCTTAACCAAATAAAAGCTTCAATCAATCAATCTCCTTCTTTTCTTGTTCTTTTCCTCTTCCTTTTCATCTCTTCATTCTCTTACTTTCTCTTTCCGTCATTTATTCGTGTCCCATCTTTGTCTCCC
>CM065698.1:40811511-40816511 GCA_017654935.2 Phymorhynchus buccinoides | reverse complement strand
AATTCATGACAACTGTGTTATAGACCATTCATCAAGAAATGTTGTGAACAAAACTGCATTGAAATACATGCAAAACTTCGCGAGATATTAGCGATTATGTGTTTTGAGGTTTGAACCCCGTAACTGGCGCGACCTTGACCTTAATGTAAAACTAAATACATCAGTGGATAGCTTGCATCTTGGCCAATTAGTATGCCACATTTGATGATGATAGATTGAATAGTTTTTGAGAAAAACGGACGGACGGACGGAGGCACGGAGGCACGCCGGACGGATCAGACAAAAAACAATAGCTCCCCGGAATCTTCGGCTCGGGGACTAAAAAGACAAAACCACTAACAGGATGGGACCAAAATAGCTCGCATAATGAGTCAGAAACATGAATAAGCACGCGCGCGTGTGCGTACGCACCCACGCACACACACGTTTGCACGCACGTTTGTTGTTTTGTTGTTGTTTTTTCAGCTTCTTCTTCTCCTCTCCCTTACCACTCTGATTACTTTTGTCAGTATTGTGTACATGATTATCGTATTGTGCATTCCGGAACATATGTGTTATTTTGTCTATATTTTTTATTGCAAATTTATTTTTTTGTTCAGTTTTTATTTTTCTTCTTGTTTGCTTCAGTTGGTTTTCTCATTTATTTACGGCAACAGGATAAAAAAAAAAGCTTTGTTTAGCTTATTCCTTTATCGTCAATAAAGATCATTTTTGACTTGACTTGACTTGACGCACGCTTGCGAGCGCGCACACACACACACGCGCGTGCGCGAGCAATAGGCCTACCTGACAATAAGGGGGAGAACTGGCTAACAACATCATAGGACCCAAATTGCTAACAATCACGCGAGAAAATTTAAAAAAATCTTACACAACGGGACATGATTATGAACAACAATCCCCTATTCCTTCGGATGGGGACTTAAGGCAAGTCTGACCCGCGCGCTTTTTCGCACGCAAAGAAAAACAAACAAAAACACACAAAAAACACGACAGTACTGTTAAAAGTCGATAAGAACAAGTAGAAGTCCTGCTGCCTGGCATGAACCGAATTGATAGCTAGGTTTCCCAAGTCAATCCAGCTCCCCCCGCCCCACCCCACCCAAAAAAAAGCGAAAGGAAACACAAATGTGTGACGGTGCTCTGGCGAAGACGCTCTCTCCAGGTGGGAGGAGCCCGAATTTGACAGAGACGAGTGTGACAGGGAAATAACAAATATTAAATACCAAAAATACCAAAATGCTTTTTGGGGTAGATATGGTCAATCACAATATGACAAAACGATTAATAGGCAATGCAATCAAAATGGGGGGAAATATGGATCCACAAAACAGACAGAAATAGCTAAGATAATGGCTAACAAGAAAACAATGAGACGGGAGTACGATCGTACTATGAAAGGGAAATAGCTAATCCACAGAAATAGCTAGCTTTTAATACAAAGTTGCGGGAATAGCTACTATAGGACAGGGATAGCTACTATATAGGACAGGAATAGCTACTATATAGGACAGGAATAGCTACTATATAGGACAGGAATAGCTACTATATAGGACAGGAATAGCTACTATATAGGACATGAATAGCTACTATATAGGACAGGAATAGCTACTATATAGGACAGGAATAGCTACTATATAGGACAGGAATAGCTACTATATAGGACAGGAATAGCTACTATATAGGACATGAATAGCTACTATATAGGACATGAATAGCTACTATATAGGACAGGAATAGCTACTATATAGGACAGGAATAGCTACTATATAGGACAGGAATAGCTACTATATAGGACAGGAATAGCTACTATATAGGACAGGAATAGCTACTATATAGGACAGGAATAGCTACTATATAGGACAGGAATAGCTACTATATAGGACATGAATAGCTACTATATAGGACAGGAATAGCTACTATATAGGACAGGAATAGCTACTATATAGGACATGAATAGCTACTATATAGGCTACTATATAGGACATGAATAGCTACTATATAGGATAGGAATAGCTACTATATAGGACATGAATAGCTACTATATAGGACATGAATAGCTACTATATAGGACAGGAATAGCTACTATATAGGACATGAATAGCTACTATATAGGACAGGAATAGCTACTATATAGGACATGAATAGCTACTATATAGGACAGGAATAGCTACTATATAGGACAGGAATAGCTACTATATAGGACAGGAATAGCTACTATATAGGACAGGAATAGCTACTATATAGGACAGGAATAGCTACTATATAGGACAGGAATAGCTACTATATAGGACAGGAATAGCTACTATATAGGACAGGAATAGCTACTATATAGGACAGGAATAGCTACTATATAGGACAGGAATAGCTACTATATAGGACAGGAATAGCTACTATATAGGACAGGAATAGCTACTATATAGGACATGAATAGCTACTATATAGGACAGGAATAGCTACTATATAGGACATGAATAGCTACTATATAGGACAGGAATAGCTACTATATAGGACATGAATAGCTACTATATAGGACATGAATAGCTACTATATAGGACAGGAATAGCTACTATATAGGACATGAATAGCTACTATATAGGATAGGAATAGCTACTATAGGACAGGCTACTATATAGAATAGCTACTATATAGGACAGAATAGCTACTATATAGGGAATAGCTACTATATAGGACAGGAATAGCTACTATATAGGACAGGAATAGCTACTATATAGAATAGCTACTATATAGGACAGGAATAGCTACTATATAGGACAGGAATAGCTACTATATAGGACAGGAATAGCTACTATATAGGACAGGAATAGCTACTATATAGGACATGAATAGCTACTATATAGGACAGGAATAGCTACTATATAGGACAGGAATAGCTACTATATAGGACAGGAATAGCTACTATATAGGACATGAATAGCTACTATATAGGACATGAATAGCTACTATATAGGACAGGAATAGCTACTATATAGGACATGAATAGCTACTATATAGGACAGGAATAGCTACTATATAGGACAGGAATAGCTACTATATAGGACAGGAATAGCTACTATATAGGACATGAATAGCTACTATATAGGACATGAATAGCTACTATATAGGACATGAATAGCTACTATATAGGACATGAATAGCTACTATATAGGACATGAATAGCTACTATATAGGACAGGAATAGCTACTATATAGGACAGGAATAGCTACTATATAGGACAGGAATAGCTACTATATAGGACAGGAATAGCTACTATATAGGACAGGAATAGCTACTATATAGGACATGAATAGCTACTATATAGGACAGGAATAGCTACTATATAGGACATGAATAGCTACTATATAGGACAGGAATAGCTACTATATAGGACAGGAATAGCTACTATATAGGACAGGAATAGCTACTATATAGGACAGGAATAGCTACTATATAGGACAGGAATAGCTACTATATAGGACATGAATAGCTACTATATAGGACAGGAATAGCTACTATATAGGACAGGAATAGCTACTATATAGGACAGGAATAGCTACTATACAGGACAGGAATAGCTACTATATAGGACAGGAATAGCTACTATATAGGACAGGAATAGCTACTATATAGGACAGGAATAGCTACTATATAGGACAGGAATAGCTACTATATAGGACAGGAATAGCTAATAGTCTGGGGTAAAAGAATAGAACTAACTTGCAATACATTCGTAACATACAATAAACGCAATGCATATGGTCATTGTTTGTGGGGTTTTTTGGTTTTTGTATCAATTGTCACCTGTTTTGTATCATTTGTCCGCTATTCCCATTCAGTAAGCTCTTTCAAATCCTCCACAAAAACCCATCTCTTTCAGCCCACATAAACACCCTGTCTTGTATCCTGTCGTTATATATATGCTGGAAACACTCCATTTAGTATGTTTATTCAGGACGAGCTGCGTACGTGCGTGCGCGCGCGCGCGCGCGCGCGTGTGTGTGTGTGTGTGTGTGTGTGTACGTGCTTGCGTCCGTGTTAGGTGATATTTGTCCATCTGCATATGCGCGCGCGCGTGTGTGCGTGTGAATGCATGCGTGCGTGTTGGGAGATCTATGAAAAGTAGGCCAGCTTGAAATACGAAATACGAAATACGAATGTTTTATTGAGGGTAAAAAGGATAAGCTACAATAGCTTCTTTACACCTTGCCCTCTCACTCACACATTCATACCATGCATCAAGCAAAGAAAATTTGACATAAAACAATCAAGTCAAGAAAATGGAACAAAAATTGGCACATGAAATAATTGGAAAAGAAATCAAAAATGGGATTTAAAGCAAACATGGATAATACTTAACAATGGTGAACTTGAATTGGTAGTTTAAATTGAGTACGAAAAAAGGGAAACCATTTTGAGACAATGACAATTTTTCAGAATAAACCCAATTTTAAGGAAGAAAAAAACAAAACAAAAAAAACCATTATATGATAACATGGGAATATGAGAGAGGAGCATAAGCTTTTTTACACAATGCCCTCGAAAATATAAACACAAATCCAAATGAAAAAGAAAGAAAATTGAAAAAAGGAGAGGAAAAGGGGGTAGGGGGTAACAATATCATAACAAACAAGGGAAATTTAGGAAACATAAAAAAACCATGAAACATTTCAAAGCACATGCATAGAATAAATAACAAATTATAAGAAACAATATTGTATTGATCATACACACACACGCGCGCGCGCGCACAAACACACACACACCACACACTCGGCACACACGCACACTCACACACAACACACACACACACACACGGCACACGCACACACACACACCACATATATATATATATATATATATATACACACACAATATGACTGGCATATATTACGAGTTTACAGTTTCATGTGATTTACACATACTAGTCTTAGGCATGCAAAAAATGTAGACTTTGTTGCTGACATACTTATAATTTCTCTATGAGATCTTTATTGTAAGC
>CM065698.1:40804300-40809300 GCA_017654935.2 Phymorhynchus buccinoides | reverse complement strand
AAGGTTGAGTTATTTAAACACGGAAGTATTTCACGTGAATCATGACTCGCAGACATCGTCACAATCGTATCGTGCTGGGGTCAAATCGTATCAAAGTGTAGAGTGGTACAGTGGTAGCGCGTTCACCTCGTGTCAAGTAAACCCGAGTTCGAACCTGGGTACAGGGGATTTTTCCTCTCACTTTGCACTAGGCCTTACGGTCTGAACGTGGAGTCTTTCGGAGGAGACGATAAACCGAGGTTCCGTGTGCCCATGCACTTCGCACACGTTAAACCCAGTGGCAACGAAAAAGTTGTCATTTGGTGAAAATGACAACTTCATTTCACACACAATTCGCATGCAAATATGTTTTTTTTAATGGATGGCGCGCATCTGGCTGCGACGCGCTCTCCAGGTGGGTGCAACCCGAATGTCACAGAGACGCCTCTGTGACTATAAAGTACCTAATACCTAATAATGTCCAGTGCAGTGTGGCTGTCCCTTAATGCAATTTGTTTGTGTTCCCTTGTAGTGTTTGTGGGGTGTTTTTTCTTCTCCATAGCATCTGCTGTTGGTGACCCCCGCAAGTAACTAGGATTCGCTTCTTACTGGCCACTGCAACTAGGGTCATTAACGCCCTTGTTGATCAGCATCCAAAAGGGCATTTACTCTTACAAAGGGCAGCCATTACGTGACCTCTCCTCCGAAGTCGGGGTGTGGCTGCGCACGTGGTGGGGTAATCGAAAACGGTCACGCACGTAATGTTCTCATCCCTAGCTGGTGCGTGTGTACCATAGTCTTCAAGTGCTTCGGCTGTTGGGATGATACCTGGAGTCTTTAAGCCAGGGTAAGACAAACAAACAAAAAACAAGTGGCCTCAAATAGGGATATTGGCGAGAGTTATGCCCTTGTTCGGTCAGTACTCAACCATCTCCCCCTACCCACCAAGGGCATTCACTCTTGCAAAAGGTGGTCGTTGCAGTGACCAATACAGAATAATACTATTGTCTTTATACACATTCTACTTTTTTTCTTTTCTTTTTCCCTTCTTTATTTAGTGATTGTTGCTGATTTTTAAAAAAATGTTTTTGTTCTTTGTTTCTTAAACCTTTTTATTACGTTTTTAACATGAATAATACATACACTTGAAAAAAAAAAACAAAACAACACAAAAAAAACAACACACACACACACACAAAACAACACAGCAATATAGATACATAAACAACATATAATAACAGATAAATTGAATAATGAATGGATTCATTAATGCATATATGTAGATCAAAGAATACCTAACTTAATTAAAACAAACAAAAACTAAACAAAAAAAGATGAAAAGACGACACCCAAACAAAATTTCAGTCTATGTGCACGATTTTTAAAAAATGTGTTGTACTTTTGTTTTCTTTTGATTTCCCCTTTTATTTTCTGTTTTCCTTTTTTGGGGTCTTTTTTTTCAATTTTAAAGATCTTAGTGTGAGTGATGCAAATTGTAGTTGGTCTTTATTTCATGTTTGTTTCTAAACTGCAAAACACGAAATAGGCGAATACGCTATAATCGTGACAATAATTATGTACTTTATTAGTATCTCCACTGAGATTTATTTTGCTTTGCCTATATGAGAATCATGTTTGTTTCTAAACTGCGAAACGCGAAATAGGCGAATACGCTATAATCGTGACAATAATGATGTACTTTATTAGTATCTCCACTGAGATTTATTTTGCTTTGCCTATATGAGCCTTATCATGAGCGCTCATATATGAGCGGTACATGCTTATTGTGTCGCGTGACTGCTGTATTTAATCATTTACAAGTTTTCCCCGTGACAAACAAACGAACGAACCAAGGCGGTTTAGCAGTAGGTTTACATTTGGAAAACAAATTTCATCCAGGCACGCGCAGCAAACTATACTGGTCTCCAACACTTAAGGGCCGGCTTCTGTTTTCAGTAGCTTGATATCTATTTATTGTACACTAAGACAACAATGAAGAAAATGGCAAAACTTAGGCTACTCAATAACTTTCCGTCCTGTTGCACGTGCCTGAACCAGTTTTGCAGACATTGCAGTACAGCAACAGCGTTTTCAGGTACGCTTAAAATGTGGCAAATTCACGAGAATTTCACGAAAGTTTGGTCTCTTTTCGCTGAAGTATCAGGGCTGATGCAGGTTTCTTGCCTATTGCACGTGCAAGGCATGACTGTAGTGAACACTGCTGAGCAAAAGTTAGACACGAATGTGTATTAAAGGGCGGCAACCAGAGCTCTCAATAAGCATGCCTCCAAGACAGAAGAGAGAAGATCGTTCTTCCGGCCCTTAAATTTTGGAGACCAGTATATGTTATCTTAACAACATTTTGACATAAAAGGGGGGTGTTGTGTGTGGTAAAATGTAACACACGTAGGATGCTCTTCGAAACACACACACACACACACACACACACACACACACACACACACACACACACACACACACACACACACACACACGCGCACGCACGCACGCACACACACGCACGCACACACGCACGCACACACCACGCACACACACACACACACACACACACACACACACACGCACACACACACACACACACACACGCACACACGCACACACACCTCATCAAAACGAGTAAATGACTTGACGTCCGTGAACATTACTTTGCAAGCCGCAATGGCGCTCAAAGAGGTTCATTCTTTCTTCTACTTTCAGTTCAATAATAACAGAAGTTCTTTACAACTGAAGCCAGGTCTTGTACATTTCTCTTAAGTATCCTTTGTAAATTGTCTGTCATTGAAACTGGTTTCTGTTTATGTCTTTGTTGTTGCTGTTGTTGTTATGTTGTTGTGGTTTGGGGTTTTTTCAAAAATCAAAGCCCAAAACTACAGAACTGACCGCTTATTGTATATTTGTGGGTCAACTATTCGGTGATGTAGTTAATGCTTAATGCTTGAAATGTTTCAATCAAAGCTACATAGACATTGTATTTCATTTGTTCGTTGTTGTTGCGAGATTGGGAACTATCGTTTAACGTCTGTTAGAAAATAGAAAAGAAAAGGCCGTGTTTTTATTTGTGGAACAATTGTTTCGTCACTATTACATCATTATGCTTGCATTATTCTAATTATCATAAGTCTATCATATTACAGCATTCTCATCAAATATCTAGGAGCGTGTGTTACGACCCATTTGCTTAATTTGGTCGTTCAACAGTTACTGTAGGTCTATGCATTATCACTCTCTCAGGACACGCAGTTTAGTCAAGGAAAACAGGCTTGTGAGTATCGGCACACCCATATAGACATATACGTCCTTGATCAGCATGACCCAAAGGATGCAGTGGGGGAACTTTTGAAGTTTGGTGACCTTGACCTAAGACCTTGGACATTCTGTTGGTTGAACGCCCATGACACCGCATATATTCTTCATTATTCTTGATCAGCAAATCCCAAGGAATGGAGTGGGAGACATTTTGAATTTGTGTTGACCTTAACCTTGAACTTCGACCTCGGTCATTCGTGAGAGCAGTGTGGTGGGGTGGCTATATGGTGCATACCGTTGGCTCTACATCCTGTAACCATATACCTCCTTGATCAGCTTACCCTAAGGAACTTCTTCTTCTTCTTTTGCGTTCCAAGGCCATAATTATGGCCATATAGGTGCGTATGTGTCCGGTTTTCAGTTTTCACTGGTCTCCGCGCTGCGCACAGCCGACACATTCCGATTTCGGAGCAGCTCAAAGGAGAAAAAATATATTGACTGGTGTTTTTTTAAAGGCAGGATAAATGGGCCAAGAAGTCAGAAAAATTAGTAGACGATAGAAAGCAAAGGGGAAAAGGCAGAGTCAAAGAGAGTGGCAGATTAGAGGAAGTTACAAGTACAGAACTTCCAGAAGGTGGGAGAACTATTTTTTGCGAAAGACCCGCCCGGTATCCATCCCCACGGGGGGAGAGACTCGTGAAGGGGGCGGGGTCGTCCAGCTCGATCCCGTATGGAGGCATGAGGCATCCACCCACTGCCCCGACTCCAAGGAACGTAGTTAGGGGTAAGGGAGAAAAGAGAGGTTGGGGGGGGGGGGGTAGATGAATGGAAAGGGGTATGGCACCGAACGAAGAATTATGGGGGTGGCAAAATGAATGGTGCGAAGCTTATGTCTGCCACTCGGCGGCATCCTTATTACGTTATTATTATTATTATTATTATTAGTAGTAGTAGTAGTAGTAGTAGTAGTAGTAGTAGTAGTAGTAGTAGTAGTAGTAGTAGTAGTAGTAGTAGTATATTGATTGTCCTAATCTCACTCTTCCCATTTGATGAGGCGAAACGTCCTACTCAATGGAAGTACGTTTATATGACATCCATTTCGCAATTTTTGCCTCCCTCGTAATTCATTCTTCATCCCCTTAGAACTGAAACAAACAGTAGATTATAAAACAAAGACGTGTTTTTTGTGTGTGTTTTTATAATCACTCGCAAGAAAAAAAGTTCATGAAAACAGCTAGGGTAATTTGAGAGAAGTCCCCGTGGGAATACCGGGGGGTCTTTTGCATCAATAGTTCCCCCACCTTCAAGACGTTCTGTGCTTGTAGCTTCCTCTAATCTGTCACTCTCTTTGACTCTGCCTTTTCCCTTTGCTTACTGTCATCTACTATGGGAAGACGGGGTAAAAAGCGCATGGGCGGATAAGAAGCCCACCCCAATTATCTCTTGAAATGAAGCAAATTTCAGTCTCATTTTGCCCATTAGACGAGCGTTAATGTCTAGCATTCGTCTCATGGGCAAATTTGACTGAAATTTTCTTTATTTCATGAGACAATTGGGGTGGGCTTCTTACCCGCCCATGCGCTTTTTACCCCGTCTTCCCCTATCTGTCTGCGTTACCGGTCCATTCTCCTGCCTTTTTTTTTCTTTTCAAGAAACGCTTTCAAAAACATTTCCTCCGGCCGCAAGTCGGACTTGCTGGGCCTATTTCTTAGTTAGGCGCACAACGGCAGCATGACGCATCTGCGCTCATAATT
>CM065698.1:40799300-40801800 GCA_017654935.2 Phymorhynchus buccinoides | reverse complement strand
CTCTCTCTCTCTCTCTCTCTCTCTCTCTCTCTCTCTCTCTCTCTCTCTCTCTCTCTCTCTCTCTCTCACACACACACTACTCCCAACTACGAATATAGCGTGATAAGCCCCTAGTGGTTTGACTGCCCCCTGGCGGTCAAATCATCGCCATAAGTCGACCATTACATGTCGCGCCAATTTTTAAGCCAAAATAATACTATCTAAATATTGAGATATTTCAGCCACACTGTTTTTCGATGCAGAACAATATCCCCTGCATTGCCTCCTGACGGCCTTAGCTCCCTTTGGACTGCTGGTCTCGGATTCTGCGACCTGAACGAGCGGAGGTGTGGCTGCGAGTTGGGACTCGGAATGAGCGGCGTGGGAGCAACGCCACTGTACGTCCCAGAAGATGGGACAGCAAAAAACGAAAAACAAAAATCCCCTGCATTACAACTGCATTTCCTGCTTTGTCGAGATTTCTTGTGTCACCAAATATCTGCCTTCAGGGAACAAACTTTCAACACATTTCGCATTATTTATTTTTTTAGGAGTAGCAAAGCCATGCACACAACTCTAGTGAGGATGTCGTATTGAATGAAATTCTATCCTGGTTGTTTTTCCTTCTCCTCCCGTCCGTTCCTTAGTTCCTCCCTTTGTTCGTCCTTACTTTCGTTGCTAGCTTCCTTCCTTATTTCTCCCATTTATTTTCTCCTTCCTTTTTAGAAATGCCACGTCGCATCTCACTTTGTTTGATGAAGCAGCCGCAAAACGAAAAGCTGCTTGCTGTTTCCATGGCTGTATGTGTGTTTGTTCTTGGCTGGATGTCTCTATTTATGTCAACACGATAGCGTTTGAACAGAAGGAGGACCTAGGGCCCTCACATTTTGTACTTAGGTACCTTGTATGCAAGGTAATTGGTCAAAAGGTCGAGGGGTCATTGGTTATTCTCCCCTGGCCAGACCCCGTCTCGGTGGCCCAGAAGCTCTGTGGAAGCCTGGAGGACCTGCAACATACGGCCGCCTTCATATTGGATGCTGGGGTGACCCTCTGACGTACGAGAAGAAGAAGAAGAAGAAGATTGGTTACTCTGTGAGTCAGTAATAAAACGGTTTCCATTCTTTCACCCGAACCTCTCTGCACAGAGCCAATGTCTACAGATATAGATGGGCATCTCTCAATGCGCAATATCTAGGAAAGTTAAAACCTTTGAAAAATATTATGCCAAAATGATGTTTAGATATTGTGATACATTATAAGTATCAGCCATGCTGTTTTTTCGATGCAGAATTCCTGCTTCTTCTTCTTCTGCGTTCCTGGGCCATAAGGCCACAATGGGTAGGTATGTGTCCGTTTCCCAGTTTTCACTGGTGTCCTCGCTGCATTCAGCCGACACATTCCGACTTCGGAGGACCTCAATGGAGAAAACTATATGGACAAAAAACAAGGCAGGAGAACGGGCCAAAAAGTCAGAAAGATAGTAGATGACACAAAGCAAGGAAAAATGCAGAGTCAAAGAGAGAGACAAATTAGAGGAAGTTACAAGCACATAACTTCCAGAAGGTGTGGGAACTATTTGCACGGAAGATCCCCCCGGTATCCCTACGGGGCCAGTCTCCTGCATTTCTGCATTTCCTTCTCTGCGGAGCTTCTTAAGTCATCAAATATCTGCCTGAAAGGAACCACCATTGAACGCTGCACATGTATGGCTCCCGCCCATCTGCGTGCGCATCTCGACCCTTCCAACGAAAGTGTCGCCATCTTAGTCAGATTTGTGTGTAAACAGGATGGAAGTTCAGTTTAACGTCGCGTATCGGCTTTCGCCATGTATGACGGGCTGAACAAACCAACCAGGGTATAAAAAAAAAATTATGTTCCTGAATCACTGTCTTAGCCAAAAGGCCGAGAAGCGATCAGAATTTAAACGTGTAAACAGCATCGATCGGGCATTTCTCAAACAAAGTTACTGACTAAGATGGCGGTCTCCCATACTATGGAGCGCTCCTTGTGGCCGGATATGACGACACGTGGGTACAAGCCATATGCACAAAGAATAAAGTTAAGCACCCCACCACTTTTTTGCTGTAGATGAGATGTTGTTGTTGTTGTACCCTGGCTTAAACTAAGACTCCAGGGTTCATCCCCAACAGCCGAAGCACTTCAATACTAGTATTATTACTAAAGTACAAATGCACCAGCTAGGGATGAGAACATTACGTGTGTGACCGTTTTTGATTACCCCGCCACATGGGCAGCCACGCTCCGACTTCAGAGGATTTTGGACTGATGATGTTATGCTAGGAGCTTGCCATGGCTAAAGACAATCCCCGCAAAACTATGCAGAACATAACAACATTTTGATGTAGCCTTGGTGTTCTTGCTTATGTCAATTGGTTTGACACAGCCTTATGCCAAGGGCAGTAGATGAGATGAAATCGAGATTTATTGCAAATAATCAATAACGAATGGAACAACATTCATTGGTAAATGAAAGTTTGACTATCTGACTATAAGAAAACGC
>CM065698.1:40791800-40796800 GCA_017654935.2 Phymorhynchus buccinoides | reverse complement strand
GTTTGTTTTGTGTTTACCCTGGCTTAAAGACTCCAGGGATCATCCCAACAGCCAAAGCACTTGAACACTATGGTACAAATGCACCAGCTAGGGGTGAGAACATTACGTGTGTGACCGTTTTTGATTACCCCGCCACGTGGCAGCCACACTCCGACTTCGGAAGGATTTTAGACTGATGATGTCATGCTAGGAGCTTCCCCCGAAGACGGAGTGTGGCTGCCCACATGGCGGGGTAATCAAAACCGGTCACACACGTAATGTTCTCATCCCTAGCTGGTGCATTTGTACTGAATTGTTCAAGTGCTCTGGCTGTTGGGATGATCCCTGGAGTCGTTAAGCCAGGGAACAACAACAACAACAACATGCTAGGAGCTTGTCATGGCTTAAGGCAGTCCCCGCACAACCATTCCGAGCATAACAACATTTTGATGTAGCCTTGGCGGTTCTAGCTTATGTCACGTGGTCTGACACAGCCTCATGCCAAGGCGTGGGGGAAACGTTTTAAAACAATCCTTTTCTTTTACCACTTCCTTCGTTACATCCGTCGAGTAAGCTTACATTCCCTTTTGTTTTGCTGTGAATATATTTGATATTTTACCAAACAACAAACAAACGTGCAAACTAACTATGAAGTGATTGTCACATTGTGAGATGAAGTTGATCATACTTACGTCTGTAGACGGGATAAATTTGGATTTCAATGTTAGTTTCACGGACAGAGCATGCAGCCCACAGACTCTCGTTCTGACTCGATGTACTTAATTGCTAAATTAGCGGTTAATTCCATTTTTTCCGTTTTTGCCTTTCTTACCAAACATAAAGCTGTATTTTATTAACCTTTTCAGCTAATTATCTTTTTGGAATAATAACTCTAACCCTAACCCTATCCCTAACCCTAACCCCCCCCCCCCCCCTATGTACTGCAGTACACCGCACATTTGTTACAGTCGTGGTTCATTGCGTTTTTCCGTCTTATAGAGGGGGGGGGGGGGGGTAGGGTTAGGGTTAGGGTTAGGGTTATTATTCCAAAAAGATAATTAGCTGAAAAGGTTCATAGCATACAGCTTTATGTTTGGTAAGAAAGGCAAAAACGGAAAAATGGAATTAACAGAGAAATGTAGGGGGGGGGGGGGGGGGGGGGTAGCACATCTTGACCTTTACCCATCATCATTCTGCCAGTGATTTGTGGGGGGAAAAGGATAGGGTTAGGGTCAGTCTAGGGGTTGTTGTCATAAACCTGAAAGAGCCAGACTTTGAGAATGAGAGTCATAAACATGGTGTGTGTAGGGGGTACATACACTACAACTTTGCCATGTTGGCATAAAACTGGGTAGTACAAAAGTCATGAAAGCAGAAGAGTTTACTTCAGTTTATTTCGAGGGGCTCTCAATACGTTTCTGGATGTAAAGATCTGAGAGGGTGTACACTTTTTCTGGCCAATCTACATTTTCGAGGTTTCCTTCTTAAATACACACTGACGCACCACAATTAAGCCCCTTGGATTTTTCTGGGTAGCAGTGACCCACATACAAATTTCCCCAACTTCAAATTGAGACTGCTCTTTAAAATGATGTTTCGTGTTCAATGTGGGGACATTTGTATGGGAGTCAAACGTGGTCAAAACAAGATTTCTTACCAGGTATTAGAGGGAAAACACGTGAAACCCGTGATTTTGACACGTGACCTGGTGGGTCTTTTAAGCACACGTGCACTTGGCCATCTTTTCAAAGCAAACGGTTATGGCCCCAGACTAGGTCGACTGGGGTACGTCAAGAACCCTCGAGCATCTTCAACCTTCTGGAATTGCGTCCCCTTTAACTGGTGCTTTGCATAATATAACAGAATAAAGACACAACAGATTCAATCGGAGAACTAAGTGGGAGGGAGACCAGCTGAACACTGTTTCCTTGCAGAATGTCCACAGGAATTGCATCAATGGGGTGACTTGCGTTGTCATGATGAAGCAGGTGACCTCAGAAACCAGTGCATGCGGACCATGTCCGTGCAAAGCGCCTTTGGGTAAACAGGTGTTTATGTTTTAATCTGTGGTGAAGGCTCTTCTCTGTAGAAAGGAACTGAGGCCATATGACAATTGGTAAAGACAAAAAAACATAGCGACTATTTTTTTTTCATTTATTCGTTTGATTGGGTTTTTTAGTCATCCGTTTCCTGTGGAATTTTACTGAAGGGATCTTGTCTTGAAACCCCTAAACTATGATTGCTTACTTGGTTTCTGGATGAAACTGATACACACATGTTCCATTATCAGTCCCAATCTCTCAGTTGCCAGCTGACGTCCATCCACAGAAATTGCTGTGGTGTTTGGGTGCATCATTCAACCCTACCCCTCCTCCGACCTTCAGTAAGCCGATGGCCCACCCAACAGTCACAACGGTTCAAAAGACCCATGTGTTCATGCTACAATGATATGAACACTTCCGATGAAATGCTTATTTATGTGTACTTTATCTCGTCAGCACTTACTTAAAAACCCATTTTCAACAAGAGCCTTTACACTGGCCATGGTTTTGACAGTTACAACGATCCCTTGACGATTGCAAAGTTGATCAGTCACTTTCTTCTAACGTCCGTCTGCCAAAGTGGACATCCTTGAGCTAGCTGCGGACTGTTGCTGTGAATATAGCAAAAAGTTAAAAACAATTGACCAGCATGTGACACCTTTTGTTTCAATGTCTTTCCTTGAGCATAACCACGTAAAACCATAGATTAAAAAAGTATTGGATTGAAAGTCTCCCAGCTTGGGATCAGCGTTCACCTTGGCATACATTTTCCTTTGCCTAACGGTTTTGGTCAGTTGGAAAAACATAATGAACGTTTGCTACATAAATACCATAATTATGATCTTTCTCGTGACATCATTTGCTTTTCATAAGTCATAAGTCATAAGTCATAAGTTTCTTTATTGTCCATTGGCATTGTACAACGCACATGGAAACTTGTCTTCCACCGTGTAAAAATAAAAATATGAAATAAAAGTATGAAACATAAATTTACATTTAACAAAATATGTAACTCTCACACCACACCCAATCATTCATCCGCTCTCTTGCTCACTCATCATGCAACCCACCACCACTTCCGCCTTCATTTTTCACCCTTTCTGTTCTTTTTTCCTTCCTTTCCTCCTTTTTTTCTTTGTTCCTCCCCCCTCTTTTTTATTCTTTTTTTTTTTAATTTTTAGGTAGGCTTTTCCCCGCTCTCTTTCATTCTATTGTCTGTGTGGTTTCCGTGATATCAACAGAATCTCCACATCCAGAAACGTATTGAGACATTCATCGCATTACGTAACCAGACAGGACACAAAACCAGTCTATTTCACCAGGGTCATAACGATTCTAGCTAGCCCTGGTTTATGGCTCTGGTTCTGGGGCTGACGGGGATGGACGAGGAGTGTTGCTGATGTTGCGGAAAGATGGTCCACCATGGCTCACGCATTCTCTGGAAGATGCTGCCTGACGCGTTACGATGGACGTAACTATGAGCACATTACTTTCTCCACCCAGCCATAAAGTCACACCACGTCAAACTTTACTGTATTCTTTTACTTGCTCCTTCCAACGTGATTCTCCCCACTACGTTTTAATGGGGGGGGGGGGTGTGTTAATGGATTATGTATGTATCTATCCATGTCTGTTTGTCTCGTTTTTTCTCTCTCTCTCTCTCTCTCTCTCTCTCTCTCTCTCTCTCTCTCTCTCTCTCTCTCTCTCTCTCTCTCTCTCTCTCTCTCTCTCTCTCTCTCTCTCTTTCTCTCTCTCTTTGTTTATCTATATTTATCTGTTTGTATCTAGGCCCGTTTCTTTGTCTCTGTGTCTGTCTCTCTCTCTCTCTCAATTTATCTGTCTGTTTGTTCCTCTCTCTGTGACTCTCTCTTTCTGTCTGTCTGTCTGTCTGTCTCTCCGTGTGTTTGTCTTTCTCTCTTAACACACATCGTAGACGCTGATGGTGTGTGTGTGTGTGTGTGTGTGTGTGTGTGTGTGTGTGTGTGTGTGTGTGTGTGTGTGTGTGTGTGTGTGTGGGTGTGTGTGTCTGTGTACATGTGTGTGTGTGTCTGTCTGTCTGTCTGTCTGTCTGTCTGTGTGTGTGTATGTGTGCGCGCGCGCGTGATTGTGTGTGTGTGTGTGCACGCGCGCGTGTGTGTGTGGCTTACCACGCTCTCCCGCGCTCCTACCGAGACCCCACCACGCTCTGGCTACGTTACGCCCCCGACTACAGTACGCTACGCCACGACCATAATCGCGGAGGACATAGCGAAAACGTGGCCTATGTTATATGATGTAATAGAGTTGTATCATGAGACGAACCTCAGATTCGCCCATGTCTACCCTGGGTCCACAACACTAAAATCCCGTCATGCAGAAGCGATGTCATAAACAAAACTTGCAATTCTGTACAGCAATGCATTTATTAGGTATTTGGTATTAGGTACTTTATAGTCACAGAGGCGTCTCTTCGAAATTCGGGTTGCTCCCACCTGGAGAACGCGTCGCAGCCAGAGGCGAGCCACCCCAAAAAAATTTCATGCGATTTTTGTGTGACTGATGATGAAGGAAAAGGAGTGTGTGTGTGTGTGTGTGTGTGGGGGGGGGGGGGGTTGATCTAATGACAACTTTTTCGTTGCCACTGTGATTAACGAGTGCTTATTGCATGGGCACACGGGACCTCGGTTTATCGTCTCATTCAAAAGACTCCACGTTCAGACCGTAAAGCCTAGTGCAGAGTGAGAGAAAAACTCCCCTGCAAGGCGAACGCGTTACCTCTGTGCCCCTCTGCAAACCTCTGTGCCATTCTACAAACCTCTGTATCTCTCTACAAACTTCAGTGCCCCTCTACAAACCTCTGTGCCACTCGACAAACCTCCATGCCACTTTACAAACCTCTGTGCCATTCTACAAACCTCTGTGCCATTCTACAAACCTCTGTGCCATTCTACAAACCTATGTGTCACTCTACAAACATCTGCGCCCCTCTCCAAATCTACG
>CM065698.1:40784300-40786800 GCA_017654935.2 Phymorhynchus buccinoides | reverse complement strand
TCTCTCTCTCTCTCTCTCTCTCTCTCTCTCTCTCTCTCTCTCTCTCTCTCTCTCGATTATATCCTAGTTTGTAATTGTTTGCTAGTAAATGCTTGTGTTCCAAAGCGATTTGTTGTCGTTCTCAAGTGCTATAATCCACTGATGTATAAATATTGCTAATTATTGTCCCTTATTCATATGGGGCCTTGGCCGTTGAATGAATAAACCATTGGACTTCGACTTCGACTTCTCTCTCTCTCTCTTCTTGAGGGGCAAAGGCCTTAATGAATAAACAATTGTCATTGTCATTCTCTCTCTCTCTCTCTCTCTCTCTCTCTCTCTCTCTCTCTCTCTCTCTCTCTCTCTCTCTCTCTCTCTCTCTCTCTCTCTCTCTCTCTCTCTCTCTCTCTCTCTCTCTCTCTCTCCCTCCTCTCTCTCTCTCTCTCTCTCTCTCTCTCTCTCTCTCTCTCTCTCTCTCTCTCTCTCTTCTTGAGGGGCAAAGGCCTTAATGAATAAACAATTGTCATTGTCATTCTCTCTCTCTCTCTCTCTCTCTCTCTCTCTCTCTCTTCTCTCTCTCTCTCTCTCTCTCTCTCTCTCTCTCTCTCTCTCTCTCTCTCTCTCTCTCTCTCTCTCTCTCTCTCAATCAATCATATGGGGCGAACCGATTCTCTCGTACTGTTAGTGTTCCCCAGGGCCAACAAATGTATGGCTGCAGTACTGCTAAGAGTCTGTACAGAATTAATGCATGCACTGGTGTAGGATTTGTATTCACTCACAATGGATGAAGCTAGTGCATTGTGTACGCTAGTCTGTCGTTTCCGACAATGACTGCCAGATAGCAGAGGGGGGCAGATACTAGTCTGGCGGGCTGGGCGAGAATGTGTTTATAGTGGAGATGCCTTGTCCAGGGTACATCCCCACTCTCTCGGCCAAAGGGGTTTGAGGACACAGCTGGCGTTGAGGAAGGTCCCCAAAGGCCAGCCCATCCCTTTGGCTGCAGCACCAGAGCCGGTGCAAGGGCCATCCTCGTTCGAGAGTCACAGTCTTCCACTAGAGACTAAACTGTACCATGATTTACATTACTGTAGAAAATCATCTATTGTACAGCTCTGATGTTACTGTTGGCCCCTACTACAGGCTAATGTTAACCAATGTTAAAAGTCATTTGAGAAAAGCTAGGGTATTGCCATTAAGCTATTACAACACAACAACAACAACGACAACAATAATATACAGTATTAATACTGCGCTAAATGTTAACATCCGTAACGTATTTAAACAAAAACGCAGTACATAGATGAACAGGAAAAGAACACACACGTTTGACAAATAGATTACAACAGATATATTATTAAATGTAAGAGAGAGAGAGAGAGAGAGAGAGAAGAGAGAGAGAGAGAGAGAGAGAGAGAGAGAGAGAGAGAGAGAGAGAGAGAGAGAGAGAGAGAGAGAGAGAGAGAGAGAGAGAGAGAGAGAGAGAGAGAGAGAGAGAGAGAGAGAGAGAGAGAGAGAGAGACACAGAGAGAGAGAGAGAGAGAGAGAGAGAGAGAGAGAGAGAGAGAGAGAGAGAGAGAGACACAGAGAGAGAGAGAGAGAGAGAGAAGAGAGAGAGAGAGAGAGAGAGAGAGAGAGAGAGAGAGAGAGAGAGAGAGAGAGAGAGAGAGAGAGAGAGAGAGAGAGAGAGAGAGAGAGAGAGAGAGAGAGAGAGAGAGAGAGAGAGAGAGAGAGAGAGAGGAGAGAGAGAGAGAAGAGAGAGAGATAGAGAGAGAGAGAGACAGACAGACAGACAGACGAGAGAGAGAGAGAGAGACAGACAGACACAGAGAGAGACATTCACGATTCACGATTCACGATTCACGATTTTTTACTGAGGGAAAATAGATAAGCTACAAAGCTTCTTTTCACTATGCCCTCACAAAGAAAAGGAAACTAAAGAAAAAGAAAAACATATTAATCAAACAAAAAGAAAAATGAGAAAAGAAAAAGGAAAAGAGAGAGAGATAGAGAGGTGGTGGGGGGGGGGGAAGGGGGGGGGGGGGGGGGGGGGGGGGGGGGGGGGGGGTAGAAAGTGAGAGTTAACTTCATTGACAGCGGAACAGGTGTGTTTTGATATTTGATTTGAAAGCAGAGAGGGTCGGTCGTTGGCGGAGGGGGTGGGGAAGAGAAGCTTTGTTCCAAGAGGTCGGTATTACAAGTCGTTCTATTACTGTAAAAGAAAATGAACGATCAATAGCTCCCACTGTCAACAGACGATTTTTTGAGAAAGAACAAAACTAGGCGAGAGCACTATTAGAGTTGATTACCTCGACTTACTCGGTCAAAACCATGGCGTCGAAGTTTGAAACCGCAGGATGTGAGTCAGCGACTTGCAAACATTTTTCTTTAGAAAAATGAGGGGTGGCCAGTAGCCACAAACTGCAACATGTGAAAAAACTAGGGGAGAGCACTTCGTGAAAATTAGAGTTGATTACCTCGACTTACTCGGTCAAAACCATAGCAACCATGGCTTCATGGCGTC
>CM065698.1:40771800-40774300 GCA_017654935.2 Phymorhynchus buccinoides | reverse complement strand
GAGAGAAACCCTATAAAAAGGTATTATCAAAGGGAATAAGAAAATATCAAATTTAGCATTGAGGGGAAAAAAAGCAAAGATTGGAGAAGATTTTGAAGGATTATATGCAACGAATCATGTTGCTCTTGTAAGGAATAAACATTAAAATCAAATCAGGTCCTTACAAGGATTATTAAAGAACAATGGCTTTGAAATAAAGAACAGACTTATAAAGGGGATTAAGGCTTGGACAACTAACTGTGAATAAGGCAGAAGAGATTGTCAGCATATTTAAACCGTTTATAAAATGATAATCATTTATAACGTTTATATAGCTACTTTATTTAAATAACGGCCCTTGCATGCATTCCCTGACTCACACGCAGACACACTAACATAAACTATTCTCCCACATTCATTCGACAGTCTTTCTGATGACTTGGGGGAGGGGGGGGGGGGGCAACCATCTATGTGATAATGTGTTGGAAAACAAGCTCACAATCAGTCTTCGTTCAATTATAATTTGTGGTGTAGAGTGGCACAGAGGTATCGCGTTCGCCTCGTGTCAAGTAAACCCGAGTTCGAAACTGGGTACAGGGGATTTTTCCTCTCACTTTACACTAGGCTTATGGTCTGGACGTGGAGTCTTTCGGATGTGATTATAAACCGATGTCCCGTGTGCCCATGCACTTAGCATACGTTAAGCCCAGTTTGGTCAAAATTTACCCCCCTCCCTTTCCTTCCTTATTAGTCACACAAAAATCACACACACACACAAAATAATAACAAATGGGTGGCGCGCCTCTGGCTGCGACGCGCTCTCCATTTGGGAGCCACCCGAATTTCACAGAGACGCCTTTGTGACTACAAAGTACCTAATACCTAATTTACATAGTTACACGAATGATTGGGAATATTGAACGGGTACTATGAATTAGTGACTGAGGCAGTTTCAGTTATCAAAGAATACATAATAAATGGACGGAAAATGTAACGAAATGTTTTTATTTTAACTGAAACTAATGCAGCTAAAGACTTGAGAAAACATTTGTTTCACACGAAGAGTCAAATATCCGCAAAAAAGTGTCAACTCAGTTTCAACCATCGTTAAAAGATCTCTGATCACATGAATATCACAAAAAAGTGAAAATTCTAGTAATCTTATCTGATCTGCAATTCAGATCTGTTTCCGAAGACAGAGAGATATACATGTTATACAAGCGAAAGCCAAACAGGCAACGAAAACCGATCAAGATCCAAAACGTAAAAAAAAACCCACAGAAATAGAAGAAATCCCTGACAAAAGGTAGACATTTGACAAGAAACTGATCTGGACACATTTCTTCAATAATCCCGAAATATGAATTACTGCTAGATGTTCTGCTTTAAGAATCGAATGCAGGTTAACTATATAAGAACAAAAAGAAAGAAATATGAGAATGGTTCCAATTTAATGTTAACAGAAGATTTGTTTCTCACATTTTACCCTAACTTCCCAAAATAAATTTATAAAAGTATGCAAATATTGTTTTGAGCAATAATTTCAAGCGATAAACAATAAAAGATAAAGGTAAATATGTGTTTCTCACATTTTGCCCTAATTTTCCAAAAGAAATGTATAAAAGTAAGTAATGCCAACCGATAAACAATAAACGATAAAGGTAAAGATTCCTACAGGAGTTACTCATAATGATGATGGTTGGTTGATGGCTTCGTCTCACAGGTGATGCTTGCAGCCGAGCGGACGTTAAACCTTATATTACCTCCACTCAGAGATTCCTGCAACCGAGTGACTATCAAACTTCTCTGAGTTTGAAAAGAACGTTCTTAATAAGGTGATGTCCTAACCCAGACGCAAGTACGATTACAATCTCTTCATTCTTTGTGTGTGTGTGTGTGTGTGTGTGTGGTCTTTGTCTGTGTGTGTTGTGCGTGTCCGTGGCTCTGTCTCTGCGCGCGCTCCCATGCGTACCGCATAATCGTTGCGTGTTTTGTGTTGTGTGTGTACGAGACTGAGGTCACTCTGCCTCTACGTGTGAGTGCGTGCGTGCACTGGGTGCTTGTGTGTGTATGTGCGTGTGCGTGTGTCTGTTGTGCGTGCGTGCGTGCAATTCGGTGTGTGTGTGTGTGTGTGAAGGTGTCTGTGTGTGTGTTCATGTGTGTTGTGGCGGTCATGTGATGTGATGTGTGTGTGTTGTGTGTGTGTGTGTGTGTGTGTTCGTGTGTGTCGTGTGTCCTCTCATGTGTGTGTGTGTGTGTGTGTGTGTGTGTGTGTGTGTGTGTGTGTGTGTGTGTGTGTGTGGTGGGAGTGTGTGCTTGTGTGTGTGCGTGTGTCGTGTGGTTGCTGTTTAGGTGTGTGTTGTTGTGTGTGTTGAATGTATGTGTTTGGTGTCCTGTGTGATTGTGTGTGTGTGGTGTGTGGGTGTGTGTTCGGCGTAAAGAGAAGAAAAGAGCACATTTGAACACATATCCTCCATAGTTGAGGAAAGTTCATATTTCCCAAAGGTAACCCATATCCAAT
>CM065698.1:40751800-40759300 GCA_017654935.2 Phymorhynchus buccinoides | reverse complement strand
ACAAAGTCTTTTTTTGTAATTGTGCTAATAACAGAGACTCTAAAGACATAGTGTTCGACACTGTTAACTTGATTAGATCGATAGGAACAACTAGCATTATTGCTCAAATCCGGTTTTAGACCGAGCGGCACAGCAACTGCCCTCCAAAACTGCTCATGCAAGGAACAATAGATCCATTGGACCCTCCCCGTTCAGAGAATAGATGGGTTTTCAAGTTGGTTTTGAAAACTGACAGGGAGTTGGAATGTCTGAGAGACAGAGGGAGTTTGTTCCAAGTAGCTGGGGCCTGAAAAGAAAAGGATCTCTCGCCATATGTTTTCGTTTTAATTGAGGGAGGCTGTAGGAGACGAGAATCGGAGGAAGAACGAAGAATATATGGGGGATCAAGCGACATTATTGTGGTGTTCCAGATATAACCCCCCAAAAATAAAGCCTTGTCCCGAACATTCGCTCATCAGTCTCTTAAGGGACAGCTACACGTCAGCTAATATCGTACGACTGTACGATACGATTCGATCATATGGTCTCGAAGCGCGAATCAGATTTGTTTTAGCGACCACGTGATCGAATCGCATCGTACAGTCGTACCATATTAGTTGACGTGTAGCCGGCCCTTTACCCATTAACCCTTTCACCGCCAAAGTCGCATTTTAGCACCACAGTGATTCAACACCTATGTCACTAAAAGGCATCAAATTGGGGCCTATTATCCACAGACCCTATTGTCTTAGTTTTGGGAAGTAAGGATAGACCTTATTTTATATATGTCACGGAAGAATCCCCAATACTGCAGATGGATTTTTTTCTCTACGCAGGTAAATTTAATGGCAAATTTTGGCTGAAATATAGCTGGCGGTGAAAGGGTTAAAGGCCTAGTCACACTGCATACGATTTGACCCCCGATACGATGCGATTGTGACGATGTCTGTGTCATGATTCACGTGAAATACTTCCGTCTAAAAGTAACTCTACTCTATTCTGGCTACTGCAAAGAACACCTTTTACAAGAGTGAATGCCCTTGGTGGGTGGGGGAAGATGGTTGAGTACTGACCAAACAAGGGCATAACTCTCGCCAATAACCCTATTTGATGCCACTTAATGGCTGCCTTTTGCAAGAGTCAATACCCTTTTGGATACTGATCAACAAGGGCTTAACTCTTGCCGTCAAGGGCGTTAATAACCCTAATTGCAGTGGCCAATGCGCACGTAGACCGCAATACACGAATAATAGAATAAAATGTCGCATACAAAAATAAGATATTTTATCAGATCCGTGTATGGGAGACAGCAACTATAGTGAACGTAACTAGTAGGATTTCATCAGATTTCATCAGATTTATTTAGATAGTAAGATTAAGATTAAAATTATAGCCCCGTCGACAACAAAGGCCGTGTCAGGGCTGTCACCACGTTAAAACGTAACACGTATTAAAAAGGGATAACAACACAAGGTAAAAACAAAATCAAAGTTTTTGTGCTAAAATACTTTTGTTAAAAAAAACCCACATTAATAAATCAAAATATTTAGACAGTAGAATTTCACGTCAATCATGCCTCACAGATATGAAAGATCGGATCGTAGTGAATCGAATCGTATGCAGTGTGGCTAGGTCTTTAAAGACCCACCACGTCAGGTGTCAAAATCACGGTTTCCACGTGCTTTCCCTCTTATAGCTGGTAAGAAATGCTAAAGACACACTGGCTCACCACGATTAAGTCCCTTGGTTTTTTTCTGGGTAGCTGTGACCTACATACACATGCCCCCAATTTCAAATTGAGGCTGCTCTTTAAAATGATGTTTCGCTTTGGATTTGGGGGCATTTTTATGGGAGTCAAACCTGGTCAAAACAAGATTCCTTACCACCTATAAGAGGGAAAACACGTGAAACCCGTGATTTTGACACGTGATCTGGTGGATCTTTAAGAAATCTTCCTAGCATACGAGGGAATGTGGCACGTGACGTGGGGGGTCTTTATCTGTCTCTTCTACTGGCAACGGTTAACGTAGTTAGCTTAACTCGAATGGCGCTTCGGAGGCGAGAGAAAGTGCGAAGAAAGACCCACGGAAACCACACTAACTACATGAGACGAGATTGACGTCACGGATCCAATCAACCGTGAAAATGCCCATAGCTCTCCCCCTCCCCCCCCCCTCCCCCACCCCCAATTCCAACCACACACACGCATATACGCGCACGCACGCGCATACGCGCACGCACACACGTACACATGCACGCACGTGCATACGCGCACGAACACACATACACGCACGCACGCACGCGCACACACACACACACGCACACGCACACGCACGCACACGCGCACACGCACACGCACACGCACGCACGCACACACACACACACACACACACTTTATTTTCTTGTATCAGCACATAGGCATCTCTCTCTCTCTCTCTCTCTCTCTCTTCTCTCTCTCTCTCTCTCTCTCTCTCTCTCTCTCTCTCTCTCTCTCTCTCTCTCTCTCTCTCTCTCTCTCTCTCTCTCTCTCTCTCTTGGACAGAATGAAAGAATAGGCCCAGCCTAATTTCTTATCCTTGTAAAATAAAGTATCTGAGTCTGAGTCTGAGTCTCTCTCTCTCTCTCTCTCTCTCTCTCTCTCTCTCTCTCTCTCTCTCTCTCTCTCTCTCTCTCTCTCTCTCTCTCTCTCTCTCTGTGGCCGGCATCACCACTATATACCCTCCTGCATTCCCATGGGGGGGGGGGGGGGGGGGGGGGGGGAGTTTTTGAACCATGTAGGCTACATAATAGTTATGAATGTCTGATACACGTTAGTAGATAGAGACCCTATCTCCCCAGAGTTCCTCGCATGCCATCATAAACCCTATGAAAGGCCGTGTACACACATAAGCGGATATTCAATGCGGAAACCCGTGCGCAATCCATAAATAAATGAAACAAAGAAGGGAAAAGATTTGCACACGTGTCCGAATTTCCCCTATATGCGTACACTTTTATTCTTCTTTCTTCCACTTATTTAGGGTTTTCCGTACGGAACTTACGCGTCTAATGTGAACCCGGCCTTAACCTTAAGCTATCAAAAGCAGTATGTTCGCCTTCGATCACCCTGCGGGTGAGGCCGTGCCTTGGGCACAAACTTGCGGTAAGCTTACTCCGAAACGACTCGCATCAAGAATCGCACGAAACAGCCAATTCTTGCACCTGATGATTATTTATTTTATTTCCCACACACACCAACACAATTATTTCATATTCTCACACAATAATGTAACTGAAAGAGATTTCATCGCCTCTATGCTTTGTGCATTTTGATATATTTATTGGGAAAATAAACAAAAATCTCAAATACAAAAGTGAGAGGGATATATGTATCATAGTGAAGTCATATCACTTGGATTTATATAATTATAGTCAGAAACTCGTGCAAAGTTATGGCTACAAATTGACTAAGGCAGAGAGAGAGAGAAAAAGACTGTTGAACAACTTGTCTGCATTATTTCATATTATGAAAGTTGCAAAATAATTAACTGACACACGTTATATTATATGGTAAAGGTAAAGATGTGCCCCCCCCCCCCTGCATTTCTCTTTACCTATTATATTAACCTCAAGGAACCCAGTAGATTCGGACACTCATGTAGTGAGGAAACAGTAGATTCGGACACTTATGTATATGTAAGACGCAGCCATTGGTATCTTTTCAGATTGCTCTAGCGTAACTCCCCCGCCCCCTCTCAACCCCCTCATGTTCATAGTTACCAAAGAAAATGCTACCAACATTATCTAATAATGGATGAAAATGATATTTTTTTCTCAACCATCCCCATCGTTCATTTATTTTTCTCGCAATCTCCCTTGAATAAACTGAATCACTACATGTAATGAGAATCTCTCTCACTCTCCGTTAAAGACCCACCAGGGTTTTCCCTCTTATAGCTGGTAAGAAATCTTGCTTTGACCAGGCTTGACTCCCATACAAATGCCCCCAAATTGAAAACGAAACATCATTTTAAAGAGCAGTCTCAATGTGAAGTTGGGAGTATTTGTATTCGGGTCACAGCTACCCAGAATAAAACAAGGGACTTAATCGTGGTGGGTCAGTGTATCTTTAAATAAACTGAATCCAGACATGTAATGGAATTCCCCTCTCCCACCCTGTAGCTTACCGAAGGATACTTACGGTTCAGAAAAGACAAACAGGGTAAAATCAAAACATTAAAACATAATATTATAAATGCATACACACACAAAAATCGAATGTTATATTTTCAGTTTCACTGTCCACAAAAGATACTCCACATTTCGACGCAAAATAGACTCGAATATTCGTTAAACTTTGAGTATACAGTTGCACTACTGCATGTTTTCCACGTAAAGAACCAAGTCAGACCTACCTGGAAAAATAACAAAATGTATAAACATTTGATTATGATATTGCCTTCACCCAAACACGTTTTAGTGCAGTCAGCTGAAAGAAAGATTTATGACCTCCTGGCTAATTCTGCCCTATGGGACGAGTTCTTCTGGTGCCGTGTTTTAAGTCATATATAGAGCATGCCGACCTTGGAGCTACTGCAATTCCAAGTGAACACGTGGCGGCACTTCGCTGATACTCAAACATCAAAATCAATGTCCAACTTTGCTTGGTTTTATATATTACTGATAAACCTGTAGAATCCTAAAAACTAAAATTACAAAATATTTTGCAGATTTATTTTATTTGGGCTGATGTGCAATTGTTAACTTTATATCGTTAATTTTGATTCCATCAAAAACTACAGTCAATACTTCTCACGACTAAATACTTTCAACTTGAGGGTCTTCAGTGTGTGTTTTTCTAAATCTGGTTTTCAATAACTGTATTGTAAATGATAATAATAATAATTAATAATGCTTATATAGCGCATAATCTTGCAAAGAAGTGTTCTCCAATAAAACAACTATTTTGGTACATATTTATAAAATAAAATAAAATATTTTCAGCGTGCTGTCAAAATATACAAATAAGCGTTTCTAGTGTACATAATTATATTAAAAAAAAGAAAAAATCAGAACGTTCAACAGATGATCGATTGTTATATTAGGGGACTAATTATTTTTTACAGCAAGAACGGCATCGAATCAACTGACAAAACTCCCGTCTGAATCGGCTTCCAGTGAGACAATAGAGAACGAAATTGATGGAGCTGTTGGTGTACCACAAAAGAATGGTCACGAACAGTATCAAGTCTGCTCTTGCCCGTGCCTCCGGGGCAGACGCCAGCTCTTCCATAAAGAAATGCTCCCACACTAAGAAAGCGCACACGGGTAGCGTCAGAATCAAGAAAGTGCTGGACAGTACCAGGATCGTGACTGTTGTTCTCGAAGCCATTTTTCTACGAGCGCTTTGACGTGTTGTACTATTGCTGCTGGATCGTGAGACGGTGTACACTTCGGTGAAGGAGGACGGCGTTGGCCCTTTGTACAAAGCCAATACCAGTACGATGTCGCAAACGAACTGGAACAGGGAAGGTAGAAGAGAGGCCGTGGCCATGTCTATCCAGGTCCAGACGCCGGTCCAGAAGTTCAAGTAGCCTTCAGATATGGTCCAGCATAAGCCTTCAACGACTTCCATTCCTACCAGCGTGTGGCAGTGCAAGCTGCAAGATGTCGCGACAATGACAGAGACGACGATTCGGGTTCGACCTACCGTGCACATGGCCCTCATTTTGTGCGGGAACCGGACAGCTAGGGTTCTCTGCAAGGTGACCGCGGTCACCATCCAGGCTGCTGTCGTGGACAGAGAATACAGCAGCCACACGTGGAGCTTGCACACGGCCGTGTGGACATCCCTCATGCTGACCTCGAACCAGCGTATCAGCCAGGCATCTACACCTCCCACGCACAACACCAGAAAGTCAGCTACGGCAAGAGCCTGGAGAATGAATTGATGCGAGTCGTGTTTTCCCTTAGTGCGTTGCATTACGAAGATGGTGGCGATGTTTCCGAACCCACCCACGACCAGGAGAATGCTGAGCCACGCTTGACTCATGGTAGTGATCATTTGGTAAGTTGATTGCACGCTTGTGGAATTCATTTTTCTTCTTCTTCTTCTTCTTCTTCTTCTTCTTCTTCTTCTTCTTCTTCTTCTTCTTCTTCTTCTTCTTCTTCAAATGTCCAGTTCTCGGTTGTTTTCAACTCCTTTGATCCTTTCGGTTACTGGCACAGTTCAGTATGCTGGTAAAAAACAAAAAAACAAAAAATCAATCATCAATCTTGGCAGTCCTTCGGTTGAAATGACACCTTAATACAAACCAGCAAGAAGCACACAGCAACAAAATTAATAGTAAATGCAATAAATTACGAAATAGTTTAGATAGTACATGCGTGGCGCAGTTTTATGTGATCAGATGCTAGTTGAAAGGTTAAAGGATTGATATGCGTCAAAAACGTACACAGTTTGTAAAATGTCTGTCTCTTGGTAAGCTAATAGGCCTACCCAGAACGGGTGTTAGGCCTACCTCATCAATTGGAAAGACTTCTAACATTTTACTAATATTGCATTCTTATTCTTCTTCTTCTTCTTCTTCTTCTTCTTCTTCTTCTTCTTCTTCTTCTTCTTCTTCTTCTTCTTCTCCTTCTTCTCCTTTTTTTTCTTCTTCTTCTCTTTCTTCTTCTTCTTCTTCTTCTTCTCCTTCTTCTTCTTCTTCTTCTTCTTCTTCTTCTTCTTCTTCTTCTTCTTCTTCTTCTTCTTCTTCTTCTTCTGTGTTCCCAGGCCATAAGGCCACAATGGGTACGTATGTGTCCGTTTTCCAGTTTTCACCGATCTCCTCGCTGCATTCAGCCGACACGTTCCGATTTCGGAGGAAATATTGCATTAAATGCACACATCCTAGAAAGTGTCGCTCAATTCTCTTGACCGTAGCAATAGATATTTGCATATAGATATATTTTAATGGCCTTGATGCATAATTAAAAAATAATAATAACTATCTAATGCAGTGTCAGAAAAATATTGAGTCCCATAGTGCCATTTTTTTAACTCCTTTTAAAAGAATGCTTTTTCGCCTAAAATACAGGTGCAATAACCTTACGAAATAATTGTTACTGTGGCTTTTCGTGCCCAGCATGACGATTAGAAACGTATCTAATTTATGCACAAAACTCGTGGCAAAAACACACACACAAACTTGCACCTTGTGGCACACATAGCCAGTTTTACTTTCAGTCCACGGTTGATTGTATGAGAGTACAAAATTAATGGAATAAAATGTGACCCATCACCACGAAAGGAACATTACGTCGCTGAGTTAGTTTCCCACAAAAGGTTTGGAAAGTCAAAAATCTAATTTTTTGTTAATTTTGAGCTATGTGTTCGTGTTCTCTAACATCGTTTCTTTCATATTTATGACGGACAATCTTTAATAATGTTGCGGTACAATAGCCGATGAGGTTTAGCTGAGGCGTGGTTACCGCTACACCTATCTATATTGTTAAAAACTCGGGACTTTACTGGTGTTGCACTGCCTCCGGGCATTGCAG
>CM065698.1:40736800-40744300 GCA_017654935.2 Phymorhynchus buccinoides | reverse complement strand
ATCATCCTTCCTCCTCCTCCTCCTGCCCCTCCTCCTCCTCCTCCTTCTCCTCCTCCTCCTCCTCCTCATCGTCGTCGTCGTCGTCATCATCATCACCATCGTTATCGTTGTTGTTGTCGTCGCCTCCTCCCTCCCCTCCTTCTCCTCCTCCTCCTCCTCCTCCTCCTCGTTATCATCATCTTCATCATCGTCATCATCGCCATCATCGTCAATCGTCATCATCATCCACTTCATAATGAGTCGGAGAGGGGGGTGGGGGGTGTCATGAAAGCACCGCAGACGACCCCCCCAGACTTACTTGATCATTCTAATCTCCATCGTTCTCAATCCATTGCAGCAGCTGTTTGAACTCTGGCACCGAACACACCTGCTCACACTTTATATGCTGCCCCCACCTCCACCCCGCTACACCCAGATAGCAGAGTGGGGCAGATGCTATTCTGGCTGGGCTGGGCGATAATTTGTTTATAGTGGAGATGCCTTGCCCAGGGTACATACCCACTCTCTCGGCCAAAGGGATTTGAGGACACAGCTGGCGTTGAGGAAGGTCCCCCCAAAGGCCAACCCATCCCTTTGGCTGCAGCACCAGAGCCGGTGCAATACAAGGACCCCCCTCGTTCGATAATCCTAGTCTTCCACAAGAGACTAAAGTGTGCCATGATTTTCCATTCACTGTAGATAATCATCTATTGTACAGCTCTCATGTTACTGTTGGCCCCTACTACAGGCTAATGTCAACCAATGATAAAAGCCGATGGTCATCTCCCACAAGGTACTATCATTCTTCTCTGGAACCAAGCCAGAAGGTTCGATCAAAAATGGAATAAAATCAAGTTTATTGTACCTTCTGGCTTTTACCCGTAAACAATCATATAGCGCATTCTGGCATTCGACGCTCGAAAATTATTTTCCTTGTACGTACACTGATTTAGTAGACCTCAGGAAATGGGCGTTAAAATCGTGAGCTAGTTTGAACAGAGAATAGAAGGGCTCGACTAGAGGGCGCCATGCTGATGTGTTCCCGTTTCTATGTGTTCCCTGTCTCTATGTGTCTCCGTTTCTATGTGTCTCCGTCTCTATGTGTCTCCGTTTCTATGTGTCTCCGTCTCTATGTGTCTCCGTCTCTATGTGTCTCCGTTTCTATGTGTCTCCGTCTCTATGTGTCTCCGTCTCTGTGTGTCTCCGTCTCTATGTGTCTCCGTTTCTATGTGTCTCCGTTTCTATGTGTCTCCGTCTCTATGTGTCTCCGTTTCTATGTGTCTCCGTTTCTATGTGTCTCCGTTTCTATGTGTCCCCGTCTCTATGTGTCTCCGTCTCTATGTGTCTCCGTCTCTGTGTGTCCCCGTCTCTATGTGTCCCCGTCTCTATGTGTCTCCGTCTCTATGTGCCTCCGTTTCTATGTGTCCCCCGTCTCTATGTGCCCCCCGTCTCTATGTGTCCTCCGTCTCTATGTGTCTCCGTCTCTATGTGCCCCCGTCTCTATGTGTCTCCGTTTCTATGTGTCCCCCGTCTCTATGTGCCCCCGTCTCTATGTGTCTCCGTCTCTATGTGTCTCCGTCTCTATGTGCCCCCCGTCTCTATGTGTCTCCGTCTCTATGTGCACCCTGTCTCTATGTGTCCCTGTCTCTATGTGCACCCTGTCTCTATGTGTCTCCGTCTCTATGTGTCCCCCGTCTCTATGTGCACCCTGTCTCTATGTGTCCCTGTCTCTATGTGTCCCCCGTCTCTATGTGCACCCTGTCTCTATGTGTCCCTGTCTCTATGTGTCCCCGTCTCTATGTGTCCCCCGTCTCTATGTGTCCCTGTCTCTATGTGTCCCCCGTCTCTATGTGCACCCTGTCTCTATGTGTCCCCCGTCTCTATGTGCACCCTGTCTCTATGTGTCCCCCGTCTCTATGTGTCCCCTGTCTCTATGTGTCCCCCGTCTCTATGTGCACCCTGTCTCTATGTGTCCCCCGTCTCTATGTGTCTCCGTCTCTACGTGCCCCTGTCTCTATGTGTCATTGTTCCTATGTGTCCCAGTCTCTATGTGTCCCTGTCTCTCCATGCTTCCGGTGTCTATGTGTCCCTGTCTCTCTATGTGCCCCTTGTCTCTATGTGTCCCCGTCTCTATGTGCCCCCAGTCTCTATGCTTCCGGTCTCTATGTGTCCCTGTCTCTCTATGCTTCCGGTCTCTATGTGTCCCTGTCTCTCTATGTGCCCCTTGTCTCTATGTGTCCCCGTCTCCATGTGCCCCCAGTCTCTATGCTTCCGGTCTCTATGTGTCCCTGTCTCTCTATGTGCCCCTTGTCTCTATGTGTCCCCGTCTCTATGTGCCTCCAGTCTCTATGCTTCCGGTCTCTATGTGTCCCCTGTCTCTATGTGTCCCCCGTCTCTATGTGCACCCTGTCTCTATGTGTCCCCCGTCTCTATGTGTCTCCGTCTCTATGTGTCATTGTCCCTATGTGTCCCAGTCTCTATGTGCTCCCAGACTCTATGTGCTCCCAGTCTCTATGTGCTCCCAGTCTCCATGTGCCTCCAGTCTCTATGCTTCCGGTCTCTATGTGTCCCCTGTCTCTATGCGTCACCCTTGCTTTGCTCTCCGTCTCTATTATGTTCCCAACTCTATAATTATGCCCCAGTCTCTGTTTACTCCCGTCTCTATGTGTCCCCCGTATATATATATGCTTCCCGTCTCTATGTGTCCTTGTCCCTATGCGTCACCTTTACTGTGTCCCCCGTATCTAAATCAGTAAATGTCCCCGCCTCTATATGTCTCTGTCTTTATGCATCACCCTTACTGTGCCCCCCACCCCACCCCACATCTCTATGTCCCTGTCTTCATGCGTCCCCCCAACCGTGCCCCCCGAGACGAATACTTAATGGTAACACATAGAGACGGGGACGCCGGGCACATACAAACGAAATTGGGGGCACATAGAGACGAAGTTCGTGACACACAGAGACGGGGGCACATAGAGACGAAATTGGTGACATATAGACACAGGGGCACATACAGACGAAATTGGTGACACACAGAGACGGGGACACATAGAGGCGAAATTGATGACACATGGAGACGGGGGCACATACAGACGAAATTGGTGACACACAGAGACGGGGGCACATAGAGACGAAATTGGTGACATATAGACACAGGGGCACATACAGACGAAATTGGTGACACACAGAGACGGGGACACATAGAGGCGAAATTGATGACACATGGAGACGGGTGCACATACAGACGAAATTGGTGACACACAGAGACGGGGACACATAGAGACGAAATTGATGACACATAGAGACGGGGGCACATAGAGACGAAATTGATGACACATAGAGACGGGGGCACATATAGACGGAATTGATGACACATAGAGACGGGGGCACATATAGACGGAATTGATGACACATGGAGACGGGGGCACATATAGACGGAATTGATGACACATAGAGACGGGGACACATAGAGACGAAATTGATGACACATAGAGACGGGGGCACATAGAGACGGAATTGATGACACATGGAGACGGGGGCACATATAGACGGAATTGATGACACATAGAGACGGGGACACATAGAGACGAAATTGATGACACATAGAGACGGGGGCACATAGAGACGAAATTGATGACACATAGAGACGGGGGCACATAGAGACGAAATTGATGACACATAGAGACGGGGGCACATAGAGACGAAATTGATGACACATAGAGACGGGGGCACATCGGGACGTAAGCTGCTATAGAGGCTGGCAGATGCTTCGATACAAACTATTGATCCTTGACATTTATGTGTTGTTGTTGGTGGTGGTGGTTTGGGATTTTTCTTGGGTCAGGTCCCTCCCTTATTGTCTGGGAGGAAAGTGGGATGTTTGAATTATGCATCGTTCACACGAGTCGGGTTACAAAAAAACAGAGAAAAAAACAAAAAAAGTGAAAACAAGTGGATCGCCGAGCGGCAGATAAGTTCCCGAGCGGGCGAATTTGGGCACATGGCATGCAGCAGCACGACGCATCTGCGCTCCAGTGACTAGAAACTAAGCAGTTACCCCCCAAAAAATACTTCATAAATTACAAGATGACAAGAAATATCCAGCGCAAAGAAGGACATTTCGCTTTTCAAGGTCAAACTTCAAGGTCAAGGCCAGCACGCCAATAATTTATGTTCGGATGTCTTCTACTGTACGTCATACAACGCGACACACAATCTGAAGCGCTTCTGTCCAGTAAACATTTGGAAAATAACCCTTTCAACGCTAGACATTTTTCAGCCAAAACTTTCCACGAAACTTACCTGACTAGAGAAAATATTATGTCTGCAATATTGGGGATTCCTCTGTGACATGCATAAAATAAGGCCTCTCCTTAACTCCCAAATCATTGTGGTGCCAAGAGGCGACAGTGGCGATGAAAGAACATAAGGTCACTGGATACCAGACCCTCATTTGATGCCTTTCAGTGACATGGGTGTTAAATCATTGTGGTGCCAAGAGGCGACAGTGGCGATGAAAGGGCTAAGACCCAATTTTTAGACCCCCACCACTTTCAAGGCCTCGCGATCTCCTTGACCTTGATCGCTCTACCATCATCGGATTCGCCATGCACCAATGCACCTACATGCCAAATGTGTAGACGCTAAGTCCAACGGTGTAGACGTTATGGTCCTTTACAGATTGTAGGTTTTCAAGGTCCTACGATAATTTATGCGCGGATGTCTTCCTCTCCTGGTGACACACCACCACACAGCATTTGAAGCGATTCTGCCAAGCGGTTCGTGAGAAAACGCAGCCGGACGGACGGACGGACAGACGCACGGACGGATGAAACAAAAACAACACTTCCCGGGAACTAAAAATGGCCTCTCTTGAAGTGTGTCTGTCTGTCTCTGTGAAGCTACTCCTACGCGCATGCACATACATCGTACACACAAACTCTCTCTCTCTCTCTCTCTCTCTCTCTCTCTCTCTCTCTCTCTCTCTCTCTCTCTCTCTCTCTCTCTCCATCTCTCTCTCTCTCTCTCTCTCTCTCTCTCTCTCTCTCTCTCTCTCTCTCTCTCTCTCTCTCTCTCTCAGTCAATCGTGACAATGCCCATAGCTCTCCCCCTCCCCTCCCCCACCCCCATTCCAACCACATGAATACACACGCGCGCACACGCAGTGCACGCACGCACACACACACATGCAAATACACACACTTTATTTTCTTGTATCAGCACATAGGCATATATATATATATATATATCTGTCTGTCTATCTGTCTGTCTGTCGGTCAGTCGGTCGGTCGGTCTCTCTCTCTCTCTCTCTCTCTCTCTCTCTCTCTCTCTCTCTCTCTCTCTCTCTCTCTCTCTCTCTCTCTCTGTCTGTCAAATATGTTTAGATCGAAGGTACTTTCACCTCACACTTGTCATCAATTATTAGTTGTTTCACACGTGCTTTTTGGGGTTTTACTATGCTGTTTGTCTTGTACTCTATACTATGTATGTGAGAGAGTGTGAGAGAGAGAGAAAGAGAGAGAGAGAGAGAGAGAGAGAGAGAGAGAGAGAGAGAGAGAGAGAGAGAGAGAGAGAGAGAGAAAAGAGAGAGAGAGAGAGAGAGAGAGAGAGAGAGAGAGAGAGAAAAAAGAGAGAGAGAGAGAGAGAGAGAGAGAGAGAGAGAGAGAGAGAGAGAGAGAGAGAGAGAGAGAGAGAGAGAGAGAGAGAGAGAGAGAGAAGAGAGAGTGAGAGAGAGAGAGAGAGATGAGAGAGAGAGAGAGAGAGAGAGAGAGAGAGAGAGAGAGAGAGAGAGAGAGAGAGAGAGAGAGAGAGAGAGGAGAGAGAGAGAGACGCGCTTCAAACGCTTCAAAATGTTTTAATTGACATTGGCTTAATAATACACCCTAATGTCACGGGGCCTCTTTTTTTTTTTTCCCCGCAGCGTATGCATTATATCGTAACAAACAATAAGAATACAAACAAATAAATCAACTAAAGTGAAACTCATAACCATTATAGTAAACACAATCGTAATACAAACTTATCCTGGTCAATAATTGTTTATCGAACTACTCAAATAATAATGGTAGTAATCAAATAATGTAAAAAGGTACAAAAACTAAAAGAATAGCAACAGATCATCAAGCCAAATGATATTTATAATTATTCCTAACCATTCAGCAGGAGAAGGTTTCTTTTTCGCAATGTAAAAGCTTCTGCTACATATTTTGCAAATAACAATATTAATTCATCATCTTCCGAAGATAATAAATAGCATATGCTCTTCTGCCTCACCACATCCAAGGTAAATAGTTGGGATTTAGCTCTAATTCCATTATATGCTGTACATTGAAATACAAAATGTTCTTCATTTTCTTTCACACTATCTGCACACAAAACACATAAATTATCTACTGCATTTTCTCGTTCAAACCATCTTTTATTATTTCTAAAACCCAATGACCTATTTCTAAATCTAGCTAGCAAGCCCCTATGCCACTTATTATGAACTATCAACAGGAATTTTTCTGGTTGCAAAAAACTTTTAAATGATTGAAACCAGGAATATTTCTCACTTTCTTCTATCTTAGAGTGCCAATTTTGTTTATAACATGATGTAAGCCGATCTTTAAATTCGTACACGAATGATCTAACATCTCCAACTCCTTGGTTAAGCCAAACAAAGCCAAAACCATTAACTGTGAGAATACGTTTAACATTGCCTGCCCAGTTTTGATGCCCTGATTCAAAATGTTGAAGTAACATAGTATAGGCTTGTTTACATAATCTATTTCCGGGAAGTTGTGTCAGTTTTAGCCAGTATCTAATACACTTAGTAAATGTTGTAATATATAGCGGATACCTACCAGAATCACCATAGGCCATTGTGTTAGATGAGTGTAAAGGAACATTCATAAATCGCTTAATAGCCCAAGTATGCAATTTTTCCATTTGAGAGAGAGAGAGAGAGAGAGAGAGAGAGAGAGAGAGAGAGAGAGAGAGAGAGAGAGAGAGAGAGAGAGAGAGAGAGAGAGAGAGAGAGAGAGAGAGAGAGTGAGAGAGAGAGAGAGAGAGAGAGAGAGAGAGAGAGAGAGAGAGAGAGAGAGAGAGAGAGAGAGAGAGAGAGAGAGAGAGAGAGAGTCTGAATCTGAGTCTGAGTCTGAACTTTTTTTCGATTAGGCCACAGGCCCATTTCGATGGGCAAGTACAAGCAAACAAAATAATTTCAAGTAGTTAATTAAGCATAACAGCCGTTAATATTAACCAAATTCATAGTGTTTGAACATGAATACATTGTGAACATATTATACTCAAATAGCGAGTATTCTATTAATTCGATAGTGAGGACAACTATATCAATCACACAAAAAACACATAGAAATATCAAATTGAAGAGAGAGAGAGAGAGAGAGAGAGAGAGAGAGAGAGAGAGAGAGAGAGAGAGAGAGAGAGAGAGAGAGAGAGAGAGAGAGAGAGAGAGAGAGAGAGAGAGAGAGAGAGAGAGAGAGAGAGAGAGAGAGAGAGAGAGAGAGAGAGAGA
>CM065698.1:40729300-40731800 GCA_017654935.2 Phymorhynchus buccinoides | reverse complement strand
TAAAGTTAGCAGGATACTTGATTTTGACGTGAGCCTTCAAGTCACGACGATCAAAGCAGTCAGATACATTGATAAAGAACAAAATAAAGATAATCATTTGTTGCAGAGATTACTGTTGTGCAACCTTTAACCTTGACTCATTCACACTCTTCAAACTAAAGAAGACTCACTCTCCACTGAAACTTTAACGTTGTCATTTTCTCAAAAAAACATAAGATGTTAGAGGGTTAAAGTTAGCAGGATACTTGATTTTGACGTGAGCCTTCAAGTCATGGCGATCAAAGCAGTCAGATACATCGGTAAGGAACAAAAGAAAGAAATCATTTGTTGCAGAGATTACTGTAACTGTTGTGTTGTACCGAGTAGGAGATACATACTGGAAAGAAGACTCTCCATTAGATATACAAAAACGCTGTTTAAAAAGAAACACAAGACTTCAGGTGTGTACAAATAGGTACATTTTAACGTCGTTAACTTATATTTTCTGTAACAAATGGATGTACCGAGTGTGTGCGTTGACGGCCCGGTTGTTTAGCTTTTATTTGCGCCTTTGAGTAACGGTTGTTCGTGTTCATTTGCACATCATCTCTGCGCATAACTTAGCCTACTGCACTTCCGGCAACAAGGCCTAGGCCTAGAGTCCATGCCTTACCTCATAATCAAGACGACGTACTTAACATTTAGCCCACATTCATTTCAGTCTTGAAAAAAAAATATACGGAAAATCCAGGGTTCGTCGATTTCACTGCCTTCGACGTACGAATCCTTTGTTAGGCCTAGACGATTGATCACCATGAGCAAAGACTGTACAGGGGAAGATAAACATGGATGAGCTTGCTGGCTGTGACCTTGACCTTTGCTTTGTGGCAGAGGGGGGGGGGGGGGGGAATTAACGAAACGAAAATAAAATATTAGGACTAATATAAAATATCTTACAGAAATGTAGATGATGTGGAACAAGTTTTCATCGCATGAACAATCAGTTTAAAACAGTAACAGATCACGCAACTTCAATTATTAATTTTCTAAGAGTAAGAGGCTTAGAGTTAGACCCACAGGCAAAGACTATAGGCCTACTACAGGTGTCCGTAGACCCCCCTTACCCCGGCGGGGGGGGGGGGGGGGGTGGGGGGGGGGGGGGGATTGGTCACTATGTTTTTTCTGAAAGCTTGGTCAATATGCTTTTCAATTTTACTTGTTTGCCAAAAATAAAAATAGGGCTCCACTATGTTACATGCGCATACATATAATTACATTTTAAAGAAAGGGGTAGGGGTGCATAGAAATAATTTTAATTTACACAGTAAAATAAAAAATAATTCTGTTTTCAGATGCACAAGTGTGTACATAACAGTATTCTCTCTATACAGGCATGGAAATTGTCATGGGAATTCCCATGCCTGCTATAGTAATAAAAATCAGACGTGAGCCTTGAAGGCTTTGCCTCTTGTTTATTGATGGTTAAAGGGCTAAATATATGTTAGATTCGAAATGTATTTTACGTCCTCCGACCTGCTTAGAGGCACTGAACATATGTTAGAAAGGAAAAGATGACATTAATAGCAAAAAGTACTACCGAAGCAATAAGATGCATTACGTCATATATGATTTTATGTTTGTTTGTTCTATTACTTTTGTTGTGTTTACTTTTGTTGTTGTCTGTTTGGTTTTTGTTGTTGTTAATTGTTGTTGTCTGTTTGGTTTTTGTTGTTGTTGCATTTTATTTTATTTTTGGTTTCTTATGACTAAATTTGAGGCCAAAATGTCAACACGCCCACTTACTGAGTACAGCTCACTGTTTTCCTTTAGTAACGGAGTCAATACACGTGAACACGTTTTACCCTTTCGGCATGACAACACAGTCATAATATCAATTCAAAAATCAAAATCAAAATTCAAAATCAATTTATTATCTCTCAAGGAGAAATTTCGTCCAGGTGCCGTACAACAGAAACATTGACATTCAGCGTGCATCAATATAAGCACAATTTTGGATGACAAGTCACATGAGAATTACAAAGATGAACGAGTATTACTAAGATGAACAAAATGCACAAGGATATTGACATTTGGCACGCATGAGTATATAGTACATATGTTAGGAGTACACAGGTCACATAGATACATACTTCTTCTTCTTCTTCGTCTTCTGCGTTCTCAGGCCATATGGCCATAATGGGTAAGGTACGTATGTGCCCGGTTTTCAGTTTTCACTGGTCTCCCCGCTGCGTACAGCCAACACATTCCGATTTCGGAGGAGCTCAATGGAGAAAACATATTTGTAACATTTTTTTTTTTAAAGGCAGGAGAATGGGCCAATAAGTCAGAAAGATAGTAGATGCTAGAAAACAAAGGGAAAAGGCAGAGTCAAAGAGAGTGACAGATTGCAGGAAGTTACAAGCACAGAACTTCCAGAAGATGGGGGAACTATTTTTTTACAAAAGACCCCCTGGTATCCCTGGTATTCAGTCTCAGAACGAAGCACATAACTTCCAGAAGG
>CM065698.1:40696800-40716800 GCA_017654935.2 Phymorhynchus buccinoides | reverse complement strand
GGTTTCAAAAGTTGTCCGGAAGAAATCTCAAGACAACAGCAGGCCTATTGTTTGTGTCATTGACGTTCTTAGGAACAAGAGTATGGTGCATTGCTGGTGTCAAACGTTGCCTGGAAGAATCATCAAGATAGCAGCAGTCTATTATGTGTAAAAAAAAAAACAAAAAAACAAAAAAAAAAAAAAAAAAAAAAAAAAAAAAAAAAAAAATGGACGTTCTTAGGAACAGGAGTATGGTGCATTGATGGTGTCAAAAGTTGGGAAGAAGAAATCTCAAGATAACAGCAGACCTATTGTTTGTGTCATTGACGTTCTTAGGAGCAAGAGTATGGTGCATTGATGGTGTCAAAAGTTGGGAAGAAACCTCAAGATAACAGCAAACCTATTATTTGTGTCATTGACGTTCGATTTCAAGTTTGCTTTTGTTTAAATCGCACAACACACAGCATAAGAAGAAAAAAACAAAGAAGACAACCATGAGGCAAGAATATTTTAATTCACACTTCCCATTATAAGAGTGTTTTTGTGTGTGTGTGGTTTTTTCCCAATATAAGAGTTATTATGAAATTGATATGCATTTTTAAAAATCAACATGGACGGATATGTGCGTAACAAATCAGAGTTATAAAATAAGCATCACTTAACAGTGATTATAATAACATTGATATGCATTTCTTGGGGGTTATATGGACGGACACGCATAATACATCAGAATTAAATAACAATCCCAGTCTTAAATTAATATCACAGAAATAAAATGAACTTGATCAATTGAACAAACAAAGCCAAATAACTATGGTAAATATATCTGTGTGAAAACAACTCTGTGTGTGTGTGTGTGTGTGTGTGTGTGTGTGTGTGTGGTGTGTATGTGTGTGTGTGTGTGTGTGTGTGTGTGTGTGTGTGTGTGTGTGTGTGTGCGTTGTGGGGGGGGGGGGGGTAGGTAGGTGGCTATGAGTGTGTCCGACTGTCTGTCTGTCTGTCTGTGTGAGTCTTTGTTGAGAACAATACAATATAAACCACATACCCCATATTCAAAGCTAAAATAGTAGCATCATTTATACACCGTAACCATGATTGATAAATCTTTGTAAAAATTAAAGAAGAAAACAAAGTTAGCATAAACAAAACAAACAAACCCAAGAAATCTAGCCCCGGGTAATAATGATAGAGCTAGGAAAATGTTTCTAAGCCAAATTTGAATAAAACGTTGAAAAGGGGAGGGCATGTGTGTGTGTGTGTGTGTGTGTGTGTGTGTGTGCATGGGAGGGTAGCATCAAGGGAAGATGTGAGAAGGGCAGTCAGATAATTATGTTGCTAAATTCTTGAACACAACACCAAAAAAGATTACCTTTACCGACTGTTTTGTTCATCACTGTGGACTTCCTGGAAGCAACCGACTTGGTCAAGTTGGTATGAGGTCTTACAAGGGAGGGGTCTTATAAGGGAGGTAATTTTAATACTTACAAAGAAGGGCAATGTCTCAGAGAAGTAGGTCTTACATTGGAGGGAATCTTATAATAGGTCTTATAAGGGAGGTTCCACTGTATTGGATTTGATATTACTTTCAAAGTCACAGAGACGATTCGGAGAGCCTGTCGCAGCTAGTGCTGCACTGTCCTTCTTTTTTTGTGTGCATGCCGTGTTTGTGTTACTGGTGGGGAAGTGGGGAGTGGTAAATTTGGACCAAATGACAACTTTTTTCATTCCCACCGGGTTCTTTGACATCGCAAAGTGCATGGGCTCACGTGACCTCGATTTTTGTCGTCATAAGGTCTAGCGGAAAGTAAGCAGAAAAACTCTGCTGCGGCCAGGAACGATCCTGGGTTTGTTGGCTTCCGAGGCGAACGCGTTCTCTCTGAGCCATTCTCCCACTGGTCTTTGGTCCCTCATTCCCAAGAATAGGGCATTTGCCACGTGAGGATGACCTTAAAATTCACTGTCTACTTACCTGCTCGCTCCCTACGTTCTTCCTCTGACTGCTGCACATTCAAGGTTCCTCGGGTCCACACGAAATTGTTTGGTGAACGATCTTTCTACTATTTAGCACCTCACTTATGGAATTCCCTCCCACAACATGTCCGCTCATCTGACTCTATTTCCGCCTTTCGCTCTGCCCTTAAAACTCACTTGTTTCGGACATATTATGATTGATTAGTGTTTGTGTGTGAGGTGTGGGGGGGGGGGGGGGGGGGGGGGGGGGGTCTGTTTGATTGCAGAAATCTTGTAAAAAATGTATTTACAATTATTTTATTATTCGTATTTTGTATGTAGAATGTCTACGTCTTGTAAACTTTAAATGCTTGTAAATGAGGTAGAAGGGTATTTTTGTTTTTGCAAAATTTGTCTATTATAATTAGTCATGTAATTGGTATGTCGATGGCAGTATGATTTTATTTCAAGTTTGCAGTATTGTATTCAAACTTCATTGGAAATGTGAATGTGGTCTCTATGTTTCTTCTTAGAATGTTCATGTTGTAACTATTTTACTTGTATAATTAATTGTGTGCGAGTGTGCGTGTGCGCATGCATGTGTGTGTATGTGTGTGTGTGTGTGTGTGTGTGTGTGTGTGAGTAAGGAAGTAAGAGAATGTTGTGTGTAAGCATCGTGCTTATTTTACTTTCTAATGATTAATTATTTGTTTGCCTTTAATGTTCTTGTTATCAATGTAAAGCGCACTGAGCTCATGTGAGAAAGAGCGCTATATAAATTCCCATTATTATTATTATTATTTAGAGAGTTGCATTAGAAAGGTCAGCATAACTCGGGCAGAACGAGTGTGGGCAAATTAGTCTAGTATAGAGAAGAAACACTCGTGGCAAATGCCCTATTACAGCTGATTGAGAAGTTTCCACCAACTTGATCAAGTCAGCTGCTCCTAGGAAGTGCATAGTAGAGGATGAAACAGTCAAAAAAGGTCGTCTTTTTTTTCAAGTTCAAGTATATACTTTAATATCTCCAAAAGAGAAATTCAGGTTAGGTGCAACAACATGACAGAGATACAACATAACTGAAAGAACATTAATCAAACGTGTGAAACGAAATTACACCAACCAAATAATTATCATTAAAATTCATTACATCAACTTAGAAATGTGCACATTTAAAACACAGAGAGAGAGAGAGAGAGAGAGAGAGAGAGAGAGAGAGAGATGATCAATAACCATTGTTAACTTGTAGAATGAAAAATACAGATAAAGTTGCCCCTAAGCGTCGCCCCTTGAGAAGGGCCACTTATTTGTGTTACGTTTCACTCTTCCATCACCATCAGCGAATGCATTCGCCCGGTACATCACATTTCACTCCTACCAAATGCAAAGGCATTCACTGCCAAGTGGCCTGCCTTGGTTTGTCTATTTTCAGAGGTTATGTCAGTGATTTTTTCGGCTAAAACAACACATGCACACTCGAAAATATAGTTACCCCCCTCTTGTCGGTTCAGATGCAACGGATAAGCAAGAACGTCAAAAACAACCATGGCGCTAGAAGAGGTAAAGAAGAAATATGTAATTTAATAGGGCATTTGCCACGAGTTCGTTCACTATACTAGACAACTAATTTCCCCGAGCTCGTTCTGCCCGAGTTGCGCTGACCTCTCTAATTCAACTCAGTGAAATTCAAGATCACCGGCGCGTGGCAAATGCTCTATTGCATTGTTAGTCGTTTGTTACGGGCAATACCGTCAAAACTGGACTATAAGTCAAGTCAAGTCAAGTCAAAATCATCTTTATTGAGGGTTAAAGAATAAGCTAACAGACGCACCTGTATATAAGCCTCATCCCTTAAATTAACAAAATATTAAGTATTTATCCACATATAAGCCACACCAGTTTATAAGCCGCAGAGAAAATTGTATGTGCAAAAACCAACATAAATTCAGAAATTCTCCTATCAGAACATGTCTTTAATGTTCTCAGACACTTTATATGAGATTTGAATCTATTGACTACCAAAACCAGTTTTGAGTCTAAAGAAGCTCAAAATAGGCTGAAGAATGTGTCCAGAAACAGATTTAATCATACTGATAAATGTAGAATGGAAAAAAAATCCACAGATAAGCCACATCAGTCTATAAGCCGCATGGGCCAAAGTTGAGGGGGAAAGTAGCGGCTTATAGTCCACATTTTACAGTATGCACAAACCTGACCTGGGGTGGGATAGGGTGGGTAAAAGTAGGGGTGGAGGGTACAAGTATGCAACTGAACTGTTGATTGTTTCATGCAATCATAGAAAAATTATCAAGAATGGGGTGGGGTGGGGGGGGGGGGGGGGGGTGATGAAGACAAGGAAGAGAGAGGGAGCAATCAATTATGTTTTTAAATATTGGAGGCAGTGATAAAAGAATAATTGGCAAAAAGGAGGTAGTCAAGTGTGTGTTGTTAAGTACTTCAAGGGAGTCTTTCAATGTGCCTTGAGGCACCCCAATGCCAATCTGACCCCCAAAAAACTCCATAATGTTCGGTTTTCTCACACACTGTCAGTGTGCCATTGAGCCTGTGTATTCCAATTCATTCTATCGCATTTATCAGGTACAGTGTCTTGTCTGTGCCTTATTTAGCTGAAGCAAATGTTCAGAAGGTTTCAGGCGATGATGCAAGAATTCTGGTCGGGTGGGCGGTGTTCGAGGGGGTAGGCGGGGGGCTCCTCCATGTCCTCTGCCTGCCGGGCGACGCCATCCAGAAACTTCAGCCTGGGCAGCACCGCAAAGACCCTGAAGAAAGGACAGTCAGTGAGGGGATCAGGAATGGGCGGCACGAACCCACATAGCACGCATCCTGTGCACCAACTAGCAGTCTAAACAAAGACTTTGGGTGTGGGGCAGGATAAACATCCCCAATCAGGAAAAAAGAAGAAGAGCTAGGTTGGTTGGTTGATTGGTTGGGTGGTTAGTTGGTTGGTTGGTTGGTCGGTTGGTCGGTTGGTCGGTTGGTTGGTTGGTTGGTTTGTTGGTTGGTTGGTGTATTGGTTGGTTGACTGATTGATTTGATTCATTTAGCCATTCAATTGTTAGTTGGTTGGTTGATTTATTGGATGGTTAATTAGTTGGTTGATTGGTTGGTTGATTTATTTATTGATTGATCGATTCATCGGTTAGCTGGTTGGCTTGGTTGTTGATTGATTGATTGATTGATATATATCAACGGTTTGGCCAATCAGTCATCCATCCATCTATCCATCTGTCCAGCAAGTAACCAAGCAACCAATTGGTTAGTCAGTCAACCAATGAATCAACCAACCAACCAACCAACCAATCAATCAATCAATCATTTCTTTTTCAACAACATATAAACAGGATCCAGGAACTGCACAAAATCAATCATAAATGAGATAATTGCTTTTGTCCATCCATCCACCCACCCCACCCCACCCCCACCCCACCCCACCCCATCCATCCATAGAGACCAGTGTTTAACCCTTTCACCGCCAATGTCGCATTTTGTGCACCACAATGGTTTAACACCCATGTCACTAAAAGGCATCAAATCAGGGCCTGTTATCCAAAGACCCTATTTTCTTAATTTTGGGAGGTAAGAATAGGCCTAATGTTATACATGTCACAGAGGAATTCCCTATATTGAAGATATTTATTTTTTCTCTACCCATTTAAGTTTAAGGGTATTTTTTGGCTGAAAAATGGCTGGCGGCGAAAGGGTAATTAGTTGTTTAATTAGTGAATCAATCAATCAATCAGTCAATTAACCATGGACAATGGATTACTGAAAATAAGTAATGATCACACTACACATTGCTTCTTCTTAATCACAGGGATGCATCTAGAAATTTCTAAACTGGGGGGCATTGCCCCCCTTGGTGTGGAAATTTGGGGGGGATCTGGAAATAGTTAGGGGGGCGGGGGTAAATCAATGCCAGTTAACGTGTCGATCAAGGGATGTAGTGCGGACATTTTTACAACCTGTGGTGAACGCATTGTTCTTTTTGCTTTGTAAGCACCAGTCACAAAACATTGCTTTTGATTCGCTGTCAAATTCTAGCCAAGGTCTGCTTTTTTTCCAACTTTCCATGAACTCATGCTTTCGCTTTTTGAAAGGTGGTGGAGCGACACTACTAGCAATGGGATCGTCGGTGACATCACAGTCCTGATCCGATGCTTCGTCATTCGATGAACTTTCCCCGTTGTCATCACTAACTGCCGATGAGGAACAACAAGGTTGTTGATCAATGTTGCACTCCACAGTCGCACTGTTTTCTTTCTTTTTAGAAGTCACAGTAAAATAATCCAGAAGCGATGCCATTTTTGAGAGGGCTCGCTTACACTGCGCCCGGAAATAGTAAATGAAAGAGAAAGCCGTTGATTGGCTATGCTAATTTTAAGACCCAATCAAAATGCTCGTTCTTTACTGTCGAAAGGAAATGCAGACTCGGTACAGCCCACGCAGCCACGCAATCTAGGCCTAGTGCCGAACAAGTTATTTTCAAACGATTTTTTCGTTTGCGGGATTTCACAAAATTGGGGGGGATTTTCCCGCAGCATATTTTTATTTTTGCGGGAACATCAACAATTTTGCGGCAATGCCGCAATGCCGCGCTCTAGATGCATCCCTGTAATCAGCGTTCCAGCTGAACATGTTGCGATTTTTCGATCTTTCTTCATGGTAACACAGAGAAACGCAAGTCATATCATTACTGGCGTCATCACTGCGATTTCAATGGGGAATGGGTGAAAAAATAGCAACGTGCACTACGATCATAACCACAGAAAGCAATGGACTACAAACGATAACACCAATAATGAGGAAAATTTACATAGCGCCCATCCTACTATGTAGGCTACAGGGCGCTTTACACAGAATTGAAATGGAATAAAAACACGAAACAAAAATCCAGTAACATGAGCAGACAAAGCAATACCGATCAGACTTCGTTTGGCCGGTAAAAATGCACATAACAATCAGCAACAACAACAACTGCTGTGACTACTACTACTACTACTACTAGTACTACTACTACTACTACTACCACTACTTCTGACAATGACCATCAACTGATAAGGGATATAATATAACTGACTTACATCAATGGTCGCAGACAATGACAAAAACTAAATAAACAACACAAACTGAAAAGAAAGATGACTCTATTTTTAGGAATGACCAAGGAAAACGATGACATTTGACAAATGAGATGACTCATTTATGTTGATTACCACACAGAAAAAACCGACAATTCAGTGGAACCTCCCTTATAAGACCTTCAAAAATAATCCAAAATGAGGTCTTATAAGGGAGGGGTCTTATAAGGGAGGTAATTTTAATACTTACAAAGAAGAGCAATGTCTCAGAGAAGAAGGTCTTATATGGGAGGGAGTCTTATAATGGGAGGTTCAACTGTACTGACAAGGGAGATGACTCACTTTATGGGAGTTATCTCAATGACCACAGGGGAAAAAAAGAGAAATATAGTGGAACCTCCCTTTGAAGACCTTGAAAAATCATCCAAAATAAGGTCTTAAGTGGGAGGGAGTTGCATAAAGGGAGGTAATTTTAATACTTACAAAGAAGGGCAATGTCTCAAAGAAGCAGGACTTAAGTGGGAGGGAGTCTTAATAGGGAAGGGAGGGTCTTCTTCTTCTTCTTCTTCTTCTGCATTCCCAGGCCATATTATGGCCATAATGGGTAAGGTACGTATGTGTCCAGTTTTCAGTTTTCACTGGTCTCCCCACAGCATACAGCTGACACATTCCGATTTCGGAGGAGCTCAAAGGAGAAAAATTCATTGGAATGAAAAATGGCGTTTTACGTCCTCTCGGTCTAGAACAGACACATATGGGACATTTGTAGATACAAAGATGGTGGGAATGATACTGGAGGCAATGCCTGGAGGCAGTGCAACACCAGTAAAGTCCCGAATTTTTGAACAATACAGATAAGTGTAGCAGTAACCATGCCTCGGCTAAACCTCATGGCTATGGTACCGCCACGTTATTGATATAAGATGTTGAGCTGGAAGATTTTTTTTTGGACAAAAGGCAGGAGAATGGACGAATAAGTCAGAAAGATAGTAGATGATAGAAAGCAAAATAAAAAGGCAGAGTGAAAGAGAGTGGCACATTAGAGGAAGCTACAAGCACAGAACTTCCAGAAGGTGGGGGAACTATTTTTACGAAAGAAACCCCGGTATCCCCACGGGAAGAAAAAAACAACAAATGGTGTTTTACGTCCTCTCGGTCTGGAACAGACACATATGGGACATTTGTAGATACAAAGATGGTGGGAACAATACTGGAGGCAATGCCCGGAGGCAGTGCAACACCAGTAAAGTCCCGATTTTTTAACAATACAGATAGGTGTAGCAGTAGTATTCCCCATGGGGAGAAGGGGGGGGGGGGGGGTGTCTTATAAGGGAGGTTCCACTGTACCGACAAGGGAGAAGACTCACTTTTGGCGGTAGCCCATGTGGAAGGCGATGGGGTTTCCCATGAGGCAGAGCTCCTCTAGGGGAAGGGGAGTCAGGCGGGTCAGGCCGGAGAAACTGGCGATGTCGTTGTCCATCACGGTCAGGTGACGCACTCTCTTCAGACCTGGCAGGTTCTAGTTTAAAGATACACAGACGCGCTACGATTAAGCCCCTTGGTTTTTTTCTGGGTAGCTGTGACCCATATAGAAATGCCCCCATGTTCAAATTGAGGCTGCTCTTTCAAATGATTTATTTCTTTGAATTTGGGGGCATTTGTATGGTAGTGAGACCTGGTCAAAACAAGATTTCTTTCCAGTTATGAGGGAAAACCCGTGAAACCTGTGATTTTGACATGTGATCGGGTGGGTCTTTAACACACACAAAAAACAAGACAAAGCCTTCAAGGTTCACTCGAACAGGAACATGTGGGACAACAACAAAGATTGAGGGGGGGGGTCTAAAGTACAAGATTGCCAATCAAATTCTAAAGTACAAATTAAATAATCGTTAATGGATACAACTTTTTTAAAAAATAAATAAAGTGCCTGTGCCGAGAATCGGACCCGAAACCATTGGCATGACAGACAGACACTCTACCAATGAGCTACCAAGGCTTTCAGTGTTGATGAGTTTCTTACCATATTGCCTGTTGAATACTCTCTAACACACTAATCTAAAATGTTATCTGTTTCTATCTGTTGATAGTGTTGTTTTAAGCATTTAATTAATCAAATCATTATTGCTGGAAAGCTTGCATAGACATCTATATATGTGTGCAAAGTTTGAACAATGTATGCCTTATATTTCCCGAGAAAATGTCAACGTTAAAGTTTGGAGATTAGACCACGGATGCAGCACACACATACACACACACAGACACACAACCCGAACAACTATCATACTATAGACTCCAACTGACTTTCCAGCTCTTTACATGTTGGGTTCAGGGAGTAGCTACACTACTAGGTTTACTTGCATCCCTTTAATTAGAGGATCACCTCAGTGGTCGGCTCTTTCTACCCACATGTATCAAATTTTTCAAATCGCAACTTCCGCATTTTAATAACTTATCTATTTTACCCAAAATGTTCTTCATTATTCTCTTCACCTTGTGCTGGTTTGCTTAAATTGTGGACTTTTCGGCCTAGTGCAGAGAAGACAACATTCTTTTATTAGAAATGTCTTCCTGTTGGGGTTGATCCACAAGATAGTGTTTGTTAGTACATACTGACGAGAATTCCATAATTCGAAAGAGATCTCTCTATGTACCATGCTCATACACTATCTGTCCCCCATTGGGACAAAAAGTAAACCAGCACAATCTTTTACTTTTATTTTATTCTTTTCAAAGTATACACAGTTAGTGGTGTTTGTGGTTTCTTTGATCAAATATTATCTCCCACCATTATGGGTAGAACCACTGGCATCCTTTATGGATCCACCACTATTAACAGTGGCATTTTAAGCTATAAAGCGTTTTCAAGCCACATTTGTACAGTGCATGGAGGGTTGGTAGTGTTTTGTGGTATAATTTGTTCATAATACTATAGACTCCAAGTGAGTGAGCTAAAAAGGATGTCAAGGACTGGACTAGTGTAATGCTTGTAGCAAGATAATTACCTATCTCATTTCTAGCGATTTTGACAAAAATGATTAAAAATTTATTTTGCATCAGTCAAAGACTGGGAAATTTGATGAAATTGTGTCTACAATAATTTTGAATAATTATGACCAAGATTGCTTACTTCTTTTAAATAAAGCTGATAGAATATGTACAATGGAACCTCCCTTATAAGACCTCCCATTATAAGACTCCCTCCCACATAAGACCTACGTCTCTGAGACATTGCCCTTCTTTGTAAATATTAAAATTGCCTCCCTTATAAGACCCCTCCCATTATAAGACCTACGTCTCTGAGACATTGCCCTTCTTTGTAAATATTAAAATTACCTCCCTTATAAGACCCCCCATTATAAGACTCCCTCCCACATAAGACCTACGTCTCTGAGACATTGCCCTTCTTTGTAAATATTAAAATTGCCTCCCTTATAAGGCCCCTCCCACATAAGACCTACGTCTCTGAGACATTGCCCTTCTTTGTAAATATTAAAATTGCCTCCCTTATAAGCCCCTCCCTTATAAGACCTCATTTAGGAAGATTTTTGAAGGTCTTATAAGGGAGGTTCCACTGTATGAGCAATGACCCAAGGGAAGCAACAGCTTGAAAATGGTGTGAAGAGTCCACAGTGAGTTATTGCCCTTTGTAATTATGAAAGAGGTGGTTTGGGGCTCATTTGTTTGTTTATTTCTTTGGTTTTGCTTTTGGTTTTTCAATCTCTGAAGTTATTCACAAATAAATAAAACTGAATTTCAAATGCATGGAACAGTACCGGAAAAACACCATTGCCAAGATTCACTTGAAATGTTTGACATCCAAATGATATTCTTGCAAAACAAAATTCTAACATCTTGCTATTGATTATGATTATTTGCTAGGCCCAGCCTAAATTCTTGTCCTTATCTTTCACTACTTGTGGCGGTGCCATAGCCGATGAGGTTTAACCGAGGCATGGTCACCGCTACAGCTATCTGTATTAATACAAAATCGGGACTTTACTGGTTTCGTACTGCCTCCGGGCATTGCCTCCAGTGTTGTTCCCACCATATTTGTATTTACAAATGTCCCATATGTGTCTGATTCAGACCAAGAGGACGTAAAACTCAATTTTCTCTCTCAATTCTTGTCCTTGTAAAATAAAGTATTTGAAGGTTGAAGTTTGATTACCATTAAAAAATATATAAATAAAAAACAAACACAGATAAACAAACACAGGCTTGCCAGTAACATTCTCTTCTTTGTAGCTGAGCATAATATTGTTGAAATCCATTCAAAAGGTAAGACAAAACTAAGGGATTTAACCCTTTCGCCGCCTGCCATTTTTCATCCCAACAAATACCATTAAACTTAACAGGGTAGAGAAAAAACATTTCTGCTTTATTGTGAATTCCTCGGTGACATGTATAACATTAGGCCTATCCTTACTTCCCAGAATTAAGAAAATAGGGTCTTTGGATAACAGGTCTGGATTGGATGCCTTTTAGTGACATGGGTGTTAAACCATTGTGATGCTAAAATGCGACATTGGCGGTGAAAGGGTTAAAGACGAGACGCCCTACTGCGTTGAACGAACTATAAAGTTTCCGCTAAATGACAACTCACCTTAAATGACGTCAGGTAGTTCCTGTCCAAATTTAGATATTCACATCTGTAAAATAAAAAAATAAAAATAAAAGAATTGCAAAGTTAAGATTTTCATATAAATATAAAATAAAAGTACACATGACATTCTGTGACTTATTCTTTTTTATCTTTATTTTCAGAACATAAATACACCCAAAAAAAGTTCAACAGGTCATACTTGATTCATATCAGATTTGTTAGAAAATTCACTCGGCTGCTTTTTCCCCACATGGGGTTACTGGGGGGGCCTTTTGTATAAATTGTTCCCCCACCTTCTGGAAGTTCTGTGCTTGTAACTTCCTCTCATCTGCCACTCTCTTTGAGTCTCCCCTTTTCCCTTTGCTTACTGACATCTACTATCTTTCTGCCTTTCCGGTCCATTTTCATGCCTTTTTTCATGACCCACTTTCAAAAAGATTTCATCCAGCCGAAGTCGGACTTGCTGGGCCTAACTATTTCTTAGTTAGGGGCATAACGGCAGCATGACGCATCTGCGCTCATAATTGACAGGAAATTGTCTGAGCGATCGAAGAAGAAGAAGAAGAACATGCTGCTTTAGCCATGACAAGCTCCTAGCATTATCCAAAATCCTCCGAATTCGGAGTGTGGCTGCCCCACATGGTGGGGTAATCAAAAACGGTCACACACGTAATGCTCTCATCCCTAGCTGGTGCATTTGTACCATAGTGTTCAAGTGCTTCGGCTGTTGGGATGATCCCTGGAGCCAGGGTACAACAACAACAACAACACAATGTGTCATGATGTTTAATTTTAACCTGTGGTTTCTTTTCCTTAGAAATGTTTTATAACTTTTTGCTTTTCTTTTTTTTGAGCCGGAGATAAGTTTTTTGCTTTCTTTAATAAAAAACATTTTGGGGAACTTTTGTTGGCGTCTTACACCGAATCTTTTTTATAAATATAAAACACATTCTCTCTAATAACGTGTATTAATAGCATGCTCTAGCCTTTGTTTTGTTACTATGAAAAAGAAAAAAAAATATGCTAAAAACTAACTAACCTAGCGAAAGTGAACCCACTGAGGTCCTGAAAGGAGTTGTCCCGCAGGTTGATGAAGCTTGCGTCTTTCAGTCGATCCAGGATACGCCCTGCATTAGACGTCTGGTAGCCGTGATGGAGATCCTGGCAGGTAAAGCTAGCCAGCTGAACAAAGAACAACAACAAAGTCTGAATTCAGTTTTTATAGAAGGGTCATTCTCATGAGAATACCATATTTGTGACAGTGCATGGGAAAAACAGACATAATGGAATTTTGGCATAAATTGATAATTTATTTTAATTTTTCATGGTGGAGCAAAGATTCCTTGTTAATACACAGAAAACCGAATTGAGTTATCTTGTCTAGTTTTTATTTTATAATTATTTGAAGTTCGGCATTCAAAATAGATCATTTGCAAAAATTGGGCATAGAAGATACAATTTTGCCTCTTTGTTTCTATTGACTTGATTTAGAAAACAATCACATAAACAAAGAAATCATTCAAAATTGTCTTTCATGTTGTGGATACTGGTAGAATACATACAAATAGACATAAATATGCCCTAAATAGAAAATTGATATTTTGGAGGTTGTTGACTATGTTTGGATTTTGATCAAAACATTCTGAGCGACTTATGTAGGGTTTTCCCATGCACCATCACATTTTTTCGGACTATAAATTGTTCCTTATTATAAGCCGCACCCCCTACATTTTACACAAAATTCAGATTTTGTTCTTATCTTTCCTAACTATGTTGTAAGATGTATTATAAGGCACAGGGGTCTCAGTCTGGGGGAAAAAGCATCGCCTTATAGTCCGAAAAAGATGGTACTAAAAGAGAGAAAAGTTCTTGCAAACTCAACTGATGCAGCTTTAGATCCAGATGGCTTCAATACCACACTTTGAAATAAGCCCACGTACATAGGTAATTTGTAGATTGCAGATAATTTGTTGATCGACCAAAAGTTCTTGCAAACACAACTAATGCAGCTTTAGATCCAGACGGCTTCAATACCACACTTTGAAATAAGCTCACACATATACAGTGGAGTCCAACTATAACGAACTCGCTTTTAACGAAATTTCGTGATTAACGAACTGACTTCAATTTCCCGGCAAATGCCCTTCTATTTGTCACTTGCAAAGCCATGGGTATAACGAACAAAAAATCCTTTTGAAATAACGAACATCCGCTTTTTACGAACACATGTTCTACGCCCCAGGATAATTTTATTTACTTTGAAAAATAGCCTATAACGAACTCAGCCTGTGTGATGCGCTGCAAAAACCTAGGCCTTCAAACTCCAAGCTAGAACGTGTTGTCAAGAGGAAGGAAGTTGGAAACTATGAACTGCGCATGCGTGAACTCATTTAGATTCACACTGGGTCGTCTAGGCCTAGGCTTCCTACAGATCATTCGGTTTCTCAAGGTCGCTTTACAATTCGCGCTCAAAATAAAGATCGAAAAGTTCGTGAAAGCCTATAACAAACTAAATTTGTGTGATGTGTTGTCACTTAATGGACAAACTTGTTGAAAAGTGTGCCAAAACAGACCAGCGTCAGACAACACTGCTGAACTACCTCAAGCCTTGTACATCCCGTGATTAAGACAGACGATCCAAACTGGTCAAGTTTATGTTTTCGGTTATCATTGGCGAGTGTTTGAACGGTTTTTGTTTTCAACATACATTGTGCATGTACATGTATAACGAAATCCTGATAAAACGAACTGAGTCTGTGTTCCGTTAAAATTCGTTTTACCCGGACTCCACTGTAGATAATTTGCAGATTGTTTGCTTTTATAACGCTGAATACTGATGCACTAATGAACAATGATTTTTACATTACTGCAGAAAAGCATTTATAACGAAGCTTTCACTCTCACTTTAGTATCGGCCCATACTGCACGCTGATGGCAATGTCACCCAATGACAAGGCTAGTTGAGCATTAAAAGGCCGCAGCAGTGGATACAATGGGAAAAGAAAACGGGAAGAAAATGAGAAGGGATGATCAGATTTTAGCTTATCTAAAAAACAAATCGTCTCTCTCTCTCTCTCTCTCTCTCTCTCTCTCTCTCTCTCTCTCTCTCTCTCTCTCTCAATATATACATGCATGATGAATGTCTGTATCCATGTTGTGTTTACATATAATACGTTTTTGGTTTGTATTCTTTTTTTCGTTAATGTATTAGTTATGCATTTATGTTATTGTTCCTAATTAATACTTTTTGTGAACTCCATTGATATGGGCCAGAGGCCTAACAATTAAAATATTTTTGACTTTGACTCTCTCTCTCTCTCTCTCTCTCTCTCTCTCTCTCTCTCTCTCTCTCTCTCTGGGCACGGTGTAAAAAAGCCTATTATGTATATTTGTTTACCTTTAATAAAAAAAAAAACACAATTGAATTTGAGAATTTGAGTTCTCTCTCTCTCTCTCTCTCTCTTTAATCCAGCCTATATTTCAGACCACTCCACACACAAAAATATGAGAAATGAAAACCCCAAAAGATTCACTGACCAAATTTAACTATAACAAAATGACAAAACAAACATAAATGACAAAGATCCACAGACGCAGACAGACCTTGGCCTGTTCCCAGTTTTCCAGCGTGTCCCTGTGTCTGCAGCGCTGGTGTCCGTGCAGGTCGTGGTGCAGCTTGTTGTTTTCCTCGTCCACCATCAGGTAGAAGGCCGCGTCCTTCTCTGCAGGACCTGACAACAACACACATCATCAACATGTATCAAACACCAAGGTGACACGTCAACATCTACATGTCAACATCTATCAAACACTGAGGTGATTCCTGTTGTCTCAGGAGAATTCTTCCTTCTCTGCTGGACCTGACAACAACACACGTCAACGTCTATCAAAACCGAGGTTTTTTTGGTGTGGTTTTGTTTTTTTGCTGTCCCATCTTGCTCCCATGCCGCTCATTCCGAGTCCCAACTCGCATCCACATATCCGCGCCGCACGTTTCAGGTCGCAGAATCCAAGACCAGCAAACCCAGGGGAGCTAATCTATGTTAGGCCGTCAGGAGGCAACCAACCGAGGAGACACTGGGATTTCTGTTCTCTCAGGAGAATTCTTCCATCTCTGCAGACACCAACACACATCAACATTTACAAGTCAACATCTATCAAACACCAAGGTGATTTCTGTTATCTCAGGAAAAAAAGCTTCCTTCTCTGCTGGACCTGACATCAACATACATCAAACACCATGGTGATTTCCGTTCCATCAACAGAAAAGCCCTATATATAAACCGATTCATTATGCTTTCATTATCAACCCCTTCACTGCCAGAGGAAAGCTGATAAATTATTAATTTTCTTATTATAAATTTTAAAAGAGACCTGTATTGTTAGACTCAATCTGAGAAAATGGTCTAGAGATTATATCTTTCCTGACTTGTCTAAACCAAAAACCATCATTCCAGGGCTATGACATCAAAAGCTCTGACATCATCAATTACATCACACACCCTGTAGTAGACATGGGACAGGCAACAAAGGGGCTAAAACTGAAAATGATGATAGTAGTTAACAGCATTAGTCAGCAACAGCAGAAAGAAGTCCCGCTGACTGGCATGTACCAAATTAATAGCTAGATTTCCAAAATCCACCCCCGTGAACACGCACACGTACACACCCTAACCCCCCAACACTATCCACCCAGCCACCCCCACTCACCCAAAATAGGGTGGCACTGCAGTGCAGCGACTGGTTTTCCAGGTGGGAGCAGCCTGAATTTCACAGACCTATCTTTGTGACTGGAAATCATACAAATACAGTGGAACCTCCCTTATAAGACTCCCTCCCACATAAGACCTACTTCTCTGAGACATTGCCCTTCTTTGTAAGTATTAAAATTACCTCCCTTATAAGACCCCTCCCTTATAAGACCTCATTTTGGATGATTTTTTAAGGTCTTATAAGGGAGGTTCCACTGTACAAATTGAATTTCCACTTACCTCTTCTCACCCTGGGTGCCTTCAGCTCAGATCCATGTACACCCATGCTCCGCAAATCATGCCACACTGAGAATTGGAATTTTCTGGAAGGCAGCTGTAACGTTTGAGGAAACAAATAGACAAGAAAAATGTATCTAGGTTACTGACAAAATAAGAATACTATGCATGCGCAAACAGAAATACAACATCATTGGCAACGAATAATATATTTAATTAATATACAAGCACATGTACAAAAACGCAAACATACAAAACCACACACACACATACACAATGCTTGCATCGACTTCAATTAATGTCCAACTTTTTGTGAATCATGATTGGCTGTCCTTTCTTTTCCTTAGTTTTGTTTTCATTGTGAATGCATGGATGTGTTTCGTATGAGACCGCACTGTAATTTCTCTTAACGAGATAATAAAGAATTTTTGACTTTGACTTTGACACACAGTTTGTATATATATATGTGTGTGTGTGTGTGTGTGTGTGTGTGTGTGTGTGTGTGTGTGTGTGTGTGTGTGTGTGTATGTGTGTATGCGTGCATGTACGTTTGTGTGACTCAGTTAGTGTGTGTGTGTGGTCCAGGGTATCACTTTACTTGGTGAAATGTGAAATTAACCAAAATCATTCGATATAATATCCGCCTTTACAGGCTGTGTCAGACCAATTGATATAGGCTAGAACACCAAGGCTACATCAAAATGTTGTTATGCTATGCATAGTTATGCGGGGATTGTCTTTAGCCATGACAAGCTCCTAGCATAACATCATCAATCCCAAAAAATCTCCCGAAGACGGAGTGTGTCTGCCCACGTGGCGGGGTAATCAAAAATGGTCACACACGTAATGCTCTCATCCATAGCTGATGCATTTGCACCATAGTGTTCAAGCGCTTCGGCTGTTCGGATGATCCCTGGAGCCTTTTAGCCAAGGTATGTCAACAATATAAAAAAACATTCATATACAATAGATGACCCAGCACCACGAAAGGGGCATTAAGTGTCAAACTGACCATTCTGAGAAAATTAAACAATCTAACATGTCAGACAATTCTCTTTCTAATGATTTAAGAACCATACTTGTATCTTTTTCCGTTCCCGAGTTATGAGCATTTAAAGTTAGTAGGGTGAGTGCCGGCCATTTTGAGAAAACACAGTCTAAAGTCTAGCCTAGCTGTAGAAAATACATTGGCCTAGTCAATTTTAAAACATTTATAGACCATAGTAAAGATTATCCTTTATGAAAGATAAGATGCTAGAGAACACAAAAATACCCATACCTCTAAATTGACAAAATAAAATGATATTATTTTTTGACTTTGCAAGTCTGTTGTGAGAAACTAGCCCAGCCACTTAATGTCCCTTTCGTGGTGCTGGGTCACATACAATGAAATATTTTAACGAAGCCAAACCACCTGTGAGGCTGAGGCCTGGTGATGTTCCTGGGTGTTGTCAGAAGCGGGGGTGAAGGGAATGGTGGCCAGCATACTGGAGGAGGAGGTTCCCGTCACATCTGACTCCCCGCCCCCTGTGTCTGCCGTGTGGGTCGATCCGCTCCTCACCGACACACTGATCATACACATACCGTAAAAACTGGACTGTAAGACGCACCTGTATATAAGCCGCATCCCTTTTAAACCCTTTCACCGCCAGCCACATTTCAGCCAAAAGTTTCCATTAAATTTACCTGGGTAGAGAACAAAATCCATCTGCAGTATTGCGGATTCCTCTGTGACATATATATTTTAAGGTCTATCCTTACTTCTCAAAACTAAGACAATAGGGTCTTTGGATAATAGACCCCAATTTGATGCCTTTTAGTGACATAGGTGTTAAATCGCTGTGACCTAAAATGCGAGTTAGGCAGCGAAAGGGTTAAAATTACAAAATAGTAGGTATTTAATTTATTCACCAAGCATGAAAGTGGATGAAGATCAAAAAAGAGGAGATTTTTTCAGCCGAGAAATCCTTCCACCCGGATTTACACCTAACATCAGAAGTTTTGTTGATTGCATGAAAGAATGAGATTTTGGCAGCCGAGAAATCCTTCCACCCGGATTTTCAGCTAACGTCCGATGTTTTGTTGAGCGGCGGGGGGGGGGCTTTTCAGCTAACATCGCTACTTTTGTTGAGCAGAGGTACTCATTTCGCCTTCCTTCGCACAAATGAAGTGAGTGAGCTAAAGCGATTTCCGGTTAACCAGTTTGAGAATCGCCAAATAGAGACTTCTAGATATAATAATACGGCAAGATCGGTCCTTTATGTCTATAGAAACATTTTTTGAAGAAAAAAAAATTCAGCAGAATTTTTTTTTTCTAGCGAAAGTTTTGAAAACATTCCGCGGATTTTCCGCGAAAAGCGGAATTCTTTCATGCCTGATTCATATAAGCCGTACCAGTTTTGAGTTTATAAGCCGCAGAGAAAAGTGTAGGTGCACAAACCAACACAAATATATAGAAATGTTCCTATCAGAACATGAGTATTCAATGTTCTCAGACACTTTAAGCATGAGCTTTGAATCTATTGATTACCAAAAGCAGTTTTGAGTCTAAAGAAGCTCACAAAAGGCTGAAGAATGTGTCCAGAAACTGATTTAATCATACTGATAAATGTAGAACTGGAAAAAAATCCACAGATAAGCCGCATCAGTCTATAAGCCGCATGGGGAAAAGTTGAGAAAAAAGTAGCGGCTAAATTATAGTCTGCATTTTACGGTATATATATATATGCATCGCATGCATATAATTTAGGTCACCTCAACTAGTTTTTAAACAAAAGGGCAAAACTGTTGTTTCGCTATCTTCTCTTCTTCTTCCATTAAGTATGGACCACAATCAACAGTTTGTTTTTACATACTGTTATGGTCGAGGTCCGAAGGTCGTACACAAAACAAAAACAAATCAAAACAAACCCTAATCTACAGACTACAGTGACCCAGCCAGCCAAGACCCGTTCAGCAGGAGCTCGGCAATCGGCAGGAACAAGAACCCTTAAGCTTTCTTTCTTTTTTTTAAAGAAGGTATTACTGTATCTTTTATCAAGTTTTCTTATTGAACTTTTTTTTGTTACGATGAAGCAAGATCTTGCCTCAAAAGTGATGATGTAAGACCAGGACCGGGTAAGGTCAGTATTATTAACAATTGGGGAATAAGGGTTATTTTCATGAAACAGAAAACAACACACACACACACCCTTCCTTCCTTCCTTCCTATGGCTCCCGCCCACCTGCGTGCGCATCTCGACCCTTACAACGGAAGTATCGCCATCTTAGTCAGATTTGTGTGTAAACAGAATCGATCGGGCATTTTTCAAACAAAGTTACTGACTAAGATTCTTACTATAAGATGGCGGTCTCCCATACTATGGAGCGCTCCTTGTG
>CM065698.1:40689300-40691800 GCA_017654935.2 Phymorhynchus buccinoides | reverse complement strand
AGTACCGAACAATCACGCGCCGACATTCCTATCTTGCTCGTGATAGGGAAGGAATAGTTGTCTTCAAAGGGATCCGACTGTTGATATCACTATCTCGTGATGGGGAATGGAGATAAAGGGGGGGGGGGGGGTTAAAGGGAGATAACCTCTGTAGGTGGTACATGCTGACAGGGGAGGTAAATCGGGTTCAAAGAGACAAATGCCTTAATCGGCGTTCTTTTGAAGCTGCCGGGCAATTAAAGTGGCGGCTGATCGAGAAATGAAAAGGAGAGAGGGGGGGGGGGGGGGGGGGGTGTAGATAAGAAAGAGGGGTCGCGCGGGACACTTACGTCACAAGATTGAGCAATAATAGTTGCAATATTAATGATGAGTAAGCTGGATAATATTTGACTGACATTTTGAAAGTTGATAACGTGAAAAGATTTTTTTGTCTAGCTCTATAAATTGGAGTTAAGATAGGACATTCTATCAACAAAATGACGCACTGTGTGTGTGTGTGTGTGTGTGTGTGTGTGTGTGTGTGTGTGTGTGTGTGTGTGTGTGTGTGTGTACGTGTGTGTGTGTGCGTGTGCGCGAGCGTTCGTGCGCGCGCGCGTTCATGTCTGTGTGTGTGTATGTGCGTGCGCACGCGCACGCGTGCATGTCTCTACGATGTTGCAACACAACAACAGAGAGAAAGAGAGGGGAGGAGAGAGAAAGAGAGTGTTCTTTGCAAAAGAAATGAAAGGGTGAAATGGCACTCCCAGTTATTTTCTCTCCATTACACAAAGGGCCGAATGTGTGTGGCGTGTGCGTGTGTGTGTGTGTGTGTGTGTGTGTGTGTGCGTGTACCCACACCACCGGCACTCGTATTCGTCAAAACCCAATAATTATAGGCTATTGGCTCTAATCCAAAGGCTGTTTCCTCAATCAACTGCAAGAACTGTAGTAGGTTCAGTTCCAAGAAACACAGCGCGCGCGCGCAGACACACACACATACACACTAACGCACACATACACACACACACACACACACACACACACACACACACACACACACACACACACACACACACGCTCGCACACACACGCGCACGCGCAGACACACACACACACTGCCTCTTGGTCCAGCATAGACCTACTTTTCAAAGAAATCGGTCAACAGAACCGAAAATGAAAGTTGCAAGCGCCAGTACCGAAAAAACCCCAATCAAGGAAGTAGGCTATAAGTAGGCCTATTATTAGCTTCAGTAGCAGAGGTATTCCAGTCACATACCTGTGCTCACCTGTGAATGCAAAACAACGTTTCTGCCACTCTCACAAGTCAAGTCAAGTCAAGTAAGCTGCTCAATTTGTTTCACAATCTTTAATGGAACTTTATTGACATGTTTCAGTCAGTTTTAGTCAAAGTGATTCGCATTACAGACCTACCATGTTGAACAGTTAAGTTTGACCCTTTTTTTTCCCCCAAGCGGACCAGACCACCTGCACATCACGTTTGCAGAAAAAGAGTGTGTGTGTGTGTGGGGGGGGGGGGGGGGTACCAAAAAAACTTCGTGTCTTCTTAAAAGCGATAGTCCACAAGCAAACGACATATTTACATGTGTATGACTTATTAAATTATTTTTCGAGTCTGTTAAATTCCCGTGTCTTTCTAACTCGATGCCTGCATAAAACTAAACCATAAACGTGCTAATTACTAAAGGCGAGTTTTCTAATGATTATTTTTTTACTTACTTATTTCAATTTATTTATTTCTACTGATTCCACTTATTGATTCATTTGATGTTTAATATTTTACTAGCAATCGTCCCGTGGCAATTTTAACCCCATGGCAGTATTGAACAATACTGGAGGCAATGCCCGGAGGCAGTGCTAAACCAGTAAAGTCCCGATTTTTTAATAATACAGATACGTGTAGTGTCATCCCCTTGTAATCTCCACTGCCCCCCTCCCCCCCCCCCCCCCACCATCCCTCCGCCCACCCACCCACCCCCTACCCCACCCATAACCAGCTGGCTGACCTACTCGTCACCCCAGCACGTGTGAACCATGGTCTCATGCCCACAGCAGTCCCCCCCCCCTTTAATAACAGCACGTTTGGACATATGTCGTTTCGCCTAGTGAGCGAAACTGTAAATTGGTGCACATCGCGCGCATTTATGAACGGATGCTGTTCAAATTTCCTGCCATGCTTTGCCCGGGTCATAGCAAGCCTGAAAGCAAACTTGAGGCGATTCGGTTAAGAAACGACGGAGTTATTCTTGAAAATGTGAAGCGGCGTCTAGCGCGCGCTTTTCTGAACCGATTCGCTTTCGGTTTGGCACACGGATAGTCCCCGGCCCCGGTCATCTTCCTGCCAAATTCGAAGGCAATCGGCCCAGACACGCCGGAGATACGGGCGCCGAGAGTCCGGCGGATGCGCGTTTCGCGCATTTGCGAAACCGCGCAAATGACGCGGCCGCCTCGGTTGCCGTTGCCATCGCCCCGTTAGGGCTCACAGCAAATTTGAAGCGATTCG
>CM065698.1:40676800-40686800 GCA_017654935.2 Phymorhynchus buccinoides | reverse complement strand
GCGTACCCGCACGTACACACACACACACACGTACACACGCACGCACGCACGCACACACACAAACACAACACACACACCACACACGCTCACACGCGCACGCACGCACACACGCACACGCACACACACACACACACGCGCACACACACACACACGTAAGCACACACATGCACACACACACGCACAAACGTACGGACGCACACACACTCGGACGTGCATGTACGCACACACACAAGCGCGCACTCGCGCACATTCAAGTATTGAAGGGTGTTTTTTTATGAAGTTATAATCAAGAAACTTTAAACGTATTCTCTCAACCCATATATCTATAGTTTCTACTCACTCGTAGCTTTCGTAGATGTTTTTCCTTCGGCTCTGATCTTGAGATCTTCGGCAACAGTCGAAAAGCGCACAATATTGCTTTTTCCCAAACGCGCACAGCCGTCAAAAGGCGCACATATTTATGGTAGAAAAGCGCACGAAATAGGTTAAAAGTTTGCGTTTTTGAACGGTTGAAGTGTGCGCATTTGGACGATAACATTGTGTCCATTTTGCCGTGCGCCTTTGGATAGGGGAGACAGGGGCAGGGTGTAAACAGGGGCAGGGTGCAACAAACCAATTTTCACGATGACGTGTTGTTTCTTATCATAACTTATGGTATACTTTCGGTTTCGCGCGCAGCAGGGTTTTTCCAGCTGTACATCTGTAGCCAATTAATGTCAGCAACACGTCCGGTTTTTCTGCTGCAGGCATTCCTGCCAAGATTTCAACCGAAAGTAAATTTTCGGCCCTCTAGAAAAGTTTAACTGTCAAACTTTCTTTTGATGTATCCTTATCTACTTTTTAACTGCTGTGCAGAAGACTGTTTCAGGCATATGATGGATCATTCACTCTGTGTGTTTATTCAGACATTTTTAACACATTTCGACTTGTTTCCACTTACCTAGTGTGGGGCAGGGTGAAACAGTTACACCAATTTAATTTTGGCCAGTCATGTTTCATGATCATGTGATTTTACTGCCTAGGCTTTGTTTCTCAACAGCTGAAAATGTCGACCATTTCCTAGTAAATACTTATAATTTGAGACGTCTTCATGAAATGTTTTGCTGAAACTTGAATGATCTTTGCCAAATACACTATAGTAAATGATAAAACAGTGTTTCACCCTGCCCCATGATATGTTTCACCCTGCCCCCGTGTTTTCATGGGAAAAGAGTGAAAAATGTTAACGTGTATTGAGACCATTGTTTCGAATCTCTTTCACACAAAGATAAACATTGTTTGTGAACAACTCTATACCACTGTTGTTGTGTACTGTACGTGTGGGTGGTAGTCATACTAAGCTGATCTGGGTCATCCTTTTCTAAGGATGAACTTGGTTCTGTGTTCTTGTGGCTGTTGCCCTCACTTTGCAAGGCAAACAGGTGCCTAAAATAACTTTGGTGAAGGGAGTTTATTACGAGAGTTCCTTCCCCTTGTCACGATCTGGGTCATCCTTTTTCTGGGGATGAACTTGGTTCTGTTTTCTTGTGGCTGTTGCCCTCACTTTGCAAGGCGAGTAGGTGCCAAAAATAACTTTTAAAAATAATTCTTTCTTTCTTTTTGTTTGGAAAATAAAATGGATCGGTCATGGCCGGGCCGGGCCAGCCGGTGTAGCCGGATAAAAATTTAAAAAAAAAACAGCGGGGTCATTTTTCCCTATAATACTGGGAGTGTTTTTAAGAAGTGCTTTCTTAGGGAACAAAGCACTCCCCTATACAGGAAAAAATACTGCGCCTCGGAAACACACACTCCCCAGAAAAATAACACTCCCACTAAGTGCATAGCCTATGTGTTTCTGTCCGTTTATAAGTCTGTTTGGTGTTTCCCTGTGAGTTTGTGTGAGATGAATGTGATTATGAGGTGTACTGACTACTGGTGCGTTCGCTCTCTCTCTCTCTCTCTCTCTCCCTCTCTCTCTCTCTCTCTCTCTCTCCCTCTCTCTCTCTCTCTCTCTCCGGCTCTCTCTCTCTCTCTCTCTCTCTCTCTCTCTCTCTCTCTCTCTCTCTCTCTCTCTCTCTCTCTCTCTCTCTCTCTCTCTCGCTACGTCCTTGTATAAAACTTGTGGTGGGGACAATCACATCACAGATTCCCATTTGGGGGTCCGTGCAGAGAGGGTCGATTATACTGACTCTCTCTGTAAGGGCAGCTGATTCCGAAGCAAGGTGGCAGATTGCTATCGAAGTCCTACTAAGTGGCAGACAGTAGGAAGGGCGACACAGTTCCCCTCCCTCACCAGATGGGAGTCGAGCGACTTGCAACCTGACAGGATAACGTACAGCGACTTGGATCATCTCTGCAGATTGGACTTCGTCAATGATCCGCCAGCACCCAGCAGTGCGCTTTGGCTGTGCTGTTGCCCAGAGGATGGGAGACACAGCATTATCTCCTGGGATGGGCCGCTGGCACAGCGTCACCCACTGTTGGGATGGCTAGGGACCCCTCTTGAAGGACCACGCCCGCCTACAGAGACGACTCGACTTGCCTGTATGTCTCCTGACAGTTTGCAACAACATCAGCGGAGCAGGTCGCCCGGTGGCCCTGAAGGCAGCCTTTGGATGGGAAGACTGCTCACCAACACCAGCGACAAGACAAGCGGACTACAGGAGCACCTGGACAACCTTTTGGCTTGTCTCACGATACTAAAGTCTCCTACCGCCTCACAGATGCTAACTCCATCTAAGACAAGAAATCTACACAGATGCTGACTCCAGCATCACGGACAAGCAATTCTTCTGCTCGGACTCCGTCCGAATGTTCCAGCAACAAACGGTGCATCCTCACGTGTCAGGGGTGTGCTACGTGTTCTGGAATCATCCACGACGGCAGCCACGTCAAGACTCCTGTCCCATCATCACCTGCTTCTTCATCACCTCCATCTCACCGGGAAGACCCAGTCTTCAGGAACATTGTCTATAAGAGGAAATGCCTAATTAGACGTAAATCAAACCATCACCGGCCGACAATCACATGGCTTCTTTGAGGCTACTATTGGCCACTGCAAAGAAAACCTTTTACAAGAGTGAATGCCCTTGGTGGGTGGGGGAAGATGGTTGAGTACTAACCAAACAAGGGCATAACTCTCACCACTAACCCTATTTGAGGCCACTTAATGGCTGCCTTTTGCAAGCGTTTATGCCCTTTTGGATACTGATCAACAAGGGTTTAACTCTTGCCATCAAGGGCGTTAATAACCCTACTTGTAGTGGCAAATAGCACGGACCCGTTCGCTATCACACACGCTTCAAGAGTCCGTTCTCTACCACTGGAAAATGCAGTTTACTGTTAAATATTTTTGTTTGATCACACATAAGTCTTAGTAGGGAGAATAAAAACCGGTGTGAACAAAACTCGTGTCAGCAGGCCAAGATCAGCATCAGCATGCAGGCATCACCACAGACCAGCGTAGTGGACACGCTGTCGTCGTGTCAGTCAGTGGTGGCCAGTCTGGAAAAGGAGACAGTGCTGGCCGTGGATTCTGAAGGCATCCACCTCAGCCGCACGGGACCTTTGACCCTGCTGCAAGTGGCCACGCCCTCCGAAAGCGCATTCCTCTTCGACGTGCAGCGAGAACCCCGCATGTTCAAAGATGGCGGACTGAAGCGTCTTTTGGAAAATGACGCCATCGTGAAGGTATATGAAATGCTATGTGTTGTTAGTGTGTGTTGCCATTCAGACCAGGCTCTCAAGAAACAACACACACACTCCAATACACACACAAACAACAACAACGAAAAACCATGAACTGTTAGATCATGGGTTGATGTACTTCACAAGTGCAAGACAGCTGTCTACCAGATTTAAACTTGAGTTACCCCAACCTTGTAAAAGCCACCAGGTTGTTGAATTTGTTAATTCATAATTTTATTTCCAAAGGCAAAAGTTGGAATCCATCTTCCAAGACCAGATAGGCCTGTGTAAAGCACTAGATACGCCCTAATATTATTTAAAGTGCGAGATCTGTTTCTTGGTTTGAACATAATTATTATATGTGGATAAATACAAATTAGCCTAATCAATGGGGCTTATGCCACCATTCCATGAATCGAAGATATTTCACATTTATAGCCAAAAGAGTGAATTTCATTTATTGCAAAACACGCATTCGTCAATCACCAAATCATTTTTTAAACACGTCTCTTCCATGCTCAGGTACTGCACTCAGCAAAGAACGACGCAGAGGCGCTCTACTTCCAGCATGGGGTAGAGTTGCGGAACGTTCACGACACCCAGGTGGCACACCGTGAAATCCAGATATCAGAAGGTACCCAGCTCCCGTCACGCGGTAAGCTGAGCGCCGTGTGTGCCATCTACTGTCCAGAGAAAGCTTCCTTGCTGGATAACAAGGACGTTGTGGTGGTAGGTATGCCAGGCTGTCGTTTCCGACAAGGACTGAGGGGCAGCTGCTGTTTTGGTGGACTGGGGTAAATTTTGTTTATAGCAGAAATGTTTTGCACATAGGTGCATCCCCACTTTGAAGACCAATGGGATTTGAGGACAGATAATCTTAGCTTTGGGGAAAGTTTCAAAAGGCCAACCAATCCCTTTGGTAGCAGTAAGTGACAGTGCAAACGTTCCCCTTATAGTTTGAGAGTCATAGTCTTCCACAAACAGATCAAGCTGTACCTTGATTACCAAGCACTATAGGAAATTATTGCACGAACTCTGGCTTTGCAACACAAACACAGGATAAAACCTCCTTTGAACCTGAAGAACCAACTCAGTTGTAAGTAGTTTAAAACCCTAACCCTAGCCCACTTTAGGTATTTACGAGGCATTTGCACTCTCTTTTAGTGGTGCCGCCAAAGAAAGGTAGGCCTAAGCTGGCCCTTGGGAAACATCATTAACGCCAGCTGTCATAAAGTCTTTGGGGCCGAACGAGCAGGATGTAGCCTACCATGGTAAGGCCTCTCGTTATACACAAGGTTTTAGCCAAGCTCTCCATAGCAGAAGGAGCAGGATGTACCCTGGTAAGGCCACTCGTTATACACAAGGTTTTAGCCAAGCTCTCCATAGCAGAAGGAGCAGGATGTAGCCTACCACGGTAAGGCCTCTCGTTATACACAAGGTTTTAGCCAAGCTCTCCATAGCAGAAGGAGCAGGATGTAGACTACCCTGGTAAGGCCACTCGTTATACACAAGGTTTTAGCCAAGCTCTCCATAGCAGAAGCAGCTGGATGTACCCTGGTAAGGTCACTCGTTATGCACAAGGTTTTAGCCAAGCTCTCCATAGCAGAAGGAGCAGGATGTAGACTACCCTGCTAAGGCCACTCGTTATACACAAGGTTTTAGCCAAGCTCTCCATAGCAGAAGAAGCAGGATGTACCCTGGTAAGGCCTCTCGTTATACACAAGGTTTTAGCCAAGCTCTCCATAGCAGAAGGAGCAGGATGTAGACTACCCTGGTAAGGCCACTCGTTATACACAAGGTTTTAGCCAAGCTCTCCATAGCAGAAGGAGCAGGATGTACCCTGGTAAGGCCACTCGTTATACACAAGGTTTTAGCCAAGCTCTCCATAGCAGAAGGAGCAGGATGTAGCCTGGTAAGGCCACTCGTTATACACAAGGTTTTAGCCAAGCTCTCCATAGCAGAAGGAGCAGGATGTACCCTGGTAAGGTCACTCGTTATACACAAGGTTTTAGCCAAGCTCTCCATAGCAGAAGGAGCAGGATGTAGCCTACCACGGTAAGGTCTCTCGTTATACACAAGGTTTTAGCCAAGCTCTACATAGCAGAAGGAGCAGGATATAGACTACCCTGGTAAGGCCACTCGTTATACACAAGGTTTTAGCCAAGCTCTCCATAGCAGAAGGAGCTGGATGTACCCTGGTAAGGCCACTCGTTATACACAAGGTTTTAGCCAAGCTCTCCATAGCAGAAGGAGCAGGATGTAGACTACCCTGGTAAGGCCACTCGTTATACACAAGGTTTTAGCCAAGCTCTCCATAGCAGAAGGAGCAGGATGTACCCTGGTAAGGCCTCTCGTTATACACAAGGTTTTAGCCAAGCTCTCCATAGCAGAAGGAGCAGGATGTAGACTACCCTGGTAAGGCCACTCGTTATACACAAGGTTTTAGCCAAGCTCTCCATAGCAGGAGCAGGATGTACCCTGGTAAGGCCACTCGTTATGCACAAGGTTTTAGCAAAGCTCTCCATAGCAGAAGGAGCAGGATGTAGCCTGGTAAGGCCACTCGTTATACACAAGGTTTTAGCCAAGCTCTCCATAGCAGAAGGAGCAGGATGTAGCCTACCCTGGTAAGGCCACTCGTTATACACAAGGTTTTAGCCAAGCTCTCCATAGCAGAAGGAGCAGGATGTAGCCTGGTAAGGCCACTCGTTATACACAAGGTTTTAGCCAAGCTCTCCATAGCAGAAGGAGCAGGATGTAGCCTGGTAAGGCCACTCGTTATACACAAGGTTTTAGCCAAGCTCTCCATAGCAGAAGGAGCAGGATGTAGACTACCCCGGTAAGGCCACTCGTTATACACAAGGTTTTAGCCAAGCTCTCCATAGCAGAAGGAGCAGGATGTAGCCTGGTAAGGCCACTGGTTATGCACAAGGTTTTAGCCAAGCTCTCCATAGCAGAAGGAGCAGGATGTAGCCTGGTAAGGCCACTCGTTATACACAAGGTTTTAGCCAAGCTCTCCATAGCAGAAGGAGCAGGATGTAACCTGGTAAGGCCACTCGTTATACACAAGGTTTTAGCCAAGCTCTCCATAGCAGAAGGAGCAGGATGTAGCCTACCCTGGTAAGGCCACTCGTTATACACAAGGTTTTAGCCAAGCTCTCCATAGCAGAAGGAGCAGGATGTAGCCTGGTAAGGCCACTGGTTATACACAAGGTTTTAGCCAAGCTCTCCATAGCAGAAGGAGCAGGATGTAGCCTGGTAAGGCCACTCGTTATACACAAGGTTTTAGCCAAGCTCTCCATAGCAGAAGGAGCAGGATGTAGCCTGGTAAGGCCACTCGTTATACACAAGGTTTTAGCCAAGCTCTCCATAGCAGAAGGAGCAGGATGTACCCTGGTAAGGTCACTCGTTATACACAAGGTTTTAGCCAAGCTCTCCATAGCAGAAGGAGCAGGATGTACCCTGGTAAGGCCACTCGTTATACACAAGGTTTTAGCCAAGCTCTCCATAGCAGAAGGAGCAGGATGTAGCCTGGTAAGGCCACTCGTTATACACAAGGTTTTAGCCAAGCTCTCCATAGCAGAAGGAGCAGGATGTAGCCTGGTAAGTCCACTCGTTATACACAAGGTTTTAGCCAAGCTCTCCATAGCAGAAGGAGCAGGATGTAGCCTGGTAAGGCCACTCGTTATGCACAAGGTTTTAGCCAAGCTCTCCATAGCAGAAGGAGCAGGATGTAGCCTGGTAAGGCCACTCGTTATGCACAAGGTTTTAGCCAAGCTCTCCATAGCAGAAGGAGCAGGATGTACCCTGGTAAGGCCACTCGTTATACACAAGGTTTTAGCCAAGCTCTCCATAGCAGAAGGAGCAGGATGTAGCCTGGTAAGGCCACTCGTTATACACAAGGTTTTAGCCAAGCTCTCCATAGCAGAAGGAGCAGGATGTAGCCTGGTAAGGCCACTGGTTATGCACAAGGTTTTAGCCAAGCTCTCCATAACAGAAGGAGCAGGATGTAGACTACCCTGGTAAGGCCACTCGTTATACACAAGGTTTTAGCCAAGCTCTCCATAGCAGAAGGAGCAGGATGTAGCCTGGTAAGGCCACTCGTTATGCACAAGGTTTTAGCCAAGCTCTCCATAGCAGAAGGAGCAGGATGTAGCCTGGTAAGGCCACTGGTTATGCACAAGGTTTTCTATTTTTTTGGTCTTTAGTTTGTTGTTGTTTTCTTTTTCTTATTTTAAATTGCTCTTATTTCTTCTTTTCTTTTCTCTCTTCGTATTTGTGACTGTCTTGTATGTAACGTGGTGTGTGTGTAGATGGAAACTACGTGCCTTTCGTTAAGATTCACGAGTAGTCGTCTGCTTGTTCGTAAAGAGACAGACAAATACAAAGCAAAATTTATTCGAAGGAGGCACTAACTCAAAGGTGAACTCATTGTGGGAACAAATGTGTTGCGACCTTAGATACGCGGTGGATTTTGCCCAGGCCTAAACCATGAACAGGATTGAAGCGAGGAAGTTTCTATAACACAAACAACCCCCGGTGACTAAAACGACCCCTGACGCAGGAAATGATAACCTATGCGGCTAGGACACCGTCATCGCATCTCGCATCCGAGAAAAATGCCATAACACTGCCGCAGAAGCCGCGTAAGCAACAGAGTCTTGGAATTAAATATAATGACAATCCCCGAAACTTAATCTAGCTAGACTCTCAACATTAAGAACATATCACAGAATATGCTACATCTACCAAAAGAACAGATACGGAAGCTGTACACTAACAAAAGAACAAATACAGAATCTGCCTTTCACTAACAAACAGATAACGGTAATACAGAATCTGTACACTGACAAAAGAACAGACAACAGAATCTGACTTCAACTTAAGCAAAGAACAGATGCCTAGTAATATGTACACTAACAAAATAACAGACACAGAATCTGTAACACGAGACAAAAAAGAACAGACACAGAATCTGTTCACTAACAAAATAACAGATAACAGAATCTGATACACTAACAAAATAACAAATGATATATAATCTGTACACTTTCGCGAAACACAAATATTAAGAAATACAGAATCTGCTTACACTGACAATAGACACAGATACATAATACAGAATAACTGTACATCAACACGATAAGAACAGACTACAGAATTCTGCACGCTTACAACAAAAGATCAAGATCTAGTGTTAATTTTAATTTATATCGACTTCGATCGCACAAAGATATAAATTCGTACACAACCTTGATGGCAGAGACACACAACATCAGTGGGTTATATAGTTTGTTGTGCACAGAGAGAACTGAGAAATAAAACATAAATAAGTAAGTCTTAAGCTTTAGGGCATCCTATTAAACTAGTATACTCCTATCACACAGAAGAAGTTTATAAGGAACTGTTCTTCAAGCAGGCACACGTTCAAACACCACAAAGATGCATCAGTCAAAATACATTAGAGATAAGGTATTCTGCAGTTTCAAATATTTATTAGGCCTATATTATGATCTATATTTCTGAAGCCAATGCAATGGCTCAGTCAACACTTCTTTGCAAGCAGTCCTTAACTCGGTGCTATTGAGCAGAGAAAAGCCTCTATATTGCCTTTCATAAACCTTGTAACACAACATTTCTAGGAGAACCGACACTAACACATACCTTTTTCTTATTAAAAATAAAATCGCGTCGTAATATTTTCGTTTGTGTTGTATGCCATAGATCTATCAGGTTACGAGGGCCAGCTGATCTTACATGACTGTTATGCGCTTCTATTGCACCAACAGCAGCAGCCAAGTGGTCAACAGTAGCTAATAAGTGGATAGCCAGTAGTAAAGTGAGTAGCCAGTTCTGTTGTAGTAGTAGTATCTTAAGTTAGTAGATAAGCTAGATAAGTAGTTAGTAGCTATGTAGATAGTTGTAGCAGTTAGTAAGTAGTATGTAAAGACTTAGTAGTAGTAGTATAGTAGTGTAGTAGTAGATTTTTTTTTAGTAGCTAGTGTAGTAGTCCCCCATAGTAGTAGGTAGTACTTCCATCATCGTCCATAACTTCGTTGTAGTAGTAGCTATCAAGGTCCCTAGTCAGTAGTAGTGTAGCTAGTAGTAGATCAGTAGTCAGTCAGTAGTAGTCCAGTATTAGGAGTAGTAGTAGTATGTAGTAGTAGTAGTAGTAGTAGTAAAGTGGTTATATTAAACCCTTTTCACACAATTGCCACAAACTGGAACTGAGAAATTATCGATTTTCTTATTATACATTTTAAAACAAATCAGGTAGACTCCATCTGAGAAAATAGTCTAGAGATATATCTTTCCTGGCTTATCTAAACAAAAACAT
>CM065698.1:40641539-40676300 GCA_017654935.2 Phymorhynchus buccinoides | reverse complement strand
TGTGTTTTAGCAATCAAAACGGGATTTTAGTAACGCAAATTAGGCTAAACAGCCAATCGTTTTTGGAAGTTGAATCTAATTTACATATTACTATACCCCGTGTTGACTTAGTCTAAAGGGCCAGCCACACGTCCATTAAAATCGCACGAGTGTACGATACGATTCCGGATCACGTGAACTCGATGCGCCAATCACATTTGTTCTTGCCATGGAGACCACGTGATCCGAATCGTATCGTACAGTCGTGCGATTTTAGTGGACGTGTGGCTGGCCCTTCACACTGCTCGTCATCGTCATCATTTTGAGTTCCAACTCGATCATCACTATATAAATTTTTTTTTCTTTTTCAAATTATGATTAATGCAACCCCTGTCTCATCCCCGATGGTTCATAATGAGCAAAGAGTGATAGGTCCTCAAGGAGCCACCCTTCTTCTTCTTCTTTCTTCTTCGATTCGATCGCTCAGACAGTTTCCTGTCAATTATGAGCGCAGATGCGTCATGCTGCCGGCCGTTATGCGCCTAACTAAGAAATAGTTTAGGCCGAGCAAGTCCGACTTCGGCTGGAAGATAATCTTTTCGAAAGTGTTTCTTGAAAGAAAGGAAATGGCAGGAGAATGGACTGGTAAGGCAGAAAGATAGTAGATGACGGTAAGCAATGAGGCAGGGTCAAAGAGTGACAGATTAAAGGAAGTTACAATCACAGAAACTTCCAGAAGGTGGGGGAACGATTTATACATTGAAAGACCCCCATCAGAAAGAGCACGGTATCCCCACGGGGCCACCCACCTCATGAGACACTGCACCTGCTGCTGAGAGTCATGTTGGTGGATTTGAGCGGCCGGGGCCTGTCCTTGAGCAAAGATACTCACAGATAGACACACTCTTGTGGGCCAGCCACACGTCCACTAAAATCGTACGACTGTACGATACGATTCGATCACGTGGTCTGCAACTGAGAACAAAAAATGTGATTCGCGCTTCGAGAGATCACGTGATCGAATCGCGTCGTACAGTCGTGCGATTTTAGCTGACGTGTGACTGGCGCGTTTTATGTTATGGGGCAACATGAATAGTTTAAGTGTGTGTTTGTGTGTGTTTGTGTGAATGTGTGTGCGTGTGTGCATGTGCGTGTGTGACCACATGTGTGTAGGTGTGTATGTATGCTACTTGGACAATATCAACAAAAACGTGTGTGAGCTTTTTTTTCTTTCTTCTTTCAGGCCACCACTCTGCAACTGTGTTCCACTCTATTTTCCGTCCTGGTCCTCGCCGCTCTGAACAAACTTCGTTAAATCCCGCCACTCTTCGTGTCTTTCCGTCCTGCTGACGAAGAAAGCCGATGAGAGCCGAAGACAACAGCCCATTGACTCGGCTTTCTTCTCAGCAGCAAATTAATGCTTTTTGTGTGTGTCTCGCTTCTTTCTTTACGCTTGCCTTTCTTTGCGTTTCTTTCTCTCCTTTTTTGTTTGCTTGTTTGTTTTATTCACTGTTGTAAAAAGAGAAGAAGGAAAAGATGTGTGAAAGACGTATATTATTGCTATGTAATTCAGAAGAAAAGAAAGTATGTGCGACATTTATTGTAGTTGAAAGAGTGGATTTATAAATATTTGTCAGTGTGACTGTGAGTAGAGTGAGAGAACCAAAATAAAATAAAGAGATTATAAAGATAAATAGTAGTTGATTGATTGATTGATTGTGTGGGTGCGTGTGTTTGTGTGGTGTGTTGTGTGTGTGGTGTGTGTGTGTGTGTGTGTGTGGTCAGTGTGTGTCATGTGTTTGTGTTGTTGTGTGTGTGTTGTGTATGTCAAATAATTGTTCAGTATGCCCACAATTATTTCTCCAATCTTTAGGGGATCAAACTTCCATGACGTGTACGTGTTTACGTGCGGTCGTCCGTAAAGTGTGGAAAGGTCCCCCCCCCCCAAAAATAACTTGTGCGTTTGGTCTCTCTGTCTCTCTCTCTCTCTCTCTCCCTCATGCAAACAGACACACACACACACGCTCTCTCACACTCGCGCGCACGCTCGTGGTGTGGATTCGTCTGCAGGCAGAGAATCGGGCACACATAGACACACACACGCACGAACACATCACCCACACACACACCACACACAAACTCACACGACACACACGATCACACACATTCATGCGCACAAACACACATATACTTACGCGCGCGAACACACACACACACACACACACACACGTACACGTACGCTTAGGTCGTCCCAAATCAGTCGCCGTTCTGTTTTTATTTATTTTGTTATATATTTTTTATTATAGCAATTAGAAATAGGCGTAGGTCCTACCTACATGCAGAAAAAAAGCAGCTTGTCAAAACTCTAACCTAACAAGTAGGCTACACGATATGTCATGAGTGAAATGAATGCAGTCAATCTTTTCACAGCACTTCATTTGCTTTGCGTTGTCTGTGTTTGCTCTTGTGTGTGTGTGTGTTGTTGTGTTTGTGTTTGTATGTGTGTGTGTGTGTTGTGTGTGTCTTCGTCCGAGCGTTGCGTGCACACGGTTGTCAGTGTGTATGTGCGCAAGCGTTGTATGTGCTTGGCGTGTCGATCGTGGGGCCAGCATGTGCGCCCGCTTGTGTTTTTGGGTTTTTGGGTGATATTATTTCGTAAAGGACAAAAGCAACAAAAAAGTGGGGGCAACACAATTTAAACCAAAAAGTACAATTTTCAACAGCAGAGAGGAAAACTGTACGAAAGTTACTATCACTTTTTGTTTTATACAGTAAGCTGCTCTTATTAAAACAAAAAATCCAAACCATCTTCGACCGTGAAGGTACTACAAAATAAGGTTCATAGCATAGCATACATGTTTGCCAACTTTACAAGCAGAACAAAATCACACGAAGAAAAAAAATCCAGCAGTATAAGTCCTATCCTCGGTAGCCCATTCACGCGTCGTCCTCAACTATTACCGCCCACCCCCCCCCCCTCTCCCTCTCTCTTATTCATGTACCCCCAAGGAGCTTTCGGAAGGAATAACAACTTGAAGCGTAAACCATTCTTACCCACCACGTACCACACGCACTCTTTCTCAAGGTTTCAGGTTTGTTAATTTGTCCAAAAACATTCCCTTGGGGGTACATCTCGGATCTTACCCGATCACGCTCATATGCCTTTTACAAACGACACAGCCGCCTAAATTGCACAGAATCAAATCCTCCTTTTCACCATTTAAAACAAAACACATAAACTCACAGATAATTTGTCCGGATGTGTAGGGTAAAATCATTTCGCACAGACGCATAAAATAAAAAACAACTGGCTGTGGGTTTTTTTTAAAAGCAAAAAGCAAAAAAAGCGACAATGCCTCAACAAGAAAATGCATGAATAATAATGCGTTAAAAAGTTTAGTATTTATGCGTCACTACTAAAATAAAAGTGTTCGTTTATTAAACACAAGTCCATTTTCTGGTGCGAAAAACATCTGATCATGGATGAATAAGAGTATTTAAAGACTGGTTGCATTCGGGATAAAATTGTACGCATTTAATTATGTGACAGGCCTATACTAAGTGTTTTCGTGGTTTTTTTAAATTATATTATTTTGGTTATCTAATGAAAGTTTGAATGAAAAATGGTGTTTTACGTCCTTTCGGTCATAGACACATATGGGACAATTTTGTAAATACAAAGATGGTTGGAAAAATCCTGGAGGCAATGCCCAGAGGCAGTGCAAACACCAGTAAAGTCCCAAGTTTTTAAAATTAATACAGATTTGTGTAACGGTGACCACGCCTCGGTTAAACTTCATTGGCTATGGTACCGCCACAAGTATATTACAATAAGTATAGTATCAAAATCGATCAATGTCTAATAAAAGTTTCTACAATTGAAAAGGAGACCTTTCTTTTTTATTTTCTTAAAAAACATTTGTGTTTGTTTCCTGCATAATTATGTTTTTCTCTCCTTTTTTGAGAGTAATGAGCGCCATTCAATGCACACAAAAAAACTATGCAATTTCATCAGTCCATTCCGGCAGTTTCAATCGTCTTAAATAGGAATTGTTCTGAAATAATTAAGGGGAGTAATTTAATGTTGTGTGTGAGTGATCTTGCATAATTCCATCGGTCTAACAGGGGAAAGTTACTCTACCATCAGCTAGATCCCCAGCTCTCGACTCGTGTGCTGAGAGCAGGCCATACAACTCTTAGAACACAGTGCGCCATTAAAAAAAAATGATGTCATTCATATTTTTTACCTCACATTTTGCAAGTTCTTTCAGTTTGTGGCTACTGGTCACCCCTAATTTTTCTAAAAAAATATGTTTGCAAGTCACTAACTCGCATCCTGCGGTTTCAAGCTTCTACGCCATTGTTGCATTGTTGCTATGGTGTTTGACTGAGTAATGGAGGTAAACAACTCTAATTTTCACGAAGTGCTCTCCCCTACTTTTTCTTTTTCCGAAAATCGTCTAATGACATGGTATTCATCTGTATTTATTACAAAATTCGGGACTTTCCTGGTATTGCAGTACCTCCAGGATCGTCCCACTATCTTTATAGCTATCAATGTCCCACATGTACCTGTTCCAGGTCGCGGAGAACGTTAAACGGATCTTCATCTGTGCCGTCGTTCTATTAGACCTACTTTTAGGACTTGTGAATAGGCAAGGAAATAATTTTTGGGGTATGGCAACGAAATCATTTTAGTTGGTATGGTCTAACTGTACAAAATTAATGGTCACCTTCCGTGTACAGAAAAACACTTTTGTTTTAAATAATGATGGGAATAATCAAAGAAATCCTTTTGTTTCCCCATGGCAACACAGTGTTAGAACACTCATAATATGACTTAAAACTCACTGTGTTGCCATGGCAAAATAGAGATATTTTATGAATAATGTTAACGTGTACACAGATCTTAAGCAATTTTCTGTTCGTAGTAATCTAATATTATTTATGTAAATGACACTTATTTACAGTCACGGATTCACATGTGACAATCAACACACGCGCGTGCGCGCGCGCACACACACACACACACGCACACACTCACACACACACACATGCAAGCACGCACGCACACACCAAATTCTGTATAACGTTTATCTGCGTAGAAAAAGACCAGCTCTTTAATACAGCCTCTTTGATAGTTAAAATGTAAAGCGCAGAAAAACAAATGGGGCTACTAGGTGTGGTGAAATCATGATTAAATAAAGTAGTTGCATACACTTCTAATTCATTTGCTCTTTTCTGAGAAATCTCCTAGGTAAAAAAACAACAACACGAAACCATGAATAGTAAATACAATAGAACAACGATGACATAAAATACGTTATGTTTTAAGAAATAAAATCATGATCACGCAAAAGAAATATGTGCTAACATAAAATTTTACAAACTTCGAACTCATTTCCGGAATCTGCTTGACCTTTTTACCGCCACATAACAACATATTATTATTATTATTATTATTATTTTTGAAACCTGTTATAGAAAGCATCTGTGCCCTTTTAAGCTCCATATAAAAATAAAATGCTATCCATAAAGCTGATTGCGTTGATAAATTAGTATATGGATGGGTCTGGAAAAGGGGCAGAGTATGGATTACTGAATTACTGATGAATTCCTTTATGACAATATAAAATGTACAAAACGCGGAGTTTAACCATAATCAAGAGGATTATATCATTGGGATACAGACCGCAAGGTCTATGCGGTGAACGACATTTGTATAAAATGGGATACTGATAGTAAAGGAGTGTGCAGCTGAAAAGTGCAACCAATCCCCTTAGAAATCAGCAATGAAAAAACTCTGGGTAGATGAAAAATGCAACCTATTTCTTTTCAAATCAGCAATAAACAAACACACACAAAAAACTTCCTACATGATAAGATGGCAAGTGCAGTTGACAAAATCGGTGATAAAGAAACTAGCTACTAATATTATTATGATTATTTTTGAAACCTGTTATAGAAAGCATCTGTGCCCTTTTAAGCTCCATATAAAAATAAAATGCTATCCATAATGCTGATTGCGTTGATAAATTAGTATATGGATGGGTCTGGAAAAGGGGCAGAGTATGGATTACTGAATTACTGGTGAATTCCTTTATGACAATACAAAATGTACAAAACGCGGAGTTTAACCATAATCAAGAGGATTATATCATTGGGATACAGACCGCAAGGTCTATGCGGTGAACGACATTTGTATAAAATGGGATACTGATAGTAAAAGAGTGTGCAGCTGAAAAGTGCAACCAATCCCCTTAGAAATCAGCAATGAAAAAACTGGGTAGATGAAAAATGCAACCTATTTCTTTTCAAATCAGCAATAAACAAACACACAAAAAACTTCCTACATGATAAGATGGCAAGTGCAGTTGACAAAATCGTCGAATAAAGAAACTAGCTACTAATATTATTATTATTATTTTTGGAACCTGTTATAGAAAGCATCTGTGCCCTTTTAAGCTCCATATAAAAATAAAATGCTATCCATAATGCTGATTGCGTTGATAAATTAGTATATGGATGGGTCTGGAAAAGGGGCAGAGTATGGATTACTGAATTACTGGTGAATTCCTTTATGACAATACAAAATGTACAAAACGCGGAGTTTAACCATAATCAAGAGGATTATATCATTGGGATACAGACCGCAAGGTCTATGCGGTGAACGACATTTGTATAAAATGGGATACTGATAGTAAAAGAGTGTGCAGCTGAAACAGTGCCACCAATCCCCTTAGAAATCAGCAATGAAAAAACTGGGTATATGAAAAACGCAGCCTATCTCTTTTCAAATCAGCAATAAACAAACACACAAAAAACTTCCTACATGATAAGATGGCAAGTGCAGTTGACAAAATCGGCGATAAAAGAAACTTCGTGTAGATGACAATTATAGCTACTAGTAGGGCCTACTTATAAAATCATCGATAAAAGAAACTTCGTGTGGATGACAATTACAGCTACTAGTAAGGCCTACTTATAAAATCAGCGATAAAAGAAACTTCGTGTGGATGACAATTACAGCTACTAGTAAGGCCTACTTATAAAATCAGCGATAAAAGAAACTTCGTGTGGATGACAATTACAGCTACTAGTAGGGCCTACTTATAAAATCATCGATAAAAGAAACTTCGTGTGGATGACAATTACAGCTACTAGTAAGGCCTACTTATAAAATCAGCGATAAAAGAAACTTCGTGTGGATGACAATTACAGCTACTAGTAAGGCCTACTTATAAAATCATCGATAAAAGAAACTTCGTGTGGATGACAATTACAGCTACTAGTAGGGCCTACTTAGAAAATCAGCGATAAAAGAAACTTCGTGTGGATGACAATTACAGCTACTAGTAGGGCCTACTTATAAAATCGGCGATAAAAGAAACTTCGTGTGGATGACAATTACAGCTACTAGTAGGGCCTACTTATAAAATCAGTGATAAAAGAAACTTCGTGTAGATGACAATTATAGCTACTAGTAGGGCCTACTTATAAAATCATCGATAAAAGAAACTTCGTGTAGATGACAATTACAGCTACTAGTAGGGCCTACTTATAAAATCAGCGATAAAAGAAACTTCGTGTAGATGACAATTACAGCTATTAGTAGAGCCTACTTATAAAATCAGCGATAAAAGAAACTTCGATCGTGTGGATGACAATTACAGCTACTAGTAAGGCCTACTTATAAAATCAGCGATAAAAGAAACTTCGTGTGGATGACAATTACAGCTACTAGTAGGGCCTACTTATAAAATCATCGATAAAAGAAACTTCGTGTGGATGACAATTACAGCTACTAGTAAGGCCTACTTATAAAATCATCGATAAAAGAAACTTCGTGTGGATGACAATTACAGCTACTAGTAGGGCCTACTTATAAAATCATCGATAAAAGAAACTTCGTGTGGATGACAATTACAGCTACTAGTAGGGCCTACTTATAAAATCAGCGATAAAAGAAACTTCGTGTAGATGACAATTACAGCTACTAGTAGGGCCTACTTATAAAATCAGCTATGAAAAAAGCTGTATGCAGATGGGACGTGCAACCAGTCCCTTTTAATACCAGTCCTCTTGAGCAGCTCCTCCTCTCCACATGCCTCCACCACCCCGCTGGGGGCGAGTGACCTTGCCCGCATCTTGCAAAGTCGACAGGAAACCCCTTCCCAGCTCCTTCAGCCTGGCCGGCACCGGCCCGCTGGTGTAGAACTTCAGCACCTTCACGAAGCCTTCGGAAGCCCTGTAGCTGCCGGGATCGGCCCGAAACTTCTTGATGCTGTCTTCCAGGTCTTCCAGCTTGGCCATCCAGTAGAGACGGAGCAGCACGGGGTTCACCGAGGCGTCGTTTTCTCCCTTGGGCCGGACGTGACGGGTGAGGATCCACTTCTCATACTGGGCCAGGTGGAGGACTGGGGTGGATTGAGTGTACTTGATTTTCAGGTCTTCCAGGACGAGCAGGTCCACCCTGGTCATCAGGCGCTGGGCCTGCTCCTTCATCAGGGGTTGGCCTTCCAGAGCTATGACCCAGGGAGACAGCTGCTTGCAGATGCCATGGACGTTGAAGTCCTTTCCCTGCAGAAAATATGGGTGAAAGTAGTTCAGGCATGCTCCTAAAATCAGGATCGAGAAAGGCTGGTAGAAAGTAATCTTCAGGATTGGCCAACTTGTCATCTGGAACCACAGTCCTATAAAATCAAACATTTCTGGCAAATAATTGATGGCAGATTAAAACAAGGGATGGTAGATATGCAATTATAACACTATCCCCACCCAACGTGTATACACAGACAAAGACACATTGGAAGCGATTGTAATACATAATGGCCAACATTTTAATTTCGATCAATATGCCTACATATTGATTTGTAGACTTTACCATACAAAGAATGAAGATCCTGACATTATCTGCCACTTGTGCACAAATAATTATTAGGTTATGCGCAAGCAAAGACAAGATAGAATGTGCACCAGACTAGGCTAATCAAAGCTCAAAGCCGATCCTTTCTTTCCTAGACTCTCACACCTCCTATGCTTTGCCTTCCTTTCCATCCAAATGTTTTAGTTCCCGACACTAACCACCCTTGCCTTCGGGTCTTCCCCTCTCTACCACACGGTTCATGGAGTTAAGTTCAGACATAACCTACCTTGATCAGCATCTCCTTCTCCACCTCATCCAGCTTGGCCTGCACCTGCTGCAGCTTCAGGTCCCGGATGACCGGGGGGAGGTTCATGTCGGCCAGTTCGCTCAGGCGCACGTAGTCCAGGGCTGCCAGCACGTTCTGCCAGGCACGAGACAGACAGAAGCTGTCAAGGTTAGCGTTATGATGGCTGATTTTGCTTTTTACAACCTATCCTTATCTTTGAAAACACTTCGGGACTTTCATGGTATTGCAGTGCCTCCAGGATCGCCCCCCCGTCTTTTTATCTACAAATACCCCACATGTGCCTGTTTCAGGATGGAGGACGTTAATCAGACTCTTCTTCTTCGTTATGAGGGAATAGAAACCGCTTCACATTATCCAGCCTTTTAGTTGAAAGAAAATTCAGTTGTGAACCCCGTTCAACTACTTGTGGTCGTGTGCCGTCCTCACACTATCAGCAAGCACTGGTTGTTTCCCCCACAACTGCCTGAGTGAGATTGAAGCAAATGGCGCAGTTGCCAATTCCTTCGGACCGGTTGGAAGAGTTTCATACGACCAAAATGTGCATTTGTGATGTCTACTCTCTCTGTCAACAGAAAGGAAAATTAGGGAAAGGTCAGAACCACTTTCATCCAACTGGATGAACAGTCTGAGACGGCTTTAATGGATTACATTGCTGAATATCTATCACGCTAAAATAGTAACGTCTTTTCACATTACACTTCTCTAACAGGCGTCGTTTCAATGGGCGAACAGTTGATATCTATAATTTGTATAAGACTATTTTGTTTAGAAAAAAACCCATTATCATCCCATGAACAATCTTAGCATCTGTGCTGTTAAAAAATAATGTACAACCTTTAGACAAGATAAAATAAACAAAACTCCTATTCATTTTTGTTCTTGCGCGAATGCACTTAGTAAATCAGTCACCTCATCGGTGATGTCTTTCAAGCGCTGTGTTCCAAGAGTTCCGGCGGCTTTCTTAAAAATGCTGAGCACCATGTCCAGGTCCTCCTTCTTCAGTGCTTCCCATTCCTCCGTGTCTGCAGCGGCCTTTATTTCTCGCTGCACTCGCCGCTGAAAGCTGGCTGTTAGACCCATGTCTTCCAGAATTCCTGCAATCGAAATATTTATCAACAATAGCAGCAACAACAACAACAATAACAACTAATTTTGCTGAAGCTGCTGCTGCCAGGCACAAACAACAACAACCAACTACAACTACTTACTACTACTACTATCTGTGTCAACTACTACTACTACTACTACTACTACTACTACTACTACTACTACTACTACTACTACTACTACTACTAGTCTTATTGCTGCTACTGCTGTTGCTGCTACTACGAACCTACTAAGCTTAATTTAATTAAAACCCTACCAGATAATCTCCTACTGAATGATGTCATTGATGATGTCACAACTATTGATGTCATAGTCCTGGAATGGTGGATTTTGGTTTAAACAAGCCAGGAAAGAAAAAAAAAGAAAAAATATATCTTCTAGACTATTTTTCACAGAATTGAGTCTACCTGATTTGTTTTCACACTGTATAATAAGAAAATCGATAATTTCTCAGTTTTCCCTGTGGCTAATGAAAGGGTTTTTTTAATTATACACCAACTTTTCCTACTACTACTACTACTACTACTACTACTACTACGACTACTAACTACTACTACTCACTACTACTACTACTACTACTACTACTACTACTACTACTTAGGCCTAAAAACGACTACAACGAAGATGACGATGATTAAGACTATTACTACTACTACTACCATTGGGGCTACTTACTACTACCACTACTATACTACTACCACTACAACTACTTACTACTACTACTACCACTATTACTACTACTACCAATATCGCTACTACTAAAACTACTACTACTACTACTACTAATACTTGTACTACCATCTACTACTGTTACCACTGGCTGCTGGCTGTTGCAATAACCATAACAGTCATGTATAAGATCAGCTGGCCCTCCTGAAGTCCTCATACACAAACAACCATTATTTAAAAAAAGGTTTGTTATTCGGTTCTCCTGAAATTGTTTTCAGGTTTATGAAAGGCAAATAAGCTTTTCCTGCTCATCACGAGTTAAGGACCGCTTCAAAAGAAGTGTTGCTGAGCCATTGCATTGCTTCAAATAGATCAAATAAGGCCTAATAAAATTTGAAACTGAAGAAACCATCTTCAAATGATTTGACTGATGCATCTTTGTGTTACGCGCTTGAAGAAAAGTTCCTTATAAACTTCTTCTGTGGAGGAGTATAAGTTTAATAGGATGCCCTATTAAGACTTACTTATTTATTTTTATTCCGCACAAACAACTATAAACCACTGATGTTGTGTGTCTCTCCATCAAGGTTGTGTACATGTTATACTGCACGAAGTCAATTAAACATAGATCTGATCTTTTGTTAGCGTGCAGAATCTGTATCTGTTTCTTTTGTTAGTGTATCATATTCTGTATCTTTTCTTTTGTTAGTGAACAGATTCTGTGTCTGTTATTTTTTGTCAGTGAACAGATTCTGTGTTTGTTCTTTTGTTAGTGTACAGATTCTGTATCTGTTCTTTTGTTAGTGTACAGATTCTGTATATGTTCTTTTGTGTCAGTGTACAGATTCTGTATATGTTCTTTTGTTAGTGTACAGATTCTGTATATGTTCTTTTGTTAGTGTACAGATTCTGTATATGTTCTTTTGTTAGTGTACAGATTCTGTGTATGTTCTTTTGTTAGTGTACAGATTCTGTATATGTTCTTTTGTTAGTGTACATTTTGTATATGTTCTTTTGTTAGTGTACATTTTGTATATGTTCTTTTGTTAGTGTACAGATTAAATTTCGATTGTCATCTTATGAAATTCCAAGAAGTTTCTTACCGCTTCTGCTCAGTGTACATTTCCGGAATGGGGGGGGGGAGGGGCGAGAGCGATGACGTCACTGGCTGCATAATTTATCATTTCCTGCGTCAGGGGTCGCTTTGCCCAGTACTCCCCTTCAGTCCTGTTCATTTTGGCCTGCAAAACCCCAACGCACAATGAGTTCACCTTTGAGTTAGTGCCTCCTTCGAAGAAATGTTGCTTTGTATTTGTCTGTCTCTTTACGAACACGACTACTCGTAATCTAACGAAGGGCACACACACACACAAAACAGGAAAAAAGAAAGAAAAATAAGAGAAGTGAAATTTAAAATAAGAAAAAGAAAACAACAACAAACTAAAGACCAAAAAAATAGCAAAGGCTGTAACAAATAGCATAGCTGGAGGGGGAAAAAACTAACGAAGGGCCCTAATTAAAAATAATAACACCTGATGGAGGTGTACGACATTGCACAACAACTTGACAGTAAATAATTAAAGGGTTAATCTTTGATGTTAGTCTGATACAAGGTGTGTTTTTCTACTGTTTCTTTCTGTTTATTTCACAACTGGAATTCGCTTTAAAATAACTGAGTCTGTTTTTAGTTATATTCTTTACATAGCTGTAGTTTGATAACCAGAAATATTGTTTTTAAGATAATCGAGTTTATCCATCAGATACAAAAACAAAAAAAAGGAAAGGAAAATCATTTGTTTTCTTTTTCTTTTCTTTTTTTATTTGCGAGGGATGCAACCAAGAAACCATAGAGTGACAAGATTTCATCCCAGATGTCTTTCATGATGCTTTGCGTTGCGCTTGGCGTCTGAGGTCTGCCCTCTTATTCTGTGCCAGTTTACTGTTTCCAACTATGGCCTCCAAATACAGTCAAACCTCTATTATAGGATCCTCCGTTAAAAGACCCACTCTCATTTAAGACCCATTTTTTTGGAACGGAGTAGTGTAGCTTACTATATTTTATGCATACAAACCTCTGTTTATAAGACCCCTCTGTTATAAGACTGTAGCAAAGAACCTCCAATTGGCTAAGACCTTGTGTATAACGATTTTTTCCTGCTCCTTCTGACTTTTTGTGTAAGTCTTACCGGGGTAGTCTAATCCTGCTCCTTCTGCTATAGAGGTAAAACCTTGTGTACTGTTACCAGGGTACAAAGAACGCGAGTGGCCTTAGGCAGCTTCTGCTATGGAGAAGCTTGGGCTAAAACCTTGTGTATAAAACGAGTGGCCTTTACCAGGGTACATCCTGCTCCTTCTGCTATGGAGAGCTTGGCTAAAACCTTGTGTGCATAACGAGTGGCCTTACCAGGGTAGGCTACATCGCTGCTCCTTCTGCTATGGAGAGCTTGGCTAAATCCTTGTGTATAACGAGTGGGCCTTACCAGGGTAAGTCCTATCATCCTGCGTCCTTCTGCTATGAAGAGCTTGGCTAAAACCTTGTGTATAACGAGTGGCCTTACCAGGGTACATCCTGCTCCTTCTGCTATGGAGAGCTTGGCTAAAACCTTGTGTATAACGAGTGGCCTTACCAGGGTACATCCTGCTCCTTCTGCTATGGAGAGCTTGGCTAAAACCTTGTGTATAACGAGTGGCCTTACCAGGGTACATCCTGTTCCTTCTGCTATGGAGAGCTTGGCTAAAACCTTGTGTATAACGAGTGGCCTTACCAGGGTACATCCTGTTCCTTCTGCTATGAGCTCTCCATAGCAGAAGGAGCAGGATGTAGCCCTGGTAAGGCCACTCGTTATACACAAGGCTTTAGCCAAGCTCTCCATAGCAGAAGGAGCAGGATGTACCAAGGATCGTTATACACAAGGCTTTAGCCAAGCTCTCCATAGCAGAAGGAGCAGGATGGTAAGGTAAGGCCACTCGTTATACACAAGGCTTTAGCCAAGCTCTCCATAGCAGAAGGAGCAGGATGTACCCTGGTAAGGCCACTCGTTATACACAAGGTTTTAGCCAAGCTCTCCATAGCAGAAGGAGCAGGATGTACCCTGGTAAGGCCACTCGTTATACACAAGGTTTTAGCCAAGCTCTCCATAGCAGAAGGAGCAGGATGTACCCTGGTAAGGCCTCGTTATACACAAGGTTTTAGGTAAGGAAGGAGCAGGATGTACCCACTCGTTATACACAAGGTTTTAGCCAAGCTCTCCATAGCAGAAGGAGCAGGATGTACCCTGGTAAGGCCACTCGTTATACACAAGGTTTTAGCCAAGCTCTCCATAGCAGAAGGAGCAGGATGTACCCTGGTAAGGCCACTCGTTATACACAAGGTTTTAGCCAAGCTCTCCATAGCAGAAGGAGCAGGATGTACCCTGGTAAGGCCACTCGTTATACACAAGGTTTTAGCCAAGCTCTCCATAGCAGAAGGAGCAGGATGTACCCTGGTAAGGCCACTCGTTATACACAAGGTTTTAGCCAAGCTCTCCAGCAGAAGGAGCAGAAGGAGCAGGATGTACCCTGGTAAGGCCACTCGTTATACACAAGGTTTTAGCCAAGCTCTCCATAGCAGAAGGAGCAGGATGTACCCTGGTAAGGCCACTCGTTATACACAAGGTTTTAGCCAAGCTCTCCATAGCAGAAGGAGCAGGATGTAGCCTACCCTGGTAAGGCCACTCGTTATACACAAGGTTTTAGCCAAGCTCTCCATAGCAGAAGGAGCAGGATGTACCCTGGTAAGGCCACTCGTTATACACAAGGTTTTAGCCAAGCTCTCCATAGCAGAAGCTGCCTCCGCGTTCTTTGCTACAGTCAAACCTCTATTTTAAGACTTCCAAAAAGTCAGAAAAAATGGGTCTTAAATTGGAGGGGTCTTATAACAGAGGTCGAGTTTGTATGCATAAAATATAGTAAGCTACACTACTCCGTTCCAAAAAAATGGGTCTTAAATGAGAGGAGGGTCTTTTAACGGAGGATCCTATAATAGAGGTTTGACTGTATTTGGAGGCCATAGTTGGAAACAGTAAACTGGCACAGAATAAGAGTGCAGACCTCAGACGCCAAGCGCAACGCAAAGCATCATGAAAGACATCTGGGATGAAATCTTGTCACTCTATGGTTTCTTGGTTGCATCCCTCGCAAATAAAAAAAGAAAAGAAAAAGAAAACAAATGATTTTCCTTTCCTTTTTTTTGTTTTTGTATCTGATGGATAAACTCGATTATCTTAAAAACAATATTTCTGGTTATCAAACTACAGCTATGTAAAGAATATAACTAAACAGACTCAGTTACTTTTAAAGCGAATTTCTTAGTGAAATAAGCAGAAAGAAACAGTAGAAAAACACACCTTGTATCAGACTAACATCAAAGATTAACCCTTTAATTATTTACTGTCAAGTTGTTGTGCAATGTCGTACACCTCCATCAGGTGTTATTATTTTTAATTAGGGCCCTTCGTTAGTTTTTTCCCCCTCCAGCTATGCTATTTGTTACAGCCTTTGCTATTTTTTTGGTCTTTAGTTTGTTGTTGTTTTCTTTTTCTTATTTTAAATTTCACTTCTCTTATTTTTCTTTCTTTTTTCCTGTTTTGTGTGTGTGTGTGTGTGTGTGCCCTTCGTTAGATTACGAGTAGTCGTGTTCGTAAAGAGACAGACAAATACAAAGCAACATTTCTTCGAAGGAGGCACTAACTCAAAGGTGAACTCATTGTGTGTTGGGTTTTTGCAGGCCAAAATGAACAGGACTGACGGCGAGTACTGGGATAAACGACCCCTGACGCAGGAAATGATAACCTATGCGGCCAGTGACGTCATCGCTCTCGTTCCGGAAATGTACACTGCGCAGAAGCGGTAAGAAACTTCTTGGAATTTCATATAATGACAATCGAAAATTAATCTGTACTCTAACAAAAGAACATATACAGAATATGCACACTAACAAAAGAACAGATACGGAATCTGTACACTAACAAAAGAACAAATACAGAATCTGTTCACTAACAAAATAACAGATACAGAATCTGTACACTGACAAAAGAACAGACACAGAATCTGTTCACTAACAAAAGAACAGATGCAGAATCTGTACACTAACAAAATAACAGACACAGAATCTGTACACTGACAAAAAAGAACAGACACAGAATCTGTTCACTAACAAAAGAACAGATACAGAATCTGTACACTAACAAAATAACAGATACAGAATCTGTACACTAACAAAAGAACAGATACAGAATCTGTACACTGACAAAAGAACAGATACAGAATATGTACACTAACGAAAGAACAGATACAGATTCTGCACGCTAACAAAAGATCAGATCTATGTTTAATTGACTACGTGCAGTATAACATGTACACAACCTTGATGGAGAGACACACAACATCAGTGGTTTCTCGTTGTTTGTGCGGAATAAAAATAAATAAGTAAGTCTTAATAGGGCATCCTATTAAACTTATACTCCTCCACAGAAGAAGTTTATAAGGAACTTTTCTTCAAGCGCGTAACACAAAGATGCATCAGTCAAATCATTTGAAGATGGTTTCTTCAGTTTCAAATTTTATTAGGCCTTATTTGATCTATTTGAAGCAATGCAATGGCTCAGCAACACTTCTTTTGAAGCGGTCCTTAACTCGTGATGAGCAGGAAAAGCTTATTTGCCTTTCATAAACCTGAAAACAATTTCAGGAGAACCGAATAACAAACCTTTTTTGAAATAATGGTTGTTTGTGTATGAGTACTTCAGGAGGGCCAGCTGATTATACATGACTGTTATGGTTATTGCAACAGCAGCAGCAGTGGTAACAGTAGTAGTGGTAGCAGTAGTAGTAGTAGTAGTAGTAGTAGTAGTAGTTCTTGTTGTAGTAGTAGTAGTAGTAGTAGTAATAGTAGTAGTAGTAGTAGTAGTAGTAGTAGTAGTAGTAGTAGTAGTAGTAGTAGTAGTAGTGTAGTAGTAGTAGTAGTAGTAGTCTTCATCATCGTCATCTTCGTTGTAGTAGTAGTAAGTAGTAGCCTAGTAGTAGTAGTAGTAGTAGTAGTAGTAGTAGTAGTAGTAGTAGTAGTAGTAGTAGTAGTAGTAGTAGTAGTAGTAGTAGTAGTAGTAGTAGTAGTAAAAGTGGTTATATTAAAACCCTTTCATTGCCACAGGAAAACTGAGAAATTATCGATTTTCTTATTATACAGTTGAAAACAAATCAGGTAGACTCAATCTGAGAAAATAGTCTAGAGATATATCTTTCCTGGCTTATCTAAACAAAAACATATCATCCTAGGACTATGACATCAAAAGTTATGACATCATCAATGACATCATTCAGTAGGAGATTATCTGGTAGGGTTTTAATTAAATTAAGCTTAGTAGGTTCGTAGTAGCAGCAACAGCAGTAGCAGCATTAGACTAGTAGTAGTAGTAGTAGTAGTAGTAGTAGTAGTAGTAGTAGTAGTAGTAGTAGTAGTAGTAGTAGTAGTAGTAGTAGCAGTAGTAGTAGTAGTAGTAGTTGTAGTTGTTGTTGTTGTTGTGCCTAGCAGCAGCAGCTTCAGCAACATTAGTTGTTATTGTTGTTGTTGTTGCTGTAGTTGATAATATTTCGATTGCAGACTTCTGGAAGACATGGGTCTAACAGCCAGCTTTCAGCGGCGAGTGCAGCGAGAAATAAAGGCGGCTGCAGACACGGAGGAATGGGAAGCACTGAAGAAGGAGGACCTGGACATGGTGCTCAGCATTTTTAAGAAAGCCGCCGGAACTCTTGGAACACAGCGCTTGAAAGACATCACCGATGAGGTGACTGATTTACTAAGTGCATTCGCGCAAGAACAAAAATGAATAGGAGTTTTGTTTATTTTATCTTGTCTAAAGGTTGTACATTATTTTTTAACAGCACAGATGCTAAGATTGTTCATGGGATGATAATGGGTTTTTTTCTAAACAAAATAGTCTTATACAAATTATAGATATCAACTGTTCGCCCATTGAAACGACGCCTGTTAGAGAAGTGTAATGTGAAAAGACGTTACTATTTTAGCGTGATAGATATTCAGCAATGTAATCCATTAAAGCCGTCTCAGACTGTTCGATCCAGTTGGATGAAAGTGGTTCTGACCTTTCCCTATTTTTCCTTGCTGTTGACAGAGTGAGTAGACATCACAAATGCAAAGTTTGGTCGTATGAAACCCTTCCAACCGGTTGGAAGGAATTGACAACTGCACCATTTACTTCCATCTCACTCAGGCAGTTGTGGGAATACAGCCAATGCTTGCTGATAGTGTTAAGACGGCACACAGCCACAAGTAATTGAACGAAGTTCACAACTGAATTTTCTTTCAAAAAGGCTGGATAATGTGAAGCGGTTCCTATTCCCTCATAGCGAAGAAGAAGAGTCTGATTAACGTCCTCCGTCCTGAAACAGGCACATGTGGGGTATTTGTAGATATAAAGATGGTGGGGTGATCCTGGAGGTACTGCAATACCAGGAAAGTCCCAAAGTGTTTTCAAAGATAAGGATAGTTGTAAAAGCATCAGCCCTCATAACGCTAACCTTGACAGCTTCTGTCTGTCTCGTGCCTGGCAGAACGTGCTGGCAGCCCTGGACCACGTGCGCCTGAGCGAACTGGCCGACATGAACCTCCCCCCGGTCATCCGGGACCTGAAGCTGCAGCAGGTGCAGGCCAGGCTGGATGAGGTGGAGCAGGAGATGCTGATCAAGGTAGGTTATGTCTGAACTTACCCCCATGAACCGTGTGGTAGAGAGGGGAAGACCCGAAGGCAAGGGTGGTTAGTGTCGGGAACTAAGACATTTGGATGGAAAGGAAGGCAAAGCATAGGAGGTGTGAGAGTCTAGGAAAGAAAGGATCGGCTTTGAGCTTTGATTAGCCTAGTCTGGTGCACATTCTATCTTGTCTTTGCTTGCGCATAACCTAATAATTATTTGTGCACAAGTGGCAGATAATGTCAGGATCTTCATTCTTTGTATGGTAAAGTCTACAAATCAATATGTAGGCATATTGATCGAAATTAAAATGTTGGCCATTATGTATTACAATCGCTTCCAATGTGTCTTTGTCTGTGTATACACGTTGGGTGGGGATAGTGTTAGAATTGCATAGTTATCATCCCTTGCTTTAATCTGCCATCAATGTTGGCAGAAATGTTTGATTTTATATGACTGTGTTTCTGGGTGACAAGTTGGCCAATCATGAAGATTACTTTCTACCAGCCTTCCTCAATCCTGATTTTAAGAGCATGCCTGAACTACTTTCACCCATATTTTCTGCAGGGAAAGGACTTCGACGGCCACAGCGTCTGCAAGCAGCTGCCTCCCTGGGTCAAAGCTCTGGAAGGCGAACCCCGGATGAAGGAGCAGGCCCAGCGCCTGATGACCAGGGTGGACCTGCTCGTCCTGGAAGACCTGAAAATCAAGTACACTCAATCCACCCCAGTCCTCCACCTGGCCCAGTATGAGAAGTGGATCCTCACCCGTCACGTCCGGCCCAAGGGAGAAAACGACGCCTCGGTGAACCCCGTGCTGCTCCGTCTCTACTGGATGGCCAAGCTGGAAGACCTGGAAGACAGCATCAAGAAGTTTCGGGCCGATCCCGGCAGCTACAGGGCTTCCGAAGGCTTCGTGAAGGTGCTGAAGTTCTACACCAGCGGGCCGGTGCCGGCCAGGCTGAAGGAGCTGGGAAGGGGTTTCCTGTCGACTTTGCAAGATGCGGGCAAGGTCACTCGCCCCCAGCGGGGTGGTGGAGGCATGCGGAGAGGAGGAGCTGCTCAAGGGGGCTGGTATTAAAAGGGACTGGTTGCCCGTCCCATCTGCATACAGCTTTTTTCATCGCTGATTTTATAAGTAGGCCTTACTAGTAGCTGTAATTGTCATCCACACGAAGTTTCTTTTATCGATGATTTTATAAGTAGGCCCTACTAGTAGCTGTAATTGTCATCCACACGAAGTTTCTTTTATCGATGATTTTATAAGTAGGCCCTACTAGTAGCTGTAATTGTCATCCACACGAAGTTTCTTTTATCGCTGATTTTATAAGTAGGCCTTACTAGTAGCTGTAATTGTCATCCACACGAAGTTTCTTTTATCGATGATTTTATAAGTAGGCCCTACTAGTAGCTGTAATTGTCATCCACACGAAGTTTCTTTTATCGCTGATTTTATAAGTAGGCCTTACTAGTAGCTGTAATTGTCATCCACACGAAGTTTCTTTTATCGCTGATTTTATAAGTAGGCCTTACTAGTAGCTGTAATTGTCATCCACACGAAGTTTCTTTTATCGCTGATTTTATAAGTAGGCCTTACTAGTAGCTGTAATTGTCATCCACACGAAGTTTCTTTTATCGCTGATTTTATAAGTAGGCCTTACTAGTAGCTGTAATTGTCATCCACACGAAGTTTCTTTTATCGCTGATTTTATAAGTAGGCCCTACTAGTAGCTGTAATTGTCATCCACACGAAGTTTCTTTTATCGCTGATTTTATAAGTAGGCCCTACTAGTAGCTGTAATTGTCATCCACACGAAGTTTCTTTTATCGCTGATTTTATAAGTAGGCCTTACTAGTAGCTGTAATTGTCATCCACACGAAGTTTCTTTTATCGATGATTTTATAAGTAGGCCTTACTAGTAGCTGTAATTGTCATCCACACGAAGTTTCTTTTATCGATGATTTTATAAGTAGGCCTTACTAGTAGCTGTAATTGTCATCCACACGAAGTTTCTTTTATCGATGATTTTATAAGTAGGCCTTACTAGTAGCTGTAATTGTCATCCACACGAAGTTTCTTTTATCGCTGATTTTATAAGTAGGCCTTACTAGTAGCTGTAATTGTCATCCACACGAAGTTTCTTTTATCGCTGATTTTATAAGTAGGCCTTACTAGTAGCTGTAATTGTCATCCACACGAAGTTTCTTTTATCGCTGATTTTATTAGTAGGCCATATTAGTAGCTAGTTTCTTTATCGCCGATTTTGTCAACTGCACTTGCCATCTTATCATGTAGGAAGTTTTTTGTGTGTGTTTGTTTATTGCTGATTTGAAAAGAAATAGGTTGCATTTTTCATCTACCCAGTTTTTTCATTGCTGATTTCTAAGGGGATTGGTTGCACTTTTCAGCTGCACACTCTTTTACTATCAGTATCCCATTTTATACAAATGTCGTTCACCGCATAGACCTTGCGGTCTGTATCCCAATGATATAATCCTCTTGATTATGGTTAAACTCCGCGTTTTGTACATTTTGTATTGTCATAAAGGAATTCACCAGTAATTCAGTAATCCATACTCTGCCCCTTTTCCAGACCCATCCATATACTAATTTATCAACGCAATCAGCATTATGGATAGCATTTTATTTTTATATGGAGCTTAAAAGGGCACAGATGCTTTCTATAACAGGTTTCAAAAATAATCATAATAATATTAGTAGCTAGTTTCTTTATCGCCGATTTTGTCAACTGCACTTGCCATCTTATCATGTAGGAAGTTTTTTGTGTGTTTTGTTTATTGCTGATTTGAAAAGAAATAGGTTGCATTTTTCATCTACCCAGTTTTTTCATTGCTGATTTCTAAGGGGATTGGTTGCACTTTTCAGCTGCACACTCTTTTACTATCAGTATCCCATTTTATACAAATGTCGTTCACCGCATAGACCTTGCGGTCTGTATCCCAATGATATAATCCTCTTGATTATGGTTAAACTCCGCGTTTTGTACATTTTGTATTGTCATAAAGGAATTCACCAGTAATTCAGTAATCCATACTCTGCCCCTTTTCCAGACCCATCCATATACTAATTTATCAACGCAATCAGCATTATGGATAGCATTTTATTTTTATATGGAGCTTAAAAGGGCACAGATGCTTTCTATAACAGGTTTCAAAAATAATCATAATAATATTAGTAGCTAGTTTCTTTATCGCCGATTTTGTCAACTGCACTTGCCATCTTATCATGTAGGAAGTTTTTTGTGTGTGTTTGTTTATTGCTGATTTGAAAAGAAATAGGTTGCATTTTTCATCTACCCAGTTTTTTCATTGCTGATTTCTAAGGGGATTGGTTGCACTTTTCAGCTGCACACTCCTTTACTATCAGTATCCCATTTTATACAAATGTCGTTCACCGCATAGACCTTGCGGTCTGTATCCCAATGATATAATCCTCTTGATTATGGTTAAACTCCGCGTTTTGTACATTTTATATTGTCATAAAGGAATTCATCAGTAATTCAGTAATCCATACTCTGCCCCTTTTCCAGACCCATCCATATACTAATTTATCAACGCAATCAGCTTTATGGATAGCATTTTATTTTTATATGGAGCTTAAAAGGGCACAGATGCTTTCTATAACAGGTTTCAAAAATAATAATAATATGTTGTTATGTGGCGGTAAAAAGGTCAAGCAGATTCCGGAAATGAGTTCGAAGTTTGTAAAATTTTATGTTAGCACATATTTCTTTTGCGAGATCATGATTTTATTTCTTAAAACATAACGTATTTGATGTAATCGTTGTTCTATTGTATTTACTATTCATGGTTTCGTGTTGTTGTTTTTTACCTTGGAGATTTCTCAGAAAAGAGCAAATGAATTAGAAGTGTATGCAACTACTTTATTTAATCATGATTTCACCACACCTAGTAGCCCCATTTGTTTTTCTGCGCTTTACATTTTAACTATCAAAGAGGCTGTATTAAAGAGCTGGTCTTTTTCTACGCAGATAAACGTTATACAGAATTTGGTGTGTGCGTGCGTGCTTGCATGTGTGTGTGTGTGAGTGTGTGCGTGTGTGTGTGTGTGTGCGCGCGCGCACGCGCGTGTGTTGATTGTCACATGTGAATCCGTGACTGTAAATAAGTGTCATTTACATAAATAATATTAGATTACTACGAACAGAAAATTGCTTAAGATCTGTGTACACGTTAACATTATTCATAAAATATCTCTATTTTGCCATGGCAACACAGTGAGTTTTAAGTCATATTATGAGTGTTCTAACACTGTGTTGCCATGGGGAAATAAAGGATTTCTTTGATTATTCCCATCATTATTTAAAACAAAAGTGTTTTTCTGTACACGGAAGGTGACCATTAATTTTGTACAGTTAGACCATACCAACTAAAATGATTTCGTTGCCATACCCCAAAAATTATTTCCTTGCCTATTCACAAGTCCTAAAGTAGGTCTAATAGAACGACGGCACAGATGAAGATCCGTTTAACGTTCTCCGACCTGGAAGAGGTACATGAGGGACATTCTTAGATGTAAAGATAGTGGGACGATCCTGGAGGTACTGCAATACCAGGAAAGTCCCGAATTTTGTAATAAATACAGATGAATACCATGTCATTAGACGATTTTCGGAAAAACAAAAATAGGGGAGAGCACTTCGTGAAAATTAGAGTTGTCTACCGCCATTACTCAGTCAAACACCATAGCAACAATGCAATAATGGCGTAGAAGCTTTAAGCCTCAGGATGCGAGTTAGCGACTTGCAAACATATTTTTTAGAAAAATTAGGGGTGGCCAGTGGCCACAAACTGATAAAACTTGCAAAATGTGAGGTAAAAATATAAATGACATCATTTTTAGAATGACACATGGTGTTCTAAGTGCTGTATGTCTGCTCAAGCACACGAGGCGAGACCTGGGGATCTGCCTGATGGTAGAGTAACTTCCCCTGTTTGACCGATTGAATTAGGCAAGATCACTCCCACACATTATGAAATTACTCCCCTTAATTATTTCCGAACAATTCCTATTTACGACGATTGAAACTGCCGGAATGGACTGATGAAATTGCATAGTTTTTTTGTGTGCATTGAATGGCGCTCATTACTCTCAAAAAAGGAGAGAAAAAACATAATTATGCAGGAAACAAACAAATGTTTTTTAAGAAAATAAAAAAGAAAGGTCTCCTTTTCAATTGTAGAAACTTTTATTAGACATTGATCGATTTTGATACTATACTTATTGTAATATACTTGTGGCGGTACCATAGCCGATGAGGTTTAACCGAGGCGTGGTTACTGCTACACATATCTGTATTGTTAAAAAAATCGGGACTTTACTGGTGTTGCACTGCCTCTGGGCATTGCCTCCAGTATTGTTCCCACCATCTTTGTATTTACAAATGTCCCATATGTGTCTATGACCGAAAGGACGTAAAACACCATTTTTCATTCAAACTTTCATTAGATAACCAGCATAATATAATTTTAAAAAACCACGAAAACACTTAGTATAGGCCTGTCACATAATTAAATGCGTACAATTTTATCCCGAATGCAACCAGTCTTTAAATACTCTTATTCATCCATGATCAGATGTTTTTCGCACCAGAAAATGGACTTGTGTTTAATAAACGAACACTTTTATTTTAGTAGTGACGCATAAATACTAAACTTTTTAACGCATTATTATTCATGCATTTTCTTGTTGAGGCATTGTCGCTTTTTTTGCTTTTTGCTTTTAAAAAAAACACCAAAGCCAGTTTGTTTTTATTTATGCGTCTGTGATACATGATTTCCCTCCACACCACAATTATCTGTGAGTTTTATGTGTGTTGTTTTAATGGTGAAAAGGATTTGATTTTGCAATGTAGGCTGCTTGTCGTTTGTAAAAGGGATATGAGCTTGATCGTGTAAGATCCGAGATGTACCCCCAAGGGGATGTTTTGGAAATTAAAAACCTTGAAACCTTGAGAAAGAGTGCGTGTGTACGTGGGGGGTAAGAATGGGTACGCTTCAAGTTTTATTCATTTCCGAAAGCTCCTTGGGGGTACATGGAAGAGAGAGAGAGGGGGGGGGGGGGGGTCATATTTTGGAGACGAGTGAATGGCTACCGAGGATAGGATTATACTGCTGCTTTTTTTTCTTCGTGTGATTTTGTTCTGCTGTAAATTGGCAACATGTATGCTATGCTATGAACCTTATTTGTACATTCAAGTCGAAGATGTTTGGTTGTTTGTTTAAAGCAGCTTACTGTATAAACAAAAGTGATAGTAACTTCGTACAGTTTTTCTGCTGTTGAAATTGTAATTTTTGGTTTAAATGGGGTTGCCCCACTTTTGTTTGCTTTGTCCTTTACAAATACACACAAGCGCGCACACTCGGACACGCGCAAGCACATACACGCTTGCGCACATACACACTGACACGCGTGTGCACGCACGCACGGACACACACACACACACACACACATACAAACACACACACACACACACACACACACACACACAGACAACGCAAAGCAAATGAAGTGCTGTGAAAAGATTGACTGCATTCATTTCACTCATGACATATCGTGTAGCCTACTTGTTAGGTTAGAGTTTTGACAAGCTGCTTTTTTTCTGCATGTAGGTAGGACCTACGCCTATTTCTAATTGCTATAATAAAAAATATATAACAAAATAAATAAAAACAGAACGGCGACTGATTTGGGACGACCTAAGCGTACGTGTACGTGTGTGTGTGTGTGTTCGCGCGCGTAAGTATATGTGTGTTTGTGCGCATGAATGTGTATGATCGTGTGTGTTCGTGCGTGTGTGTGTGTGTGTGTGTGTGTGTTCGTGCGTGTGTGTGTCTATGTGTGCCCGATTCTCTGCCTGCAGACGAATCCACACCACGAGCGTGCGCGCGAGTGTGAGAGAGCGTGTGTGTGTGTGTCTGTTTGCATGAGGGAGAGAGAGAGAGAGAGAGAGAGAGAGACCAAACGCACAAGTATTTTTACCTTTCACACGTTTACGCACGTAAACACGTACACGTCATGGAAGTTTGATCCCCTAAAGATTGGAGAAATAATTGTGGGCATACTGAACAATTATTTGACATACACACACACACACACACACACACACACACACACACACACACACTGACACACACACACACACACACACACACACACACACACACACACACACACACACACACGCACGCACACAATCAATCAATCAATCAACTACTATTTATCTTTATAATCTCTTTATTTTATTTTGGTTCTCTCACTCTACTCACAGTCACACTGACAAATATTTATAAATCCACTCTTTCAACTACAATAAATGTCGCACATACTTTCTTTTCTTCTGAATTACATAGCAATAATATACGTCTTTCACACATCTTTTCCTTCTTCTCTTTTTACAACAGTGAATAAAACAAACAAGCAAACAAAAAAGGAGAGAAAGAAACGCAAAGAAAGGCAAGCGTAAAGAAAGAAGCGAGACACACACAAAAAGCATTAATTTGCTGCTGAGAAGAAAGCCGAGTCAATGGGCTGTTGTCTTCGGCTCTCATCGGCTTTCTTCGTCAGCAGGACGGAAAGACACGAAGAGTGGCGGGATTTAACGAAGTTTGTTCAGAGCGGCGAGGACCAGGACGGAAAATAGAGTGGAACACAGTTGCAGAGTGGTGGCCTGAAAGAAGAAAGAAAAAAAAGCTCACACACGTTTTTGTTGATATTGTCCAAGTAGCATACATACACACCTACACACGTGTGGTCACACACGCGCATGCACACACGCACACACATTCACACAAACACACACAAACACACACTAAACTATTCATGTTGCCCCATAACATAAAGAGCCAGTCACACGTCAGCTAAAATCGCACGACTGTACGACGCGATTCGATCACGTGATCTCGAAGCGCGAATCACATTTTTTGTTCTCAGAGACCACGTGATCGAATCGTATCGTACAGTCGTACGATTTTAGTGGACGTGTGGCTGGCCCACAAGAGTGTGTCTATCTGTGAGTATCTTTGCTCAGGACAGGCCCCGGCCGCTCAAATCCACCAACATGACTCTCAGCAGCAGGGCAGTGTCTCATGAGGTGGGTGGCCCCGTGGGGATACCGGGGATGGGGGTCTTTCTGTATAAATAGTTCCCCCACCTTCTGGAAGTTCTGTGATTGTAACTTCCTTTAATCTGTCACTCTTTGACCCTGCCTCATTGCTTACCGTCATCTACTATCTTTCTGCCTTACCAGTCCATTCTCCTGCCCTTTTTTTCAAGAAACACTTTCGAAAAGATATCTTCCAGCCGAAGTCGGACTTGCTCGGCCTAACTATTTCTTAGTTAGGCGCATAACGGCCGGCAGCATGACGCATCTGCGCTCATAATTGACAGGAAACTGTCTGAGCGATCGAAGAAGAAAGAAGAAGAAGAAGGGTGGCTCCTTGAGGACCTATCACTCTTTGCTCATTATGAACCATCGGGGATGAGACAGGGGTTGCATTAATCATAATTTGAAAAAGAAAAAAAAAATTATATAGTGATGATCGAGTTGGAACTCAAAATGATGACGAGCAGTGTGAAGGGCCAGCCACACGTCCACTAAAATCGCACGACTGTACGATACGATTCGATCACGTGGTCTCCATGCAAGAACAAATGTGATTGGCGCATCGAGTTCACGTGATCGAATCGTATCGTACACTCGTGCGATTGTAGTGGCGTGTGGCTGGCCCTTTAGACAAGTCAACACGGGGTATAGTAATATGTAAATTAGATTCAACTCCCAAAACGATTGGCTGTTTAGCCTAATTTGCGTACTAAATCCCGTTTTGATTGTCTAAAAACACGCGCTCACGACTACATGGCCTGGTGCCCAGATAACATTTTGAACAAAACGGCATACTAATTTTAAAGACACACTGACGCACCACGATTAAGTCCCTTGGGTGGGGTTTCTGGGTAGATGTGACCCACATGCAAATATCCCCAACTTCAAATTGAGGCTGCTCTTTAAAACGATGTTTCGTTTTCAATTTGGGAACATTTTGTATGGGAGTCAAACCTGGTCAAAACAAGATTTCTTACCAGCTATAAGAGGGAAAACACGTGAAAACAGTGATTTTGACACGTGATCTGGTGGGTCTTTAAAGATCCCGCACGTCACGTGTCCAAATCACGGTTTTCACGTCTCTTCCCTCTTATAGCTAGCAAGGAATCTGAAAGACCCATCACGTCACGTGTCACAATCACGATGTTCACGTGATTTCCCTCTTATAGCTGGTAAGAAATCTTACGAAATCTTCCTAGCATAAGAGGGAATGTGACACGTGACGTGGGAGGTCTTCAAGAAATCTTCCTAGCATAAGAGGGAATGTGGCACGTGACGTGGGGGGTAAATCTTCCTAGCATAAGAGGGAATGTGACACGTGACGTGGGGGGTAAATCTTCCTAGCATAAGAGGGAATGTGACACGTGACGTGGGGGGTCTTTAAGAAATATTCCTAGCATAAGAGGGAATGTGACACGTGACGTGGGGGGTCTTTAAGAAATCTTCCTAGCATAAGAGGGAATGCGACACGTGACGTGCGGGGTCTTTAATAAATCTTCCTAGCATAAGAGGGAATGCGACACGTGACGTGCGGGGTCTTTAATAAATCTTCCTAGCATAAGAGGGAATGTGACACGTGACGTGCGGGGTCTTTAATAAATCTTCCTAGCATAAGAAGGAATGTGACTCGTGACGTGGGGGTTCTTTAAGAAATCTTCCTAGCATAAGAGGGAATGTGACACGTGACGTGCGGGGTCTTTAAGAAATCTTCCTAGCATAAGAGGGAATGTGACACGTGACGTGCGGGGTCTTTAAGAAATCTTCCTAGCATAAGAGGGAATGTGACTCGTGACGTGGGGGTTCTTTAAGAAATCTTCCTAGCATAAGAGGGAATGTGACACGTGACGTGCGGGGTCTTTAAGAAATCTTCCTAGCATAAGAGGGAATGTGACAAGTGACGTGCGGGGTCTTTAAGAAATCTTCCTAGCATAAGAGGGAATGTGACTCGTGACGTGGGGGTTCTTTAAGAAATCTTCCTAGCATAAGAGGGAATGTGACACGTGACGTGCGGGGTCTTTAAGAAATCTTCCTAGCATAAGAGGGAATGTGACACGTGACGTGCGGGGTCTTTAAGAAATCTTCCTAGCATAAGAGGGAATGTGACTCGTGACGTGGGGGTTCTTTAAGAAATCTTCCTAGCATAAGAGGGAATGTGACACGTGACGTGGGAGGTCTTCAAGAAATCTTCCTAGCATAAGAGGGAATGTGACACGTGACGTGGGAGGTCTTCAAGAAATCTTCCTAGCATAAGAGGGAATGTGACACGTGACGTGCGGGGTCTTTAAGAAATCTTCCTAGCATAAGAGGGAATGTGACACGTGACGTGCGGGGTCTTTAAGAAATCTTCCTAGCATAAGAGGGAATGTGACACGTGACGTGCGGGGTCTTTAAGAAATCTTCCTAGCATAAGAGGGAATGTGACGCGTGACGTGGGGGTTCTTTAATAAATCTTCCTAGCATAAGAGGGAATGTGACACGTGACGTGCGGGGTCTTTAAAACAGAACTTACAGCACTGCTGTGGTCCCCATCCCCGTGACCCGCCTGACCCCCGTGGTCATCTCCGTGACCCCCGGTGCCGCTGGGTGCGTCACCGTGTGCGTCACCCTGCACGCGGGGTGAACAGTAACAGTGTGAGCAAGACATCATTGTATTAACCTTTTTTCACTTAACTCTATATACAAAGAACTGTAATAGTGGTACCATAGCCGATGAGGTTTAACCGAGGCGTAGTTACTGCTACACTTATCTGCATTGTTAAAATATCGGGACTTTACTGGTTTCGCACTGCTTCCGGGCATTGCCTCCAGTATCGTTCCCACCATCTTTGTATTTACAAATGTCCCATATGTGTCTGTTCCAGACCGAGAGGACGTAAAACACCATTTTCCATTCATTCATCATATATTAACCCTTTCACCGCCAATGTTACATTTATGCACCACAATGGTTTAACACCCATGTCACTAAAAGGCATCAAATCAGGGCCTGTTATCCAAATACCCTTTTTTCTCTCTTAATTTTGGGAGGTAAGGATAAACCTAATGTTATACAATCATGTCACAAAGAACTCCCAATGTTGCAGATAATTCTTTTCTCTACCCTGTTAAGGCTAGCAGCGAAAGGGTTAAAGACACACTGACGCACCACGATTAAGTCCCTTGGTTTTTTTCTGGGTAGCTGCGACCCACTTACAAAATATCCCCAACTTCAAATTGAGGCTGCTCTTTAAAATGATGTTTCGTTTTCAGTTTGAGGGCATTTGTATGGGAGTCGAACCTGGTCAACTAAAAACAAGATTTATGTTCAGCTATAAGAGGGAAAACACGCGAAACCCGTGATTTTGACACGTGATCTTGTGGGTCTTTAAGGGTCCGCTACACTGCATACCATTCGATGCCAATGCGGATCCGACTGTGGCATTTGTGAGTCATGATTCTCGTGAAATTCCACTGTCTAAATGATTCTGATGAAATCCTACTAGTTACGTTCACTATTTTTGCAGTCCCCCGTAGGCCTACACGAATCTGATGAATATAATACATTTTTGCATCAGCAGACATGTAAATCATGTATTGGGGTCTGTAGTGAACGAAAACAATGGCATTAATTTTTAGACCGGGAGTATTTCACGTGAATCATGACTCACATACTGTGCATCGTCACAATCGGATCGAAGTCGGATCACATCGTACGCAGTGGGTCTGTCCCTTTAGCGTCAGACCAAAAATATTCTAAAAGGGTAAGATGGATTACTTAAAAGCTCGGCGAACCGGGCTGATAGAGTTATCGTTAGTGGGGACAGTACACTATTCACAGTGGAGGCTTTCCAAAAACTCGGACTGGAACTTGAACGGAGAATTCAACTGGCCTATCGATGTGTAAAATGTGTCACGTTTCAAAGGGACATAACCAGTGTTTCTGTCCTCACTACTCATATAGGGAAAAGAGACCGGATGTTTATCTTCCCCTGTACAGTCTTTGGTCAGACAGCATTCTTAAGAAGTAGCGAACAGGTGTTAGCGTATTTTTATGAGATCATCCACTTTGAATTGCAATTGTTTTCTGCTTTGAGATAATCAATTTTGATTTGAATTTTGTGTGTGTGCTTTGATTCTATTATGATCTACCCCTATTTTCTTTATCTTGACACTCGGTTTTGTGTCTTTTGTTTATTTTGATTGAAGCATGTAATTATTTCAATCCGTCTATTTTGTCTGATATGCACTTTTTCTTATACTGAGCACGCCATAAGCCTAGCTTGTTGTTGCTTCAGTTTTGTTGCTGTGTATGTTTGTTATGTAAAGACAAGAAAAACGGTTAAACCAGGTGTGAGCGTCTACTTAAGAACTGGCATTGCTGTCAAAGAACATCCTAAGGAACTTGCGTGAAAGTCTGTTAACCGTAATCACATAAAAATCTCTAATTTCCCATGGCAACACAGTGTTAGGCCACTCATAAAGATCTCTGTACACGTTAACATAATTCACAAAAACACACAGTGTTAGGCCACTCACAACACAACTTACAACTCATTGTGTTGCCATGGGGAAATACTGGTAATTTGTTATTAATGTTGACGTGTATGTGCACGCAAACATAATTCACAAAATACCTATATTTCCCCATGGCAACAGTGTTAGGCCACTCATAAAGGAATTTGTGCACGTTAACATAATTCATATAATATCTATATTTGCCCATGGCAACAGTGTTAGGTCACTCATAATACAACTTACAAATCACTGTGTTGCCATAGTGTCTGTCAACATCATTAAGAACATGCTCTAGTGTCAGTCAACATCCTTAACAACAAGTACTAGTGTTTGTCAACATCCTTAACCCTTTCACTGCCAATGTCGCATTTTTGCACCACAATGATTCAACAACCATGTCATCAAAACTCTTGAAATCAAGATCTGTTATTCAATGATATTGTGTTCGTAAATTTGGGCAGTAAGGATTGACCCCATTCTAAATGTGTCACAGAGAAATCCAACAATATTGCAGACAAAATCTTTTCTGTAGCCAGGTAGCTTTAAGGGAAATTTTTGGCTCAAAGATGGATGGCGGTGAAAGGGTTAAGGGCATGTACTAGTATTAGTCAACATCCTTAAGGGCATGTACTAGTGTTAGTCAACATCTTTAAGAAATGTACTAGTGTTAGTCAACATCCTTATGAAATGTACTAGTATTAGTCAACATCCTAAGGGCATGTACTAGTGTTAGTCAACATCTTTTAGAAATGTTTTAGAAATGTTTTAGAAATGTACTAGTGTTAGTCAACATCTTTAAGAAATGTTTTATACTATTTTAGTCAACATTTTTTTAAGAAATGTACTAGTGTTAGTCAACATCTTTAAGAAATGTACTAGTGTTAGTCAACATCTGTACTAGAAATAGTACTAGTGTTAGTCAACATCTTTAAGAAATGTACTAGTGTTAGTCAACATTTTTAAGAAATGTACTAGTGTTAGTCAACATCTTTAAGAAATGTACTATTGTTAGTCAACATTATTAAGAAATGTACTATTGTTAGTCAACATTTTTAAGAAATGTAGTATTGTTAGTCAACATTTTTAAGAAATGTACTATTGTTAGTCAACATCTTTAAGAAATGTACTAGTGTTAGTCAACATCTTTAAGAAATGTACTATTGTTAGTCAACATTTTTAAGAAATGTACTATTGTTAGTCAACATCTTTAAGAAATGTACTATTGTTAGTCAACATTTTTTTAAGAAATGTACTATTGTTAGTCAACATTTTAAAGAAATGTACTAGTGTTGGTCAACATTATTAATAAATGTACTATTGCTAGTCAACATCGTCAAGGGCATGTACTAGTGTTAGTCAACATATTTAAGAAATGTACTCTCTCTTTCTCTCTCTCTCTCTCTCTCTCTCTCTCTCTCTCTCTCTCTCTCTACTCTCTCTCTCTCTGTGACACATAAATATATATATATATACATGTTCAAGGAAAAGACGCCAACAGATTTGACTTTTTCAAATATATAATGAAGGGACACATTGGCCCTGAGTCACACGACAAAGCGCAGCGACCCTAATCTGAGCCTGTAGTCATGAGTATGGCTAAGACAACTAATCCGGGATGAGAAATGCAAAATTAGTCTACACTGCCAATCGGATTGGTAGTTAGGACTCATTTTGCATTTTCCATCCAGGATTAGCTGTCTTAGCCGCACTCATGGCTATACAGGCCCTTATATGCTTAGGCTGTACATTGATCATGGGAAGAGGCCACGGTCAAAGAAAGGACGACAGGGGAAAGGGGGGAAGAAAACCTACCCCGTGGTCGGCTGCTTCGTGACCTGATTCCGGGGGATGACCTGCGAGAGAAACGCGCACACAGGGTTAGCAGTAGTCGATCAGACAAAGGCAACCTAATCCCATAGGCTACAGCACAAAAAGAGTCGAGCCCGGGAAAAAGGCCTGTTGTGGTCGGAATGTACGTTGTTATTGTCCACTCTTGCCCCATGGCAAATAACACGCTCATATGCTAGTAATGAGAAACACACATACATGTACAATTTTTAGCAGCAGTCGATCTGACAAAGGCAACCTAATACCATAGGCTAAGGCTACAGCACAAAAAGAGTCGAGCCCGGGAAAAAAGGCTTCTTGTGGTAGGAATGTACGTTGTTATTGTCCACTCTTGCCCCATGGCAAATAACACGGTCAAATGCTAGTAATGAGAAATACACATACATGTACAATTTTTAGCAGTAGTCGATCAGACAAAGGTAACCTAATCCCATAGGCTACAGCACAAAAAGAGTCGAGCCCGGGAAAAAGGCTTCTTGTGGTAGGAATGTACGTTGTTATTGTCCACTCTTGCCCCATGACGACACGGTCAAATGCTAGTAATGAGAAACGCACATACAGGTTTAGCAGTAGTCGATCTGACAAAGTCAACCTAATCCCGTAGGCTACAGCACAAAAAGAGTCGAGCCCGGGAAAAAAGGCTTCTTGTGGTAGGAATGTACGTTGTTATTGTCCACTCTTGCCCCATGGCAACGCAGTCATACGCTGGTGATTACATCGATAGCGTATGACTGTGTTGCCATGGGGCAAGTGTGAAAAAGAACGACCGTGTTTTTCGACTATTGGTTTGAACGTCTGCATTCACAAAAGACTGAATTGTTAATAAGGTTTTTCATTATTATAGAAGCTGAGTTATAAGCAACAAAACAACTCTTATTCATTTCATTATTTGCCTAAGCTTGAGGTTTTTTTGTCAATTGCTTTACTGTAAAGGGCAGTGCTTCGGATTGTCGGTGCGCCCGCGTCATTGACCCATTCTTTTTAATAATGGCGCATGTCAACACCTTGTGATGCGCCCTTAGAGCGCATCCCATTCCATGAGAATTACGTTTTGGCTTTTTTCCAAAAAGTATCTTGCTAGCCTCTAGTTGTTTTGCTAGATAAACTGTCTTTATTTTCTACACCCCCACACACGTGTGCACCCACATAAATCATTATGCCACATAAGTGGCCCATCATTTTGAAAAAAACACCCCTCATTTTGTGCAGCCAGGGGTCATATGACCCATAGAGTATGAAAGCAATCTGAAGCTATAAAGGGTCAGTCTAGTTGTACTGGTAGGAGCAGCAGCAGCAGCGGCAGTACTAGTACTAGTGGTTATTGTTGCTGCTGTTGTAGCGATATTACCTTTTTGTAGGCATAATAGTATAAATAGTAGTAGTAGTAGTGGCAGTAGCAGCAGCAGCAGCAGCAATAGCAGACCATTGCAAGAAAAAAAGACATAAATAGATAAATGTGATGACACTTTGCAACACAAACAGAAAAAAGACATACCAGGACACATACACAATTTTCAGATTCATTCTTTTTTGTTCTTTTTTCTTTAGATTCATTCTTATGTCCAAAACGGATGCTATGATGATGACGACGACGACTAC